>BMAU01017063.1:600000-1150409 GCA_019973935.1 Trichonephila clavipes | reverse complement strand
TTTGTGTTCATTTCTACAGTTTAATTTGTCGTATCTAATGTGATTTCAACCCTGTTTACCTGTAATATCATTTCCACTGCATTGCACGGTCCCCATGCTTTAACATTGGTTTAAATGGTAAACTCGCCAAATATTGCAGCTAGCGCCAAGTTGGCGACGGATTTGGCGACTTAATTTTTGGCGCCAAATGTGGGCGATAAGCTTGGCGGCCATGGCAACCCTGCTCCTAATAACCCTGTCTGGCAACCCTATCGCGGTATTGTAACACTATGTATTGAGCTTTTCTCATACCTTCCGGATTTTTCTAGACCTTTCTATTTCTAGATTATTCTGGCAAGTGCCAGAGGTTTCTGACCGAAAGGTATAAAAGGGCCCGAGCCAGCTAGTTAGTTAGTCAGATCTCAGCTTTCATGCAAGTGATACCTCTCTGCTTGAGAGAGACGATTGCATAGTGCGTGTGTTATTGCTTTTATTGAGTTATTATTTTTGTGCTGAGTGTTTACTATTGTTTTTGTTAGTGTATTGCATCTGTGTTATCAGTATTTTCATCGATTGTACGTGAATTTCTCGAACTGTTCTACAATTTGTGGAGGACTGTTTTGGCAAAGAATAAAATTGTTTTGGATCCCGCTCTTCGGCTTCAATCATTTCGAACCCTCGAAAACGCAACAGTATAATAGGTATTATGTCTTCAGGGGCTATCTGCTTTGTATCACATTTACATTGTGGCAGAAGTTCAGACAAGGAACTTTTTCTTTAAAGTAAAAAAATGAATGAACTAAATGATGTTTTTATGGCTGATAAAGGGTTCTTAATTGAAGAAGAGTTAGACAAAATTGGTTGTAAATTAAAAAGCCCCCCCTTTTTTTTCAAAGATAAAATTCAATTTTATGATTCTGAAATTGTTAGTAACTGCAAATTGTCTGACAAGTGAGTTATTGTGGAAAGAGCTGTTTCAAGAATCAAACAATATAAATATTTTGATGGTGCTCTTCTATATGAGAAAGTTAACACAATGTTGACAGTTTATTATAACATGTTTGTTGTGTTATTTTCATGACACTAACAAATGTAACACAAGAAAGCTCTTAATATAATGTTTCACTTTAACTATATACTTATTCTATGTATAAATACAAACATTGAAACTAATTAATCGATAATTGAATTCCAAATATGGTAATAAATTCAGGCATTAAAATTTTCAGATTAAAATGTGTGTATAGTAAAACATAAATTTGTGTCCATATATAAAGTATAGAAGTCCTGTACATCCTTACATGATCAAAATAAAAAAAAGCCATTTTTGAATCTAATTATCTTACAAAAAAATAAAAATTGCAACATATTTGTGTGGTATTTATGAACACAACATTTGTGTTTTTCAGAGTTTGAATGTGGTATAAACCTATCAAACAAATGTAGAAATTTTTTACTATATATAACAAATATGCACACATTTATTGGTTTTTGCACAATTTGAAAATTTATCACTATAGATTAGATTTATTTTTGCATAAATATAAAAGTCTGAAAAAAGGCTCATGTATATTGATATTATCCTGCTTATAAGTCCTGAATGAATTTGTTGCATTGAGTTAGTTACAAGTATTGAGACTCAAGAAGAGAACTTGGAGCAATTGTATATTTATCGAGAATTAGGATCATGAAACACAGTAATAATATAATTTTTTTAGGTTTACTTTTTAACTTTAAAGTACTAAAATATAGTACTACAATATATTATCGTATAGTTTGGTACATCATGAAAATATTCAGTTTTATCAGCAATACTAGAATTCAAAAGTCTAATTGCATTATCAGCTGAGGGTGATTTTTAGATGCATCATTTTCAATAGTGTTCCATCTCTTTGAAATATTGTTTCTCAACAAGAAAATATTAATGATAAAGCTTCTAAGTTATATAAACAATTTTTAAAACAGAAATTGGCCTTGAAATCAATCTTGATTAAATAACTATGAGAATTTAAAACATAATAGAGCAGAAATGCTTTTAGTAATGTTAACCGAAATAATTAATCATTTCACACTGCAAGAGTCAATTGTGCTGAAAAATATTTTACATTCAATTTAAGAGTGGAAAATTGATTTAAAATGAAACTGAAATCAAAATCTAAGCTGTAGCCTTAAAATAGTATGATTTGTACCAATACAGTGTGAAGCCTTTAAAGATATGTTATAAAATAATAATATTTGACGCTTTGATAGTGTTAGTAATTATCACCTATAAATGTTTGAAAATTATTTTTTATAAATCATTGTCTCCTTAGTTGGAAAAAAGAAATAGAAATGAATCATACTAAGATATGGGATTATTTTTAGGAATTGTTTGAAACAAACTATTACACTATAGGGAAACATCCCAAGTTATTTTCGAGAAAATTTTTGTTAGATAGCTAGTTTAAATTAATTAAAATTTATTTAATATGCATTATTTATCAACATTTAATTTTAATATTACATGATTATAATACAAGTGAAACATATGAAAATTTTATTTTTAACTAAGAAATTCATTGTAGTAATTTATAAAATGCTTTTATCATATTCTGTTGAAAGACTATCAGTGACATCCCTTCATTGTGTACTCATGAAGAGTATTTTTCTAAGATCTATGACAAAAGAGGTTTTTTTTTGTGTCAGTTTGAAACTTTATTTGATTTAATATGGATATATAAAGTTTAAACATTGTTATTGTGTACTAATTTTTTTGAAACACATCTGTTCTATAAAAATTCCCAAAACATAGTAAGATTTTTAGAAATATATGATGACTCTGTAATGAAATAACATTTGCCAGCTTTGATTGTTTGACTTTAATTAATAATTATCATTTATGAAGGTTTGAAATTTCTTTTAGAAATGACTGTCTTCAAAGATCAAAAAAGAAAATACTCTTAGTTCAAGAAAGGAATCATGTTAATACATAATTTTTACAAATAATGACTAAATTTTATTGGATTATTCTTTATTACAAATTATTTCTTATGAGTTATTGAATTACATATAAATTGTCTAATTGTAAACCACACAAATATTTCCATACACTTTTAAAAAATAAATCAATGAATAATAAGTTTTGATATCCTAACAATAATACTGAAATGGATTTTCAAGAACAGCAAAAAGGAAACTTTATATGAATATTAAAAAATAACAAATCAGGCTATTTTTTTTTTTCATAATTACAAGAAGTTTCTATGTAAAAAAATATGATAAAATTTGCTAAGGAATAGGTTTACTTACAAAGAACGAATGAATATATTTTTCAGCCGATCTGCTCTGAAACAAGACATTTTAGAATGTAAAAATATTGTTCGGAGTTCAGGATTTAATAATATCCAAAAAGAGCAAGGCAGTCTTCAGTAGCGATGAAAATTTATTGTTTAGAATCCTTAGAAGTGCCAGATACAACTCTAGACATACAAATAACTAATGTATTCCATTAGCAGTCACTCGTTCTATTCAACAGCAGAAGTATTAAATAATCGTTGGCTGACTTTTCAGTAGTCAAAACAATACTTTGTTTTGGCGAGCACCACGCCCTATTCAGTCTGCTGGAATTTTCTCAAGAATTCGTTTACATCAGAGACTGTGATATTAGTAGATTTTTTTTTTAGAAGCATCAATATATGTTCGCCAGAAATGATGCCAACTTGGCTATGCTTCCATTGAATCGCCATTTTTATGTAACGAACGGAATTGCTTGCGATTTTAACATAAAATAAATACAACAGAAAGTAATATTAACGAATTACACATTCAGAACTAATTATTTACACCATTTTTAGCGTTCAGTGCACAGAATTTGTAACAATATATACATATTAAGTAACAGCCACAAATAACTTGCAAAAAGAATAATATAGCTATACGAAGTAACAAAACAAAGTACGAAAGTGTTTTGCGTTAGGCGGGAAACAATTTAAAACAAATATCACTAGATCATAATGTCATATGAATTTAGTCCATTATTATATTTTACATTTTCAAATAAGTAATGTAAAAAAAAAATTAAGACTAACGTAAAGAGACTAAACGTACTAAAAAGAATATAAAATAGCAAATTCGAAAGTTAACGCACAACCAGAAGTGTAAAACGATCGGCTGTTATTGTTTACTTAAACGCACATGGAAAATCACGTGTCATCGGAAAGATCGCAGCGCCCTCTAGTGATGAATCGAGTCCATTTCATGTTTTGGTTCCAAAACAATTACGTGGCTGTTTATTTTATTTATTTTTGTATGAATTAACATAATGATTAGATAAAAATCCATAACAGTTGAAGAATATCACATCTAATGAATTACGAAGTAAGTGAGATGCAATGATGCAACAAAATATGAGTGATGATTCCTTCTTTAATTTAGTTACAAATTTATAGAAAGATTCAAACATGATGGAAAGAACCGACCACTTTGAGAATTTCTCAAAAACGAACCGAGAAAAATTTTCTTTCTTCTCTTTAGTTGAATTTTTTCTGGAATTTGCTTTTGTTCTGATCATTAAAATTTAATAATCAAACTTTCTTTCAAACAGGTTATAAGAACCTCACAAAAACAACTTTTTGTGTACAATATATCCTTTATCTCAAGTTTCAAAGAATTTTTAATAGTAATTGATTTTAATACTTCTCTAAACTACTGATTATAAATATGCTGCTATTTCTTTGAGCTTCGAACTCAGATTCATTTGTTTAACTAGCTTGATGGTACATAACGACATAAATTTTGAACCATTTTTAAAAGGCTCAAAATATAAGCGTCATTGATCATGAAAAAGTGTTTTAGTTCATTTGATCATCCCTCTGGACATTGAAAGGTAGATAATTATTTGTTAATTCATAACTGCTTTTATCCATTTATTTTTGTTGATTCAAATATCTGCAATACTCTAAATACGAAACATAATTCTTTAATTAAAAAACGACAAAGTGAAACATTGGAAAAAGACTGTTCAAAGACTTTGTTCAGAATTACGATAAATAAACCCGTTCTGATATCAACTGATTAGAATCTTGAACAGTATCAACTGTTTTCGGTAGCCTCAATATTAGTTGTTTCGCTTAATCTGTATTGTTGTTTTATGTAAGTTCGACTGCCTGTTTTTTTCCTATTCAATAGTTCTCTTACTACCGTCAATACTGTGATCGAATAATGATGATATCAGTATCATCTGGAACATAATTCTACACTTCCATACAGTTCTCTTACGAAAACTTTGAAACCCCGCCAGCCATAATTCCCTTTACACAGCTTAAGAAAAGTCATTTTTCAAAGTTTGTTCTTTTAATCTGGATTTAAGATTTTGACTTATTCTAGCCAGAATACTAAAGAAATTGGTATAAACAATTTTACAGTTTTTAGAGCCTTACATTTTTTTTTAAAGATTTTTTTTATTTAACTCTCTTATGGGCACACAGCTAAAATACAATTTTCTGTGATAAAGTACTTGATAAATGTAATGTTCTCATCCTCTATAAACATCATTTAGTCACAAAAATAATATCTAATCGTGGGTTTTTTTCCTATGTGGTGGCTAGACGTCATAGCCACTGCGCATTTAAGACATTTAACTTACTTTTCAGTACAGAAGTAATGAATCATATTACAATCAACTTTTTTATGAAAAATTAACATTTATGAAAAAACTATTTTAATAACAATTAAATACAATGTAGAAGTGTAATTTAATAATAGAATAATTGTAAAAGATAGAATATTTACTTAGAAAATATATAGAATACTTAGAATATACATTGAACTTGTGTGTGTGTGTGTATATATATATATATCCACATTTTATATTTTATTTAATTTTAGTATGAAAAGCTAGAAATAAAGTAATATTTTTGAAAATTTAAATTAGTTATTTCCCGAATTTTGTTGAGCTATTTACTGTGGAACTTAGTAATATGCAAACGTTTTCTCTGAGCAGGAAAGCTGTAATGAAAGATTTTCGAACCCGAGAATCTTGTACCACATATTGTAAACAAAGTTTATTTATATTTCCCACCCCCAACATTCTCACGGGATTCTAAATGCTCTCTCTCTCGAGTACAGGAAAAGCGAAAATTTCTAGGTAATTTTCTGTTCTAGGTGGGCAGTGGATAGAGCCTCTATCCACACATTAAAAATTTCAAAAAACCTAAATAAAACCTTTTTTTTTTAATTGTACAATTGCTTAATTCATTCAGATGGGAGAAAAGTATACTTATGACTTGTCGAAATTTTTTTCAAACATCAGAAATTTTATTTATAGTAATCAAAATACAATTTGTAGATTTACATCGAGAAAAACCATTTTTAACTACCCATCAGAGGACATGAAATGCAAAAAAAAAAAAAGGTATCGTGCTGCCATCCGTATTAATTTTTACGCGTTTTAGCTTCAATTAACGTATAGAATATCCAACACCCGCTTTGAGAAAAAATTTTTAATATGTGGCTAGACGTATTAGCCACTGCCCGCTAAAGGGTTAAATTTCTTTTAATATAAAGAAGCTTAAATAATTTTTGGCAATATGAAACCACTTTAAATTATTTTTTTAAATCAAAAATACAGTTTTTAAACATGTTTTGAGGAGATTACCTATTTATTTTTTAAAATTTAAACAGTATCTAAGGAGTGTCAAACATCTCACTGTGGCAATGTTAACTGAGTATCATATATCAGCTCGTGGTTGAAGATTTGTCAGTGGAGAATTGTGTTTGAATTCTGAGAGATTCCTTTTTAGACCCATCATGTTGTTAGCTGATTATTTATTTATTTTTTAAAATTCTCCTTTATTTTTTCCGATGTATTATTCATTTTGAGGGTCACAGGGTCTTGGTGGCTTAGGTTCCGATCTTCGCTGTCAAAAAATGAGTAGAATCGAAGATTCGAGGCATAAAGGAAAGTTGAGAGAAAATACGATGCCTGCTGTGAATCTGCAATCGAATGGTATCTGAAACTCCTTATGTGGCACTAAATGAAACTTTACCAGCTGAAATCAGTATTAAATTGATTTGACTGTGGTTTTATTACGATATATGTACATCTTTATATTGTTCTTTTTTTTTTACAAAATATATTAATCATCATCAAAATCATATAACCATAATGATAAAATTGCATTTGGAATTTGCATTTTAAAATTATTTTGCTGTTGTAGTTCTGATGGTTTAATGAACGCCACATCACCAAATAAAGTTGAAAATCTAGTTACAGGTATATTATTTTTGAGAAATTTTTTTTTTACTTATTTGTGTAGTGGCCGAGTAACAAAATACAAAAAAATACCAAAAATGATCAAATGTTTTTAAAGAACTTGGTAAAAGTAGTCTCTCAAAATGTTTTCAAATTATTTAAATATGTATGCATATATATACAACATCCTATCCAAGCAACTTTATTAATCAATAACAATAATCCTAAAAGAAGTAAGTCTTTTCAACACACTATTATTATTCGCTTATTGATCCGGAAAGTGGATGATCAGGGGATAAAACTATCTCTCCTAATATATGCGTGTGTAGTGCATTTCCGTAATTTAAAGGTAACTAATAATGCACGGCACTACACTTCACAAAAAGAAAAAAACACAAAACACCGAGCAATGGACTGAATTCAATTTTATTAACGCACATTGCAATTTATACAAAATATAAAATCGGAGGTGCCATCTAGTGTCGAGTTCCTAAAGAAACGGGCGCAAACATTATCCCCCTGTTGACATGTCCCACATTCAACAATTACTATTAAATAGCTTTCAAGTCAACAGAGATATAGAAGAACACTCTAAAATATAATATCACAAGCCATGATCGGCTCAAATCACTCAAAATCGGTTCAAAAACACAATCACAATAAACACTTCACAACATTAACTCTACATTCAATAAAATTTACCAAATTAAAGTTACAAAGTTTTAAAATTTTAAGTTGGCATAGGCTTCCTTGGATCTGCAAGTGCCAAAGAGACCGTAGATCTTCTGAATCCAGGGCCCGAAATGAGCTTAAACCAGCACTTCCTTCTTGAAAATGAAAATTCCATTGAAACGATTCCGTTTTCAGAGAAGAAATGAGATAAGGCAGAACGCGACGGCGGAGTTGTACGCTATTCCAATAGAAGCCTCCTAGAAGTGTTTTCTGTATTTGGAAGGAATGCTGGCCTATAGAAGTGTGAAAGCGCAAGGGGCCTGGTTTAAATCTGATTAGGATCCTATTACCGCAAAGTAACTAGAACATTTTTTCTGGCCAAAAGTTGGACACTTCTTGAACAGACCTTGTACGTATAGAGTTGATTTGAAATTATTATATTAAAAAAATCAAAGTGAGAAAAATGAAAAAGGCAGTATACACAACTGACTTAATGATTTTTATACGAAAAAATAAAGTTGCACTTTTCCGTAACTTTTCACTCTTTAATTATTCTATAAAATGGTTGATTTTGAGGGTATAATTTATAAATTCTTTAATTAAGGACTTGTCTCTTGATTTAAAACACAAATATCATTTTGTTAAAACTTAGAAAAAAAAAAAAAGCTTCAATTTAGGGGAGGAAGGGGGTTGAGAATATCAGTAACAATCTCATATTCAATCACACCAATTAAGTGGAAACGCTAGGTACTTAACTTGTATGAACTCACTTTCTATTCAAAGTTAAAAAATTAAAAGAAACCTTGATATTTTAAAAAAAATTATAAGGATGTTTTTCTGTGTTTCATTGTTTTTGCTAACTTAGATAACTAAACTTACTGTAAGGATGTTTGTTCTGTGTTTTCATCGATTTTGCTAACTTATGGAAATGCAATTTTTTTATGTGAGGTTTATATATAAGGTATCTAATGTTTTATTATTCTATGGTTAAATAAATAAATTTGACATAAAATCATAAGATATGCTAATCTAACCTTATTGGAATGGAGGTTTTTAAAGCATGAGGTTCGAACTGTGTTCTTTTTTGAGCTCATTTACTGAATTTTTCGGTTATAACAAGAATGTATTTCTGTAATGACTTTCTCTATAACATAAAAATTTTCATCTTCAGTGTGTATTTTCCACACGCATAAATGTAATGCCACGAATAAGAGAAGGTGGCTTCCAGAAGATTACTTAGAGCTAGCTCTCTTACAGGGGGTACATTCAAAAAAACACATAGACAAAATCGATGGTAAAAATGAATCTCTGATATAAAAATTAAAAATTTGTTGGTCTATCGGTGAGGGATCGAACGCTCCCCAGCCCCCTTGTGTACGCCTCTAGTCGCTCCAAAACCGAGAAATTTTAAAAACAACAATCCTTTGCTTTTAAACCCAAAACATTGCGCAATTGAAAATTTGAATGGAAAAGTTGACAAAAGTTTGTTGTGAAAAAACTAAAATACTTATAACTGTGAATCCCTTTTGAACAATGATATAATTCTCCTCATATAATGAAAAGGGTATTTACATATTATACCATCGACCAATTTCACCGAATCGAAAGGCGCCACCAATTCAAGAAATGTCGCCAAATGCTGTCATCGTTAGTATTACCACGTTCAAACATGCGAGGAAACAGTTTTCTGCTATTGGCTTCATATAGTTACATTTGGGCAAAACTTTTGATTAAGGTATCCGGACACGTTGAAAATGACCAAATTCGGTGAAGACAGATATTTTTGTTTTGTTTTTTTATTTTATTGAATAGAGCTATCTTTTGGATTTACAAAACAATTTTCTAGAGAATGTATTAAAATATTTATTATTATAAGAATACTTTTTGAGTTATTGGTTGTTATTCAAATAATTGTCTCATAAAGAATGTCACATTTGTTGTAATGTTTACTCAGTCAGCTCTACAATTTTCAAATTTTAATAAAACATTATAATTTAGTACATTCTCTAGATAAATGCATCTACTTTGTTTTAGTAATACTTTTACTGATATAAGTTTATAACTTTTTTCTCTAATTCCTTTGAAGTTTTTCAAAAATATTGCTAAAATGTCACTTATAATTGTGATTTTTGTAAAATTTAGGTAATTTATTTTAAATATATGTATATAATTCCCAATCATTTACTCTTTAATAGTTTTGATTTGTCTTTGGTCCAGTCCCCTGGCGTAGCTAGTTACTGAATGGGCCCCGTATCAAAACTCTTTCGGGGTTCTTTTTTTAAAAATGAAAGCCCTGTTAGTGGTACTGTAGTTACACACGTGGGGCCCCTGTATCATTGATATGGCTGATACGGCAATAGCTACGCCCTTGGTCAGCCCTTCAGGACAACCGTTTAATTATTTTAATTAATTACCCGCCTAACGGAGACTTCTGGAACTACATCCAACCACCCTACAAATAATGTGATTTCCCGCTGGGTATGAAAACGAGACTCTGGAAAATCCCGCTTTTTAAGTCTTTGTCCTTAACCATATAGTCGATTGGAGCGCATAGTATTTTAGTTTTCTTTGTTCTGAGTTTTTGTGCCATTAGTCTGCTTCTTGTGATGTTTAAACGCTATATGTTAAATGCTGAATAAACTAGATTTACTATTTCAAAGGACTAACATAGGTAACATAAATATGCAACATCAAACTGTACTCTTCACCACCGGCCACGCCCTGTCCTTTCATTAAAGTATCATTACCCCTCGCCATGTCTTTATAGGATTACTAGAGTTATATATATATATATATCATTACTACACAAGCAATATTAAAGAAACGCTTCATATTGTTATGAAATTTGTGTCAAATAGTGTAAATAATTTGTATTTAGATGTGTAATGTCTTTATCTTACTCTAAATTAGATTTAATTTACGTTAAAATCGTAATATTCACAAGCAACGCCGTTTCTTACTTTATAATGGGGATTCAATGGGAACTTGGCGATAGAGCCAAGTTGGTAACTTTGGCGACCTGGCGATCATGTTGGCGACCATTTTTGGTGAGTTCGGGACCCTCTGGGCTGAATCCTGTATTTCAAGGATTGGATTTTCGACAATAAATTCTCATCGCTCTTAAAGAACTGTCTTATTCTTTTCGACTGAGTTGCATAAAATCCTTGAACTCCGGATCAACGTAACAATATATATATAGTTAAGATACTAGTATTTATTGGTATTGAGTCATAAGAAAGCATTTATAATGTTTAAGGCCTCACAGGACTCTTAAATTGCAAATTTTTCAATTTTTTGAATGAAATATATGTTAAAGCCTCAATGTTTCTGAGTATTTTGGTACCAAAATTGTGTTGATACTGTGAAAACTTCCGAAGTTATTAAGAAATAAGTGTTGAAATTTAAATGAAAACCCTATCTCTTGCTTATTTTTAACTTCACGTTTTGCAAAATAAACAAAATCTTTGCTTCCGCGCAGGATTTCTCAAAAACTATTTATGATATCAAGTTGAAATTTTATACACATGTTCAAAATAAGATTCTTCATAACTTATACATCAATTTTTTAAAAAAAAATTAATAAAATTTTTTTATTTGAATTTTTTTTTAAATTTTAAAATTTTCGTTATAACTGTACTCAAAAATATTTTTTTCCCTCTAAGTTTCTTAAAAGTTTGCATAACTTTAAAAGCGAACATTTTTATATCAAGTAAAATTAATTTTGATCAATTTTGTACTTAAGAATCCTGCGCGGTGTAAAATACTAATTTTCATATTTTTGAAAAGTTGTCCCAATTTTTTTTTCTTTATAACATTTTAAATTTTTTCTAAAGTTCTCTGAAAATTTGAGAAATACTGTAAATATATATGATTATCATGTGGTAAAAATTTCAAATTATTGTTTTGTTTTATTGCTAAGTTGCATTGGTTTGAAGACGGATGTTTTTTTCGTGTGTACGGATAGCTGTTAAAGAGTCCTGTGAGCCCTTAAATATGTTCCGAAAAAAAGTAAGTCTCTAGGCCACAGATATCGGTTTCATCTATAACAATATGAAGAAATGGCTACAATAAATAAAACCACAAGGAATAATAAAAAGAATGACAAAACCATGGACATTAGAATTTTTTTTTTTTTATTATTTCATTGATTTACATGGAACAAAAAGTCAACAAAATTGCAGTGAATATTTTAAAAGAAAAGATTCATACATTACGTTGTGCAAATTAAATTTTGTGGAAGGTAGCAAAATGAAGAGTATTAGAAAAGCAATTATTATAAAAATCACCAATACTACGAATAACAATTACTACAAACAAATATTTTATTAATGAAAATTCAGCATTAAAAATTCTAGAGAGAAACAATATTCATTTTAAAATATCAGAATTATAAGAAAATCTTTACATTGATGATTTTGTCTACTTGAAAGATGTATATGAAAATATATTCTTGACGTTTTTGTCGGAAAAGCTCTTTTATCCATTTTTTTTATTATAAGATTTCCTTAAATAGACTTTCAAGTCTATATCTATCCAGTTTAGATAGATAGTTATACATTATTATAATATCGCAATCACTCAAAGTGCGATTTCATAATAATTATTACACAAGTTAGAATTAAATTTTACATCAAAAAAACTTTTGTATGTCTGAACAAGTAGCTTATACAAAGAATTACAAAAAGCTGAAACTTATCCATAAATATTTGTAAAAAATATACATAAAAGCAACAGTAGATTATTTACATATTTACAAGCCAGTTTTATTGGAAATAAAACTGTATGACTGAAAATAATGATATTGAATTATATCATCAATTGGCATTTAATTAATAAACAATATATCCTTTCTTAAACATTTTTTCTACTTTTTCAAACAACTTATCAAACAACTTCAAAAGAGTTAATTTCACTCAAAATATATTTTTCAGTTGTTTATTTAGAACCTAACACAGTTTATTTAGAACCTGAAAAATGGTTCTATAATGAGCAGAAAATTTTCTTATTTAGCACCATTAATTACAAGTATGGAAAAAGAACCTTCCATAACATTTTCATTACACTTACAAAAGAATAGCAATTTAAAAATTAAATAAACCATTTAAGGTATTATTACCCAAAATATACCATTTCATAATAAGTTCCTTTAAAATAATCAAACATGTTATGTAATATAATTTTTCAGTAATTTTTTCCGATAATTTTTAGTTTTCGCGAATGCATTACAATTTCTGTAGTCAATTTAAAATATATCTGTTTGAATTCCTTCAAATCAATATATATAGCTTATAGTAAAATATTTACATAGGATTTTTCATAAACATTTCTTAATCTATTCGTTTAACACTTTTCTAATACATTTGTTCTATTTTGCAGTACAGTAACTACATAATTCCATTTTTATGATATTGTACGAAAATAATATTTGTAATGCTTGTTAAAAAAGATTGTTATATAAATATAAGTAGATAAAAAAAGGACTTTTTAGGGAAAGAGGACAACAACCATATTAACAATAATGTATCTCAATCTTCTAAGATTTTTTTAATAACTTATTTAATAATAGTTGTGAAAATTGTAGAGTATTCGATTTAAAAAAACGGCTAATTAGATTTGTAATAGTTTGAAAATAAATCATCTTTTGTAATCAATCAAACTTTTCTGATAAATCATATTTTATGATTTTCATCATTTGATATTTTTTAAAATAGGCTGAAATATATAGATAATATAATAATTAATACAATCAATTTATTACTATACCAAAAAGTGCCAAAGAATCTATATGGTGAGAAACTTAAGCAATGCATAAGATTAGAAAAAATATAGAATAACAATAGAAATAGATATGAGGTGTGTGTTGAAAAAATATGTTAAATATATAACAGCAATTTTATAATTTAAATTAATAGAAAAAACAATTTTTTAAAGTGAAAAATAGAATTAAAGTTAAAATATGTACACATTAAAATCGTTTTGAAGTATATAAATTAATTCTCTTTTTTTTTTTTCCTCTCAATTCTATAATTTCTATGCTATATGACCAACTGAGCTAATTGCTTCAAGATATAGTATTACTTTCACAAAAGACATGAATTTATTAAACATTTAGGTCCAATTAATTTTATTTTCTCCGGGCATTAGCCATTCCAGCAACATACTTCATATTCATACAGAAATGCTATCATAGTACAATAGCGAAATATGTCTGAAAAATTCAATTTGTGTTAAATTTGATAACTAGATATAAAAATAAACAATTTGTTTGAAGTAAATAATTTTTCTTTCTGAAATTATTTTTATCTATATAAATCAATAGACTAAATTCATATGATGTCATAGTCACATGATGAATGTAATCACGTATTTCCACCCAATCAAATCACGCGCTTCTCTGTTGCCAATTTTTGCTACTTACAGGAACTTCATTTTAAAAAGTACATGTTTCTAAACAATAATAATTCACATAGGTGAACGGATCACATGGTATAAAGGAACATATATAATATAAGAACCTTTTTCAAATTTTGAAAAGCTTTTTGAAGAATTTTAATACTTGTACATCTTTACCCAATTATTAAGTTTTATCTAAATTTTACAAGTAGAACAACGGAGAACGCGTGACTGCATTCATCATGTGACCGTCATGAATTTAGTACATTGATTTCTGATTCTTAAGAAAATACACATTTTTTTTAAAAAAAATAATTCGATAAAGTTAGTAACTCTTCAATGCTTTACTATACTGACGCGCATAGACAAGCATTTTTAAGACATACTCTAAAAAAAAAAAAAGAAATATACAGTTAGCCAAAGACTATGCATATTTTCAATAAAAGGCAGCAAAAATTACGCGCACAATAACACTAAGCTTAAAGCAAGCGCTTTTCAAATGCTTTATCACACATTAATCAATGTAAAGTTCTGCAAAATCCATACTAAATGTGCAAGTGTCTTCAAAGTTCCACACTAGTGAAATAAAAAATATCCTTCATGTGCAAATGAATGTGACAGTGAAGACGATGATGAGATAATGATAGGAATCTGATACGGAGTTCCACACAAACACACACAAAAATAAATAATTTATGCTCTATGAAGTGTGCTCGAATGCTAAATTACAGCGCCTGTCGCCTTGTCTTTTGTATGATTAGAAAGTTTTCTGAATGTGTTGTTTTTTTCACAGTCTTTTTCACTAGATATGGTTGAATTGACACAAGCTTCTGGTAATTTAGTTTTGTATATTTTGGTTGGTATGTCGGCCTTATCTGGGTCAAAGTCTATCATCTCTGATGACCCACTTGGCACGAAGGAGCATTGTTGGTCTCTTGGTGTAACAGATTGAAGAGAATTGTGATATCGACACAAGTTATTTTCGGTCAAATTGTTCGTTTTCTCGTCTTTTTCCAAGTGCTCCAACTTGCAGCTGTAGGTTCTAGGCATGGAATTGCTGTGGTTATCTCGCTTGTTTCGCTTGCGACGGCGGTGCCAGTAGTACCAAACTATGCCACCACATACCACTATCAGAGTTAGTAAGGTTGAGAGCAGGACAAGTAGTGGTATGTAATTTTTTCTTTCTGAAAAGAAAGATATATTTTAACTATTTGTCAATGGTTTTATAAATGTTTTAATAAAAAAGTTAATAAAATACAGGGTGATTCATAAAGAAGTACATACTTTCCAGATGCTGTGAAATAGTAACAGTCAAAAACACGACCCACCTCAGCGAACCGTAATTTAGATGTACTCTTAAAAGTTTGTGACTCGCTCATGACGGAAGTTGTTGTTGTTGGCGTGTCCTTCCCGAAGGGAAGAAAGGAAAGTTGCCAAAGCCTGAGATAGGTTGGATTTCTACACGATAGATGGCGACATCACTTATCTCTAACTTAGGCATGGACTGGAGGGGAGGGTTCTCCAGCACCCTGCACCCGTGGTTTCTGCTGGGACCGCCCACAAGACTTTCGGACCCATTGATTTAACGAGCGCGTGCTCCGTGTGTACTCGGAGAGTAGTTGGTGGCATCGAACCCAGGCCCCCCAGTCTGGACTACGATGCTCTGACCACTAGCCTACCCACCACCCCATAATGGAAGTGACGCAGGCAATAGCATGTGTATCATGTAATTAGTCATTCGTAATGGTGGCGACTGCAGAGGAGAATGTTTTTTTTTTTTTGTGTGTGTGTTCTTGAATTTAGCAAAATATCACATTTTTGGATATGTTAATCATTTGGTTGATGCCATAGTTGCAGGACGACACATTGACAACTCCATTCTCCCATTGGACGGTGCACCACCACACTGGTCCGTCAAGGCGTGAGATTACCTCGATGAACATCTCCCTTACAAATGGATTGGATTAGCCGCGGTCTGCAACATGCCACTTACTCAATTACTACCCAGAAGTCCAGACTTATCACCTTGTGATTTCTTCCTGTGGGAGTACGTAAAAGCCAAGGTATTCGTCCCTCCTCTGTCTGTTGATCTAGCGGAGCTGAAGCTTATCACAACCGCTATTAGGATACCTTGGCACGAGTTTGGACAAAAATGAATTGCCGGCTCGATGTATGACTAATGATTTACTCATAGAACATCTGTGATTGTCTCTAACAAGACTTAAAATAAAATCCCATACAATTCTGTTACAATTAACAGATAACATCTTACATTGTTTTTTTATTCATGGTACATTGAAACTGTGTACTTCTTCATGAATCACACTATATAATTCATAATTCATAATGGTTTAATTTTTGAAAGAACATTAAGCAAGTAAACATCAAATTAATCCTCATATTAACAGTATATAATTCAACAAGTCAGAATAAATATAACACATAATCAAAAAGAATAATTTTTAAAAAAATAACCTATAAAAACAGCAAAATGTGGGTAACATAAGAGGTTATAATCAATGAACTCCAATTATAAATACTTAAAAATGTACACATTTTTAAAATTCCCTCTATCTCACATCACAAGATTTCAACTACATATATTCTCAAGAACAAGTAATCTACCATTTAAAATTTTACTTTTGAAAATATACAGAACCCTTCATTTTTAAAAAAAATGTATATTTGTATTTCTTTTAAAATTTGTCCTTGATTAGTTACTTTATATGATTTTTTTTAAAAGCCACAGGTTCTTTATAGCTTATTTAAAAGATTGAAAAATTGAGTAGTGATTTTGTCTAAAACGTTTTTATTCACAAAAATTTTAATAAAATTAATATTTTTTAATACATTTTACACAACTGTTGTCATCATAAGAAATTTATCAACATTTAGTAGTCCAGTTTTTACAAAAAAAATTTAGTATTATACATTACGTGATAATAATATTTTTATACAATAAATGAACAAAAATTAGAATTATAGAAAGTAGTAGATAATAGTGTTCCAAAATTATTTTTAACTGTAAATGTTTTGAAATATTTGGGAATTTTTTTTAAAAGTATATTTGTTTATAATCTTCGGTCCAAAGGTATTTCAATCTGTACAAGAAAATTATTCAAAACTTAAGTAACCTTATCATCAAATATCTGTTTCTCTTTTTTTAGTAAAAAATAACAATTGCTGTGCAATAAAACAGAATGAGAGTCTCGAGAACCACCAGTAGAAATAATTCGTTCACTGATCATTACATAATACGAAATTTTCTATTACTAGTGATTTTGACACAAGTGTCTACATTCCCTTGAAATAGATAAAAATAACGGGATAGCAATAAGCAAATAAACAAATGACAGTAAGAAAACATAGCATAAGAAATGTATTAATAGGCATTCTTGCACTTAATTTATACTCAAATAATTCACGTAAAAAGTATTCTGACGAGTGATTATGACCATAAACTAAACTAAACTCAGTAGCGCAACAGCCAATTAGAGGACCAAGACCTTCTGTGGCCTCTCAGTTTTCATGACCTTGCGCAATAAGGTGCATCAGCAGATGTTCCGGTGGTCAGTCTGGCACGAAATCACCAGCGATTAGTTCCCAAGCACAAGTTTGGTACTCATATTTTATCAACCCACTGAAAGAATGAAAGGCTAAGTCAACCTTGCCCAACCAGGGGTTTGAATCCCGGACCTGTAGCTAGGAAACGCGATACGTTACCACTCGGGTTTATTATGACCATACGACGAGAATCAACAAATGTTGAACGAGGAATAGTAGAAAGAGAAAGACACATGAGGCATTCTGTTTCAGAAATTTCGCTCTAACAAAAAACGTAGAAATACGTTTCTTACATGCAATGTGTTCATGACCCAGACCAGAGATGCATGCGTAGAATAGTTCAGTGGCGTAACGTACAGCCTCGCAACCCCCACATCGTGGCAGGGGGCAGATTCAAGGGGCCTTAAGCTTGATTGACGTGAAGTACTGCTTGGGCCACAAAACTTGACATTGCAGGAAGCCTCAATATTCTCCAATACGCTACTGGAATAGTCAGTGTTAATAGACAAGCAACACTGCGTAAGAAACAGTAAAAATCAATGGGGGATGTAATATAAACTTAAGGACACTGCAGGCAAATTTGGCAATGATGAAATATGGCAGCAAAATATCCACTCCAGTGCCTTTACTAACAGGTCAACGGCTGTAGGGCATCTGCTGGACTTGTAAAATGCTGGTAAAATGTTCGCGGAAGACTAAATGACAGAAAATGATGTTTGGTTAAGCGAGTTACAGCTCCAGTAGAAAAACTAATGGCAGATCCTAAAAGTTCTTCAAACCAAGTTGTCGATACGACACAAGCAAGCTGGTGTTGGCTCCATAACAGTGTGAGCTAGTTTACCATGGCAAGGACAGAGTCCTCTGGTCAAATTGAACCAATCATTGACTGGCAATGATTGTATTCGGCTACTTGAAGATTATTTGTAGCCCTCCACATGGACTTTATCCAAACAAAGATGGAATTTTTCCAGTATTGCAATGCACCATCTCTCCAGAAAAATCAATTGCGATAAGTTTCAGGAACATTCTGGACCATTCCAGCAAATTATTTTGCCTAGATCATCTAACGTGAATCCCATCGAACATATACTGGACATGACTGAAAAGTCAGTAGTGCACAAAAACCTATAACGGCAACACTTTTGAAACTATGAACGACTGTAGAAGCAACAGGGCTGAATATTTCTTTAGGGAAGCTTCCGATGGCTTGTTGAATCAATATCACGTCAAACTGCTTGCACCTCGCTGAGAAAAAGGAGGTACCACACAATATTAGGAGATATCCTATGCCTTTTTTTTTTTTTTTTTTTTGGTACTTCAATATTATTCCTAATACCCTAATATTTATATTTTTTTTAAAAAAGAAGAAAAGTTCAAATAAAAAATTCACCTTTATAATCAGCATTCACCATTGACATTTCAACTTTCACTTCCATAACTCCCGTAAGAATCGTCGTGTTATGATGCTTCCTACTGATCAGATCAGCAATTTTCTTTGTTACGTTGCTCACCGTGTGAAAGGTATCAATCGTAGGCTTTCCGGTTGTGGACTGAAAGGGAAACATTAGAACTTTTTAAAAACTACAGTAGTTAAAATAACAAAATCCAAAACAAACTATGAACATTTTTTAAACAAAGACTTTTTAGCCGTAAAATTTTGAATATCGGAATGAGGTTTTCTTTTTTAGCATTTCGAGACTATTTAACATAATGGAGGAATGTAGTAAAAAAAAATTAATAAAATAATTTTTATAAAAGATCGCCTACATACTTTACTTATTAATGTCACGTAACTTCTGCCATCTAATGTTCGTTTTAATGATTATTTCAAACATTATATGAAGGAAGAAAAGAAGTATAAAAACTATAGAAGATTTAAAAACTATTTCAAAATAATAGAAATTTTTCATATAAATTTTAAAAAATGTTCAGGGAGAGAGGGCGAATATTTATAATAAAGCTTCTGCTGGCAAGAAACAATAAAGTTAAAAAGCATTGTATCTTTGATAAATCAGGCCAAAGATTCTTAATAATCCTCACGAAAGGGAATTTTAATCGCATCTTCCCAATTCGATGAGGAAATTCAAGCAGTTAAAGAAGGAGTTAAATATTTCGTTTCGAACAGTGGAAACAATAATTCTCATGCTAATATATTTTTATTCCATCGATTGCTGTATGTTACATTATTATCCAGGGTGAGTATAGATGATGGACCTGATTTTAAAAAAGTCATACTATCGAAACTAATGCACATATTATACAATAAGTGATATATGAATGTAAAGATAAATATACCAAGTTTTTTTCTGTTACTGATGTTCGACGCGTGACCCTCTTGTTACACGATATACCTTTCATCTGTAATCCAGTTCGTTCCATACGTTTTGTAGCATTTCCGTATCTACCAGTGCCGGCTTATCCATTCGGGCGCTTGGGCCGGGCGCCCAGTGTCAGGAAGGTCCCGGATAAGCTGGACTTAACTAGATTTTTTTATTATAAATTTCGATCCGCCAGTTCCAAGGGGGCCTGTAGATCTTCTGCACCCAGGGCCCGAAATTAGATTAAATCGGCACTGCTATCAATGGTTTGTAATGCTGCACAAATGCTTACTTGTCACCCTCTGTAATTTGTTGCAAATAACACGGCTTGAAATTTAATTCTTTTCGTAAAATTTTCCATTCCGTTTTCTGGAGTATTCCAAGTCTGCAGGTGGCAACTCCCGTAGACTTCGAACAGAACTTTGCCTCAACCTCTTTACTGCTTCTTCCGAGAAGCTGGACCGGCCGCTGCTATTCCTTTAACACAAGCAAACTGTTTTTTTAAATTGATTATAGCACCGCGCAAAATGCTCTTTTTGGTGGGTGCTTCTTTTCCGTAGCGATTTCTAAAAAATGCACTTTGTATCGAAATAACTGAAAACCCGTGCATATTGTAATACGCAAAAACTCTTCTCTGTCATTGTCGCCATGTTTTGATTTCAATCACAGCAATCTTGAATGTGCCGTTGATCGTTGGTGAAAATAAAACTTGGCATATTTTTCTTTACAGTATCCGACTACTTGCGACAACTTTTTTTGAAAAAGGGAGATATGGGGATCTTTTTGTGATTTTTATATTTATTTAGTATATTTTAAGGAAAAAATCCTAAAATTGGTAAAAGAAAAAAAAATTATTATTAAAATGGGAAAAAACTAGTGAAAATGTACGAAAAATTACATAAATGGGGCCCGCTCTGTACAAAGATTTTATGAACAAATTCTCAATTTTTCAACTTTGATGTGTTACTTTGTTATTCCTGTTTGAAGTGACCTTCACGATAAGAGATATTTTAATTTTTACAAAAACTAGAGCACTTTATCTAAGTCATTATACGAAATTGCTTAAAAAAACATTGACTATATTCACATAAAGAACTGCAAATTTTGAAATAAAACAGTGATTGATAAATCTGAAGATCAAAACACTTCTACTGTTATGCAGAACATAAGCAAAAAATTTCAGATAATTATTTTCAAAACTTTTTGGGCAATCGCGGTCCCCGTTTGAGTTTTCCGAAAAAAAAACACATTTCGAGTAAAACGCATTTTAAAGTTTGACATCTTGTGTAAAGTTATGGCATTTGCTTTTACTAAAACGCTTGTAGTTTTTGTTCTAGTGGAGGGAAAATAAAATACTTGGTATTGTTATTAAGTTAATAAAATGGTCTATAAAATAAAGTCATAAAAAAATTTGCCAATTTTTGAAAAAAATCATGGTTTTAGGGTAGTCGGATACCTTAATGTATCACTTATTATAATATATTATTCAATATGAGCAGTAGTTTCAAAAATATTATTTTTTTAAAAATTCAGGTCTATCATTTGAGCTCCCCCTGTATATTGTTATTCTAGTTGTTATATATATTACGTGCTTTTGTTGTAAGAAAGATAACAGAAGGAAAATTTACAATCTCTATTTGGAATTGAACAACACAGATATAAACTCATTAACAAGATTGAAGATAGTATATACAAACAATGCATACATTAAATAATAGCGTAATAGAATTTTTGATAATGCATTGATATTTAATAGAAAACTTAACTTGAATATTAATAGCAACCATGATGAAAAAAACATGTTAAACATGGGATAATAGATTTTTAAAAATAAATTAACTTACGATTGTAACTTCTATGCTATCTTCCTCATTGAATTTCACATCACACAAAATAATGATCATGTCTTTGCTTCTGTTATTGAGCAGAATGTATGATAAGGGAAGTTTACGAACTTGACTGCATATTTCTTCCACAAGAATACCCTATATTTATAAAAGAAACATTAAATAAATAATTTTTAAAAGAATTCATACCATTTGAAATCGAAAGCATAGCCAGGGAAAAATGTCTAGAAATTTCTAAAGCTGGTGTGAGACACACTCCACTTTTTAGTAATAGTTTACATGAATAAAATAACGTTTATTATTGAAGTATTTCTTTCGGAGTTTAGAAATAAAACCATCTCATTAACGAATTCTATCATTATAAGAAAACCACAGAACAAATTTCTTATGATTCATCGCAGAGTTTAAAATGCGTTACAAATTATTTTTGCAGTTCTTTTTTAGCATTATAAAAATATATACGTGTTATAACGTTGACCATTTTCGTTAAATCAAAAGATGTCACCAAATGCAACCAATTATGGAAAACCACTTCCGTGCATGCTCGAACACAATATTTACGATGACATTTGGTGATAGCTTTTAAGTTGGCGAAATTGGTCGACGCTATAACACAAAGTAATTATTTATGTAATTATACTCCAAGGAGCCCAGAAGATAATATGAAGATTAGATTAAGTTTGTACAATTAGAGCAATTTAACTATAAATTTGTAAATAAAATCATGTAAATTATTAAACTACTTTAATTATAATTAAATATATGAACATGTGTAAAAACCCGTAGACCATTTTTGCTGAACCGTAAAAATATTACAGAAAGATACTATATTTCACAAATAATGTTTTCCGACGATGTATTTTTGAAACTGACGTATTATACTGTCGACCAATGGGCTCAATTCATGACGGTCACATGATAAAGGCAGTCATGTATTCGTGTATTAATTCAAAAATGTCATTAAACTAACTTGTACCTATTGTTCTATTTGTAAAAATTTAGATAAAATTTCTAATTTTATAAGTGGGTAAAGATTTTTTCATAAATATAATTGAAAAAAAACCCCATTAAAATACCTTAAAATTAAAAAGATATCTATTTTATTTATGTACATTTAAATTTACTTACTTACGTACATTATTATTGTTAACAAATATGTGCTTTTTAAAAGAAAGTTTCTGAAAAGAGCAAAAGTTGGCAACTACGAAGCACGTGACCTGATTAGCTGGAAACACATGATTGCATTTATTGTATGATTATGATGTCACGTGAATTTATGAGCTAATTGGCTAGAAATACACGTTTCTCATTATCATGTGACTATGACGTTACATGAATTTAGTCCATGTCGTTCAATCCAGAGACTCGCCAAATGCTGCTATATGCAACGAATAGTGGAAAAACCATTTCCGCACATGTTCTGACACAATAATAATAATGACAGCATTTGGCGATATTTTTTGAACGGGCGAAATTGGTCGACAGTATAATACGTATGTACCATATTTTGATTGGTTAAGTTTGGCTAAATTGTGCTAATTTTCATGTGTGATAGAAAATTACATATGTATACATATATGTAATTACTCTAACTATATTATTTATGCAATTATATTCCTCGCCTAATAAGACATCCTTAAAAATAATATTCTGTTTAAAATTAAAAAAATACATAACTTACATAATACATTTTACTCTTGTCAAAAAAGAGTGTTATCTTTGCACAGTTATTACTGAGAACCGCATTGTTTGGAATGCATTTCTCATCCGGTACAAGCTCTTGGGATAAGGCTTCTGAGCTATTATCACTAAGAACGCATTTTCCATAAGGTCTGCACGGACGTGTAAAACAAGCATCAGTAGAAGTTGCTCCGCAAGACTGACCAGCTGGACATAGTCTCTTTGTAGAATTCGGGTCTAAATCACATAAGCGAAGACCACACCACATCTGTAATAAAACAATTTTTTAAAAAGATTTTACTAGATAAATGATATTTTTTGAATCAAACAAGTAAAATTTTAAAAGGATTTAAAATATCTAGGAGAATCTATGAAAAGTAACTTTAAAATAATATAATATATTAGCATAGATTTTCAAAAGGGGGATTAAATTTGTTCCAAATGAAGCGAAAATGTCTATTCAAACTAAGGATAAAGAGCCACGATAACTATTTCTATTTTTTTCTGCGATTATATGTAGGGCACGATTTAATAAATAATCTTCATAAATCTATGTGTTTTTTGACAATTCGAAAACAATAATAACCAAAGTAATCTTGGCCAAAAAAGCAGGGTTTAGAACCGAACTGGAAACCGGAAAAAACCATTATTTTGGTCGGAACGAAAACCGGAACTGAACCGAAAATAATATCGGTTTATTTCGGTTCGATATACCTTCAGTCATTTTGTTACTGTAACCAACTTATCAATATTTTCTAACGATTAACGTCAAACATATAATTATCATTATTACATGTACATGCTTCTCAATTTCCTGTTTTGATGTTCACTAGTACTTTTCTGCTTCAGTTTCGCATGGAACTACTGGTAGAAGGCACATTTAATTAAGTTGAATTTAGTAGAAGTATAGATTTTTTAAGAAAAATATCATTCTGATATTTTTGCATCTAAGCATGCGATCATCCATGGATGTTTGTACAGATTGTTTAGGTAGACAAACCAGAACCACATGAACCTAGTTGTCAAATGCGATTTTGATAATGGATAACAATGCCTATGCTCACCGCTAGCATAGTAAGGAACATGCTGGTTAATTGTATCAATTCGCATAGTGTACCAATTAAAAAAAAGGAATAAAATCTTCTAAAAGTTGCTAGAATTAAAAGTTTTTTGTTTATGTTAGAATTATATTTTTAGCGCAAATAAAAATATACATAAAATAAAACCGGAACTGAACCGATATGTATATATATATAGATACCAAAACGAAAAAGATTACGGTTCGAAGTCCAGCAAAAAAGTCATAATTTTATTATAAGATAAACATGCTACAGTATTATTAATTTTTCAAATTATTTTACTGTGGATATAAACAGGGCAGGGCGATCAATAAATTAATCTAAGATTATCTCCTAAAAATTCAAGTTTTTAGCTACTAACCTGCGTGCATTGAGTTTTTCCTTTGTTACAAATGCATCCATTGCAACCGTCATTCCATATGCTATTTTCAGGAATTACCTGTCCTTTCCATATGCAATAGTCACTGCTATCCGCAGGTAGCAAAGCTGTTAAAGAAATTTAATTATTTGAATGGCTTCAACTTTTCAAGTATTAAAAAGCAATTCAATTGCTTTTAAAGTTTAAATGATCCAATAAAGGTTATTATACACTTACAAATGTTACAATGCTGTCCTGTCAGATAACTAGGACAAATGCATCGATAAGTTCCTATCTCATCCACACAGGTACTACCATGTGCACAGGGAGATGAGGCACATTCATTGATATTAATGCGGCAGTCTGGTCCAATAAAACCGTCAGCACATTTGCACATAAACCAGTTTACTCCGTCAATACAAGTTCCGTTATTGTGGCATGGGTTAGGATTGCAGTCATCGGAATCTATTCGAGAAACATAAAAGTCAATCAATGTTTAGTGCATCATTTAATTAAAATGTAGCTTTACGGAAAATGGCACTTATGTATTATACCATTGACGAATTTCTTCAAATCAAAAAATATTGCCAAATGCCGCGATTTGTAGCCAATAGTGAAAAACCGTTCTCAAGGATGTTCCAAAATAATATTGACGATGACAGCATTTGGTGACGTCTTTTTATTTGGTGAAATTGATCGATGGTATAATACGTAAGTATCGGGAACATTTCTATTTCTTTCAAATTTGTAATAGAGAAAAGGAATTAAGAAATTTTCGGACAAAATACCTGTAAAGGCTCAGTAAATGAACATTATGGGTCCAATATAAAAAGATTCATACGAAAAATCTTAGAAATTGTATCAATACACATTTTCTTTTCGTAAAAAGATAAATTAGAACATTATTTAGCCAGTAATTTTATAAAAAGTTTCAATTTGGTTTTAAAGTTTCATGTCATTTTAATTTTAAAGTAAGACTTTGATTTTTATTCTGAAAATTGAAAAATGCAATTTAACAAGTCATTTGAAATCGCAGTAAGCTGCACTAACAACAAAAAGAATGTTTGTAGATGTGGAATTTTAAAAACTTGAATACGTGTGGTTTTTGCGTAATTCTCATTAGCAGGACGTATAACAAGTAGAATTCACAAATATTGAAAAAAACTACTATTTTAGGTAGTACAATTTTTATACAGCTTGAACACATAATAATCAGATTAACTTAAGTTTATTGCAAAAAAAGTTTCGGAATTTGTTCACAAAATTTATAAACTATTATTACATAACTATTATTAATTATAGCTATTATTAGATATGCATATTTACCAACAGTAATATTATAAAATATTTCTATATGATTACTATATGATTTCACACTGAAGTATAAGGCTGTGATACTCTAAATGCCTTAATTAGATGAAAATAATTTTCTATAACAAAGATATCAAACTTATAATTCAAAATGGTTAGAGCAAAATTAAAATCTCAATTGTGCAATTTTAAAATTTTTGAACGCAATTGGATATCTCAGAAAAGTATATCATACAAAAAGAAATCCTCATAATACTGGTTAACAAGTAATCTCTTTTTACACACATAAAAAATTTCCAATTTATTCAGAACTTTTCATAAATTTTCTGATTTACCCTATGCTTATTTTATAAATTTACTAAAAAGAGCTTAAAAAATATTTTGTGTATAAAATATTTGGATTAATCAATGAATAATACTCACCGTACTGACAGAGAGGGCCTTCATATCCTTCGCGGCAAATGCACAGAAAGCTCGTACCTATGTTAACACACGTAGCTCCATTCATGCATGGATTGGAGTGACAGCTAGGATTCTTAGCTAAATATACAAGGAAAAATTCTTTTATTTCAGGTATCAGACACTGTCCTATTAAAAATTTTAATCTTAAATTTATGGTTAAATATTAAAGATTGCTTGACATTTATGGCACTGAATTCTCATTGTACATACGTGGTGTGACACACAAAAAAATGAGACTGGTCCAATAAATCCTTGTGCTTACTGAATCAGTTCTCCGTGACATTATCACTTTCTTAGTAGTTCCCTTCAGCATTCACACACTTCTGCATTTGGTGCTTACGTTGCTGGTAACAGTTCTAAAGGGTGTTTTTTTAGAGGTATAGAACTTTAAATTGCAATAGAATTGTATTATTCGATTGACATGATTTTTTTATTCGAAAGATAATCTTGTGGTATTACATTTTAAATATGATTTCTGGCATATGACTGCCACGGCTGGCTCGGATGTAGTCCAATCTGGACGTCCAATTTTCGATGACTTTTTCCAACATTTGTGGCCGTATATCGGCAATAACATGGCGAATGTTGTCTTCCAAATGGTCAAGCGTTTGTGGCTTATCCGCATAGACCAATGACTTTACATAGCCCCACAGAAAATAGTCTAGCGGTGTTAAATCACAAGATCTTGGAGGCCAATTCACAGGTCCAAAACGTGAAATTAGGCGGTCACCCAACGTGTCTTTCAATAAATCGATTGTGGCACGAGCTGTGTGACATGTTGCGCCGTCTTGTTGGAACCACAACTCCTGGACATCATGATTGTTCAATTCAGGAATGAAAAAGTTAGTAATCATGGCTCTATACCGATCACCATTGACTGTAACGTTGTGGCCTTCATCGTTTTTGAAGAAGTACGGACCAATGATTCCACCAGCCCATAAAGCACACCAAACAGTCAGTTTTTCTGGATGTAACGGTGTTTCGACATACACTTGTGGATTAGCTTCACTCCAAATGCGGCAGTTTTGTTTGTTGACGTAGCCATTCAACCAGAAGTGCGCTTCATCGCTAAACAAAATTCGCTTATGAAAATCGGGAACAACGGCAATCTCATTTTGGGCCCATTCGACGAATCTACGCCTTGCTTAATGATCGTTTTGATGAATTGCCAAACCAAACTGAGAATAAATCACTTGACAGCTGTTAAATCAGTCGTCATCTTGGAAAGTAATGCGAACTTAAACTTCTATACCCGAAAAAAAAACACTCTATAGAACGAAGGTTTTGGAAGTCCCTTCAGGAGGTTCTCCGTTTTTGATTGAACCTCTTCAACTGAGGTAAAATGGGTTCCCTTTCAGCAAGATTTAACTGCAGGGAATAAAAAAAAAGTCGCATGGGGCCAAATCAGGTGAATAAGGAGGATTCCCCATCGCAGTAATGTTTTTGCTGGCCAGAAACTGCTCGATAGATTGGGCTGTGTGAGCGGATGCATTGTCTTGATGCAACAACCATCCATCATTCCCCAATTCTGGACTTCTTTTCCTAAGTTTTTCATGAAGTCTTTATAGTACATCAGAGTAGAAACGTTGAGTAGGAACCCACTCATATCACGAATTTTGGCAATGTTTTGGTCAATAATCGCTGATTTCAGGCGCCCACCAGGTTCATCATCTGTCACACTGTGCCTTCTCCTGAAAGCCGCTTATGCCATTCAAGCACATATGCACGCGCCAAAGTTTAATCTCCATAAGTCTCGGCTAATATTTGGACCGTTTTTGTGGCTGATTTCTTAAGTTTCACAAGAAACTTGATGGTGATTCGCCATTTTCCCGTTGCACGTGTTCACTCAGTGATGCAGTATTCCCATCTGGCGAGATCGATTAAATTGAAACTGGCCACATAGATAGAGGAGTGTGTGTGAGATAACGTCACCAAAACAGTTATAGCCAACTCCACTCTTTTTTCATGCTACTCACTTAGGCTCTTTTTTTTTAGTGTGTCACACCTTGTATTCATTGTGCCACAACAGAAATTGAAAAGTATTGAATGAAAAAATAGTTCTTATTTAATTTTTTATCAATACGACAGTTAAAATCTTAAATTATTTACCTATTTGGCATGTGTGTCCTTCCCACCCTGACTTGCAGTGGCATCTAAAAGTTTCACCCATGTCAATACAAGTTCCTCCGTTTTGGCAAGTACTGAGATCACAGTGGAAATGTCCTATAAAGAATAATGAAAATAATTGATGCATATTAATTACTGGACCATTAAATGCAGTAAAAATATTATAGATATGATTCAAAATCATAATAATTTTATGATATTTAATAATTTGGTACATAGATTTTCTAGTCGAATTATGGAATTCATACAACTTGAATATTGTAATGAGCTAAAATATTTTGTTCACATAAATGATAAAAGTATAATAATATCAAGAAAATTTCAGAACAAATTATAAGCATACGAATAATGCCTTGATTTTTTTTTAAAAAAAAAGGAATTAAGAAAACCAGGACATCACATAAACACTCAGAAAACCGATTTTTCAATTTTAATATTGAAAAATAGTGCATATTTTTCTAAATCTAAAAATGTATAACACTTATATGTTTGTTGATAAAATAACCTTAAAATATGAAAAAAGTGATTGACAAACATGTAAACAAACGTTTGCAAATGTTTAGTTTTTTTCTTTTTTCTTCAAAGCATAATTTTTTGCTTATAGGTACACTTTTAAAAAATTATTATTGCTCTATACGGTTCCAAATTTTTTATACTTTTTGTACAGGATACCTGTGCATATAGTGAACCTATTTTTTTAAGTAGAGAAGTAGTACATAGCTTTAAAAAAATAGTTTTATGTATCAAAAGGGGAGGGGGGAATAGAAATTTTCAAAATTACAAAATTTTATAATTTTTTTAAAAATAAGTTCACTATATTTTATGTATCATTTTATATATGTGCAAAAAAAAATATTTTACATATTTAAGAGATACTTTTCTAAAAAAATAGTACCTAAACATACGCATGTATTATGAGATTTCAAAAATTATGTCCCACTTAAATTAAACAAAACAAAACAAAATTTAACTTAAAAATTATTTTTGTATTTCTACAGAATGATTAAAATATCTTTTTATTAATGTCATAAGAAAAAAATCTAAGCCCTATTGGAAATTTTTAAAGATATATGTCCCATAAACAAACGATATATGTCCCATAAGCAAAGAGTCTTATTTTTGGCATTTTACTCTTTCTAGCATGTCCTGGTACCCTTAAGAAATTTTAAAACTATATAAATAAAAATAAACTTAATCGAAGAAATTTTTACGTAGAAAAGAAGATAAATAAGAAAAACTCTCTAAAAAGGGGCAAAAAATATATAGTTAACTTACTTGAACTACACGTTTTTCCTTTCCATTTATCTTTGCAATTGCAAATGTAATCAGCAATGGCATCGATGCAGCTTCCATTATTCTTGCAAGGATTCGGATCACAATCATTTTTATCTAAAAATATATCAAGGGGAAGAAAAGTTATATTTCCGAAAGTACTCTTTTTCAATCATAATCTACCTTCAATCTAATCATATATTTTCCCTAAAATATAAGTTATAAAAAGAATTTTAAAATTCCTAACAAAAAAAAATTAAAGATAAATAAATCCCAAAGATACTGCAATCCGTTTTTAAACACAAAGCTTTTATAGCAAAGATTTTATTAAAAAATGCTGAATCGCAATTTTTAAACTGAAATGTCACCTAAAAATATTCTGTTATTGAAAAAAAATGATTAACTTCTTACTTATTTGACACAAACGACCTTCCCATCCTTCTTGACAGAAACACTGGAAAGAATTCAGACCATCGACGCAAGTGCCGCCATTTTTGCAAGGTGATGATAAACAGTCATTTATATCTGGAAAAAAATATATATTTTAACTATGCAAGCTTAACTTTAAAAAATTCAAATTGCAATTAATATCTTTTTATAATTCTTTTCTGATTACTCCTGATGCGATTAAGGTATCCGACTACGTTCGGAACTGTGATTTTGCAAAAGTGTATGAATGGGTAATATTTATGATATTTAGTGTCACTTAAATTAGAAAACGTATATAAAACTGTTTTAAGACTAGTATTACAGTAAAAAATTACTTAAGTACAATATTTTGATAAAAAGTGAACATAGAATGACAAATTTTCAAAACATTCTCATTTATGAAAAATGCTTCTATTATAATAATATTTTGCCTGTATATAGCTCAGACTTCTGTACAGAGGGTGAACTAGAATTTTAGAAATATATAACTTATAAGTGGATTTATCCATACTTTACTGCAATAGAGGGGAGAAATTTTAAGAAAAAAAAGGTCGATAATTATTTCAATTGGTGGTAACTCTGAAAAAAATTGTGAATTTTTCACAAATCCTAGTTCAGACTCTCTGGGGAAGTCTTTACTTTATATAAGTAAAAATATTATTTTTATAGAAGCATTTTTTATAAAAGGAGAACGTTTTGAAAAAAAGGTTATTCTAAATTAATTTTTTGGCAAAATATTGTATTTAAATAATTTTTATTGACATAAAGTCCTTAAAACAATTTTATACATGTATTCTAATCTAAGTAACACTAAATATCATGAAAATTATTCATTTATGCACTTTTTTAAAATTACGGTTCCGAACGTAGTCGGATACCTTAAGCTCCCTCTTTTACAAGTTAATATATAACTTTATGAATTATAAAAAAGTAAAAAGAAAAGACTATACGAAAGACTTTTTAAATATTTTTGTAGGTTCTTCTATTTTTTAAAAAATTACATTTATGCATTATTACAAACGGTACTTACATATTGGCGACAACGCAACCTATTGGCATACTAATATTACGCAACCTGTTGGCGACATTATATGAAACGAAGCACCTGGTTTCCAATACGCCCGTACGACGCACATGAAATTGGGGTTGCAAACTTGGCGAGTTATTAATAGTGTTGGCGATTGTCGCGATAGTACGTAAGTACCTTCCAAACATTCTAAACGACTTCAGTAATGAGAAAGATTTGATAATGTAAAATCCATCATATAAAACACCGTTTCTATTTAGAATATTTTTAGTAATAATTAAAACGCGCTTTCCGATACGCCTTTCGTAAATATATATATTTATATTCCACAGACGATATTTTTCCTCAAAATGTATTCGTTCATGCTAGACTTTTGGTGTTATAAGCCATTTCCGAAACATCTCGCTTACTTTCATGGCAATATTTTCCCGTATATCCAGGATCACAAATGCAAGAGAAACCACCGAGATGATCATTAATACATTTTCCATGATCACCACATAGACTGGAAGATATGTGTCTCATTCCCAAAGACGAATTCGGAACTGTAGTAACACATCGATCTGTATGAACTAAAATAAAAAAAAATTAGAATAAGAATATAGTTATATAATAATAAAATATAATTAAATGACTTGCAAATCCCGAGAATATGTGAATCAACAAAATAAACTTATAGGAATATTCTCGGTTTTAAATATAACTGTGTAAAGAGAATTTGATTTATGAGTTATTATAGCCGCTTTTTTTTCTATCTCGGGATAAATTTTAATTTATATAAAAAAATCTTAAAGGATGTAAGAAAATAATCTGAATTTCTATGTTTTACGTTATGAATAAAATTCCTCTGGGAATTCGAAATAAATTAAATAATTCACTAATAAATAAATAAGTAATAAAGAATTCACTTTCCCCTTTTTAAGGAGAGAGAGAGAGAGAAAAAGAGAGAATTTCCATTTTCTTTTCTTTCCTATTTTCTAAAGAAAAATTAATATGTATTAGCAACAAAAACCAAAATAAATATAAACTTCCTCCTGGTAAAAAATAAGTAAACCACAGGTTAAAATGAAGCCAGTCGAGCTTTGTAATAAATTAATACAATTATTTAGAATTTGAAGCGTGGAAGCGTGATACACTACCACTCAGCCACTGAGCTTCAAGCAATTAAAGTAATTACAAACATCACGAGAAAGCAAATGGAATTTCTTCAGCAAAAAATAAGTTGAAGTGAATTTATTAAGATACGTCGCCCATTTTCATTAAATAAAAAATGGTATAAATTATTCATACATTCGTTATTCCATGAAATAGGCGAAAATAAATACTTACCTTCACAAGGAGGATTTTGGCACTGAACTTTTGGTACTGAACAATTTTTTCCTTGAAATCCTTGGGGACATATGCAAGTGTAATCAAACTGTCGGTTAAGACAGGATGCTCCATTGTGACAAGGGTTTGGATGACACAAATCATCATCGATCTAAATAATATAATTCAAATAAATCAACTAAATAAGAAAAGTCAAAGGAATTATTCTAAATATGCTTTCTCACAAAATCACGAAAAAGACTGCAGAAATTGAGCTTATTCACAATTACTCATTGTATAGTCTTGGAAATAAGGTTATGGAAAAATAAAAATACTAACTATAACTACAAATGTTTCGACAAAAAAAATTTCGCCATGTTAGATTCAGATTTCACTAATGTCATTAAAATAAACAATTTTTAATGACAATTAAGCAATTTTTCATTTTTAATTACAATTATTGTGCATATAGAGAGATAACTCATTCTAACCCTCATACAAAAATTGAAATTGTAGGGGAAAAAAAACATATATTAGCTCATAAAAGAATGCGAACTTCTTTTTGTTTTGTTTAGTAAATAATAAAATCCTAAGAAATAATTCCTTTTTGCACATAATAATATATAAATAATATTTTAACTATTAATTGGCAAGTTATTGATTTGTAGATATACACAAAAGAGGACAAGGAACAAATTTTTGATTCGGGAGACAAGCTGAATAGACATTTTTAAATAATCGGTACTTACGTGTTATCGCAACAATCACCAATTCTATTAATAACTCGCCAAATTGGCAACCATTTCATATAATGTCGCCAATAGGTTTCAATAATACGTAAGTACCGAATAACCTTCGATTAATAAAAAAATTTTGATAATAGACAATAAAAATGTTTATACTAAAACAAGTGGTACTTACATATTATACCATCGACCCATTTCATCAAATCAAAAGAAGTCGCCAAATCCCGTAATATACAGCCAATAGTGGAAATCATACTCGCGTATGTTTGAACACAGTAATAAAAAAATAATAATAACGATGAGAGCATTTGGCGACATTTTTTGAATTGACGTCTTTTCGTTTGGAGAAATTGGTCGGTCGACGATATAATACATAAATAGCAAACAAGCTTACCAATTTTTTTCTGATATATTACTTTTAATATTTTATTACAAAATATTGCCATATTTTTAATTGCTTGAAATTTACAGACACATAGGATGTGAAACTACACAGCAAAACTTCTAAATTGTAATACAGTTCTCGAATTTTTTTTTTCTAAAATTAATCAACATTTCTTAAAAAACGGGTTTATGTGAACACGCAATTGTGCATGCTACGATGATAAGGAAAAAAATAATATACTAAACTAATAATGTACTTGTTTTGTAATTCAGAAAATAATAGTCAGATATTCTAGTAGATCTTAGCTTGTTCGAAAATTTAAGAAAATTATCAGTTCATTGTAAATGTAGCTCAAATTTACATTTATAAGCACAATAACAACTATCCTTCCTAAATTATCCTCAACTCACTTCGCATCGATACCCTTTGTATCCTACGGGACATATACATCGATATCCTGCAATCAGATCTGCGCATTCGCCACCATTGAGACACGGGTTGCTGGCACATTCGTTGATGTTGGTCTGACACTCACGTCCAGTGAATCCCGGCAGACATGCGCAGTGGTAATCATTGACCAGATCGATACACGTGGCTCCATTCACACATTGACCGAGACAGTCGTTGAGGTTCTGGTCGCAGTTCTTGCCACTCCATCCCGCCAAACAAGTGCATTGGTAGTCGCCAACTAAATTACGACAACCTTTGGCATTGACACAAGGACTGGTGCTACATTCGTCAGCATCTGTGCGAAAAAAAAAAGAAATGTTATGTTTTTAACAATTTGGACACGACAGATTCAATGTGCATCAGACCCTTTACAAGGCGAATTTTCAATGGAATCAGGACTCAAACTCGAAACTTGACAACGCCGTCCTAGAGTTCGTGACTACGACTACTAGGTTACTGTAGCTACTCGAATCTTTTTGGTTAGCCTAGCATAAATATCGCCAAGCAGACTCTTTTGGCGTTGGTACATAAAATAATCATTAATAGATACTGCGAGTTGCTACTCTACTTTTAATAAATTATTAAAAATCTCTCGAAGAAACGAATTTTAATAAGCATTTAGCATCTATTTGGAGAATAAATTCAGATAATAAACTTCGTGCATTAACCCATTTATGCCTAGTGTTCCATTTTTGGAACAGCAGTCGAGTGAAAGTTTTTTGTAGTTTAGAAATTGAAGATTACGTTTGTAGTTGGATTTGTGACTTTAACCAGCTTCGTAGGGGCATAGCAATTTCGCTTAAAACATTTAGTTAGTAACTTCTGCAGATATTTGCCTGCTAAGAGGTTGTGAAAGTTGGTTTATATTTCAACCACAGGCATAATCGAAAGAATATTTTGAATCTTAAATTTTTATTGTAGATGGACTAAAGCTGCATTTGGTGAAGTTATTAATAAACAAGTAATATATAAAAAAGATTTTAAATCCATTCCTACTCAGGTTAGTAAAGAAAAATTTTTAGTTACTTTTTATTAAATAATTACAATTATTATAAATATGTATATACATGTAACAGAGTCACAATATTAAGTGGCAAAATACCTTTTAAATTAACAATAAAAACTTTTAACCACATTAAATTTGTTACTACATTTTTTAATAAAAGATTAATAAAGGGTGTTTTTTTAGAGGTATAGAACTTTAAATTGCAATAAAACAACAATGTATTATTCGATTGACATGAATTTTTTTTTATTCGAAAGATAATCTTGTGGCATTGCATTTTAAATATGATTTCTGGCACAGGACTGCCACGGCTGGCTCGGATGTAGTCCAATCTGGACGTCCAATTTTCGATGACTTTTTCCAACATTTGTGGCCGTATATCGGCAATAACACGGTGAATGTTGTCTTCCAAATGGTCAAGCGTTTGTAGCTTATCCGCATAGACCAATGACTTTACATAGCCCCACAGAAAATAGTCTAGCGGTGTTAAATCACAAGATCTTGGAGGCCAATTCACAGGTCCAAAACGTGAAATTAGGCGGTCACCAAACGTGTCTTTCAATAAATCGATTGTGGCACGAGCTGTGTGACATGTTGCGCCGTCTTGTTGGAACCACAGCTCCTGGACATCATGATTGTTCAAGTCAGGAATGTAAAAGTTAGTAATCATGGCTCTATACCGATCCCCATTGACTGTAACGTTGTGGCCTTCATCGTTTTTGAAGAAGGATTCCACCAGCCCATAAAGCGCACCAAACAGTCAGTTTTTCTGGATGTAACGGTGTTTCGACATACACTTGTGGATTAGCTTCACTCCAAATGCGGCAGTTTTGTTTGTTGACGTAGCCATTCAACCAGAAGTGCGCTTCATCGCTAAACAAAATTCGCTTATGAAAATCGACCATTATTTTCGAAATAAAATTGCACAATTTGATAGCGTTGTTCAGGCGTGAGTCTATTCATGATGAATTGCCAAACCAAACTGAGAATAAATCACTTGACAGCTGTTAAATCGGTCGCCATCTTGGAAAGTAATGCCAACTTTTACTTCTCTACCTGGAAAAAAAGCACTCTGTAGAATAGGTAAGAGTTTATCTCAAAACCAGTGTAAAAGGAATGCTGACGTCTAACTAGCATAGGATTATTCAGGTTTAGTTAAATCTTCAATACAAATTTAGCAAAAACTGTTTTATCCAATGGTGCTGCCATCTAGAAGAATAACATCGACCGAGAAATAGATATCTTTAACTATAATTAATAAGTTAAATTTAATTAATGAATTAATATTTGAAAAAACTGTATTAACATCAGATGTCATCCACTACAAGTTTAAAAAAATGTATTTAAACTTGAATGGATGAATTAAAAGCATTTTATCAACGATGGAAAATTTGAACAAGATATATATATATATATATATATATATATATATATATATAGGGAGAGTGTGAACTAATAATAGAAATTGAAAAAAAAATACTAATAACAAAATTTAATTAACTTTAATATATGTTAATATCATCTTACCGAACTGACATTGGTTTCCTTCCCATCCTGGGTCACACAAGCATCTGTATCCATTGACAAGATCTAAGCAAGTACCACCGTTTATACAAGGATCAGATTCACATTCGTTTATGTCTATTCAAAAAGTAAAAAATAAAAATATATACATTGAAAAAAATATTTTATTGAATCTACAAACGAACAAAAATAAGCTTTAATCTAAAATAAGTAAATATCAGAATCAAAACATGGCCCAAACATGGCGATTGCTGAATATTTGTTAAAAAAATATTCTATTAAGTAAAGGAAACACTTTTCAAAACGATTTCACAATGCAGCTTCAAAATAAGAACAGTGCAATTTAAATTATTGCTTTATACATCTTAGATTCCATAAGTATTATTTTCATCACATTAAAAAAAGAACAACACTATGCAATTAGTTGATAATATACACAACGTACTTGTCTGACAGCGATTCCCTGTCCATCCCGGAAGACAAGTGCAGATGAACGTATTGTTGATTTCGGAACATGTGCCTTGGTTCAGGCAGGGTGAAGAAGCACAAGGATTATCAACTGAAAAAGACCATAACAAAATATTCATGATAAATAAACAAATCAATTTACGTAAAAATTACGTAAAGAAATATATTAAGGTGATTGCCTACCTTCGGACCCAATTTTTTTTATAAAAACAAATTGAGCGTTTTTAGGAAGAAAATTTTTTAAAAAAATATGTAAACACATAAAATTTTTTAAATAAATATTGTTCATTTAGAAAAATTGGTTGTTTTCAAGGAAATTTTACCAAATTTTTACTAAAACGGGTAACACTGTATGAAAATTTCTAATACGATTATCATAATTTTCTTTATACACAATATACATATTATGGTGCTCTTCAAAATAAACTAAACTCTAAGAGAAATTTTAAAATACAAAAGAATTACAGACATTATACATAATAATATGAAAATTTTGATATTTTAAAAGTTTTTTCTTTATAAAAACTGCCCTAAATGAAAAATTATTTAACCTACAACAAAACTTATGGTCCACTTTATGAAAAATAGTATAATAAACATTGCCACAATATTTCAAAACGTTATCTGGTTTGGTTCTTAAGATATCATGTATCTGGTAAAGAGTTTCTTTCGAAAACATAATTTTGAGAAAAGCTCATTTAAAGTTTTATCTTACTCTCCTTTAGTATAGAGTGATATTTTTAAAACCACAAAAACTTTATTTCTATTTCGCGTAAAGGGAAAAAAATTGTTTTGGAAAGAAAAATGTACAATTATACGATTTTGAAAAAAAAAAAATTCGTATGTAAACGAAAAACGACATTTTCCAAGAAGGCAGTCTTCTTAAAAGTAAATTATGACTTTTTCGTGAAAATATACAGTTGTTGTTGTTAGTAATGCCAACTGATCGGCAAAGGCCAGATCAAAGCCCGCGAAATTCATCATGGCAGAGGGCTAAGTGATGCCTGTAGTTAGTCGTAGCTTTGAGCACCATACAGGTGACAGAACGATTTAGATCGGTTTCACCCCAATTTTGAGGGAGAACACGCTGGGGGAGGTCAGGGGCCTCCCACCTCTCTTCCCCTTCCCCCAACCTCACAAGAGGACTTGCGACTCGACGGCTTTTTAAAGTACCCCCATGCCGCTAAGGCATTAAATATTTACAAACATCCATGTCTTCTCCGGATTCGAATCCAGACCCAATGGCACAGCAGTCAGCGTCGCTAACCACTATACCGGATGGGAGGCAAATATACAGTAAAATTATATTTCGAAATATACAATGCGTACCTATATCACAATTTGTTCCTGAAAAGCCTTCAGCACATCGACACGTGTAATTATCCGGAGCAGCATTCACACACGTCCCACCATTTTGGCACGGTTCATGAGTACCACAAAAATTTAAATCTGTAAAATAACAACAATAATAATTCAGGACAAGATTTTCTACAGTAAATTATTTAATATATTCGATTATAACACACGAATAATTATAGTATCGTCTAAAAAGATTGATATCGAGTATTTTAAAGTACAAAAATATTTTTGTAAGAAGAATAAAAATAAAATTTTAAAATCATTTATGTTCAAAAATTTTTTAAAGGGTATAAATAAGCAAAATGAAAATGAGCAAATGAGGTAAGCAATTTCTCTGACATAAAATATAAATTATTCAGATATAGAGAAAGGACAACTATCATAAGAGTAATTTGTTTCGTTCTGAAAAAATTATATAAAATCTGTGAATATTGTGAGTTAAAATCATTCGCTTTATATTTAAGCTTATGAATAGCTAAAAAAAGATCACGGAAATCTGTTTATAACTATTAATAAGCTTAAATATGAAAAAAAATTATTTTAATTCATAATATTCACAAATTTTAACAGAGTTGTTGCAGTCCAAAGAACTTGTACTTTACAATGGATAACGGTCAACGTAGACATTTTCAGAAATGAGCAGATTGATAACCTTGCATAGGAGGTCCGAAATTACCCGCAATTTTCCAATAGCCTTACCCTTACTGATGCTGATGCAATAACCAGATGTAAACTCATCCCCCATCCAGTTACGAAGCACTTCATTCCAGGTTTCAATTGTAACCACGTAATTTCAACCACCGTAGCCAGGATGAAGATATCCTCTGATGGTCAAAGTGGTTACAATACTTGTCTTCACTATCCTGACATTCACCTTTCTCCACAAATCATATTTTCAATTGTCCTTCCATATCGGCTATACTCCACAGCATAGACCAAAAATCCTCATACCATCAATTGCTTCATTCGTCAAAGGTCATCGACATAGCAAGGGCCGTTTCGGGCGCCTTCGGCAGCATTTGATTTCTAAAGCATTCCTTGGACAAGACAACAAAAACGATAGTTATAAAAAGAGGAAGCAGGAGTATATCTTTGCCATCGTGGTAAAAAAAGTTATACAAGCCTTATTACAACAAGGTATTCCAATTAAAATGAAATATAGGGTGCTGATTGGTAATTCTAACAATTTTTTTTTTTGCAACATTTAAAATAGATCGCTATATATCTTCAGGGTTATTTGAAGAATTTAATAACACAAGAGTTTATCCAAAAAGAGGAAGGGGGGAATCGCCCAAATTTGGCAAGAATTTTAGACTTCATTTTATCCAGCATAACAGCTTAAGCTGTTAGGAATTCATATTTTTAAATTTTTTCCTTGCTAAGGATCTGCTATCACGAAAATGCTAAACTGCTTCAATGTTCACAAAAGAGCTCGAGTGGTGTAGCACAGTGAGAAATAAAAATATATGAAAAATCGATACAATAAAAAATTCCTTAACCATTTCTCTCTAGGTTAGGGTAAATAATTCTCAAGTATATCAAGTCTTATACGTGGAATTACGCTTTTCTAAACGAACTAATTTTACAAACAATTACTGACTACATAAATCAAATATGATCAAATATTAAACAATAGCAAGCACGGGTATGGATTTAAACTATTTTAGCCATTAAATCTAAATTAAATCAATTTTGCAGTGCAACATTGCGAAAGGAAATAAAGCAGTATGGTCCTATTTCGTGACTCATTTTGATATTACTATTCTTCGACAGATGGCAGCACGACAAACGATTTGACGCGTGCTAATGCAACCGAAAAAATTAAGTAAATCTTTACTTTGATATTTATTTATTCAACTAAAAGAACAATTTTAAAGAGGATAATAATCTCCGTTGATCCATATTTCTCATAATCCAATAAATCTTCATTTTCATGGTAACTTTCAGTGAATTTGAAGTGTTGTAAGAATTAGATGCTTCTTCGAACAAAGGCTACTTCAAGACGTGACGTATTATCTTAAAATTCTTTAAAATGAGATAACTGAGATGTGAAACTGTCCTCACGATTTTACTTGGGTACAGAAAATGATACTTTCCTGTAGGGTTTCAGAATTTTATAAGTTTTGAATCTTTCTCACATCTTTCAATGTCCCCCCTCCTAATGGGCTGCGGATTGGTGTTTTACCATTGCAGACCTAACCTAGTACATTCCTCGGAAGCTGGTATCTCCGTTTAGTGCGGCACCATATAGGCAGATACCAATCACCGTAGGTAATTTTGATACACAGTTGCTCCCTAGAGGAAGCACCTGAGCTCTGACGATGCGATTTTTTTCCCCGCAAAATATTTTTATGCATTTTAATTATCGCATTTATTATAATGTTTAATTATAAATAAAAAAAATTTCGATAAAATAATTAAAACGCTAGTCATTTCAAAAAGGAAAAAGGTGGGCTCCACAAAAAGCAGTGAAATCTTTGCGTGAATATAATTTTTCTTTGTTTAGAGAACTGTTATTATCTAAAATTACAGAAACATTTATTAATTTCCAACATTCAGTGAAATTTCTTATCAATATTTTTGCATAGAATAAAATTTGTTGATCACACATCAGAATGAGTTCTAGAAAATATTTGTAGTAATTTATTTTAATCGCTGTCATGAATTGAATTATAATCCGCTTTTCTTAGCAGTAAGAAATATCGGTACTTACGAATTATCGCAACAATGCCCACATTCAAGATAACTCGCCAAGTTGACAACTCCGATTTTGCATGTGTCGTACGCGCTGAATTAGCAACCATGTGCTTGGTTTCATATAATGCCGCCAATAGTTTACCATAATACGTAAGTACCGAATTATCCTTAAGAAGTAGTAGTCAAGAGAATTAAGTCTTACTCAAAATAATAAGAAATATGCTTACCACCATCACATAAAATGCCGCCCCAGTTAATATCACAAATACACTGCCAGGGAGAACCGTTGCAGTAGCCATGTTTACAGCCCGGATAAGGCATACATTGATCACATAATTCCGACTTCCATCCAGGACGGCATCTGTTGATAAAAAAGAAGTTACAGTATATCAATCAATTAAAATCTTGGTTTGTTTTCGAAATACAGTAACAACAGTTTAACATTTTTTAATTCCGTAATCTTGGTTGGATTGTCGTATCGGCCACTTATCCCGCCAAGTTTTTCTCGCCAAATAGATAAAGTGCCAAAATCACTAAATCTTAGGGTTACTACTACAAAACACAACACGCAAAAAATGTGCCAAATTGGCGATTTTTCAAAATTTGGCGCGGACCAGTGGCAAATTCGACAATTTCACCGTAATCTTTTATAGCCTATTTATTTATACCTTTAAACATTCATTTCATTTTGTTTTAGTTTATTTTTAGAGACGGAGAAAAAAAATGGTGCCAAATTGCGTCAACAGCTAGTTTTTCTGCTAAAAAGTTGTAAAATTTCTCTAAGTTGGGGTGCTAACACAACAGTTACTGGCCACCAAAGATGTATTAGGCACAATTTTAAAATCCTGCCGAAAATAGGTAGTGAACCGGTATGTAATTAGTTTCATGGAAATTTTTCCTTTCACTTAACTGAATTTTTTAACAAATACGTTTCACATAAAAGGAAGAAAAAAATCTAAGAAAAAAATACCTTCTAAGAAATTTAAAATTCAGAACCACAACACAAAGCAACAACCACAAAAAAAACGGGAGAAAAGGGGGGGGGGGTATTAAGATATTGTATATCTCAATTTTTGGTACTTACGTATTATCGCAACAGTCGCCAACTCTATTAATAAATCGCCAAGTTGGCAACCCAGATTTCATATGTGTCGTACGCGCTGAATTGGCAACCATATGCTTCGTTTCATATAATGTCGTCAATAGGTTGCGATAATACGTATGTACACAAAAGAGTAAATAGATTACTTTAATCATAAGGTTAATTTAAAAAAACTGAAATGATAATGAAAAGAGAATAATAATAACATATCCATTGTGTTGAAATAAACTATTTTGGTTTTTTACACCGTCTTAATCTTTGTTTTCAGTTCATTCATTGTTGCAAATTCAAAAAAACATGAAGTAACAATGAGTTATTTTGGCACTGTATTATAACAAATACGGAAATATTCGTAAGTATTGTTAAAGAAAATTAACAATGAACAAGGTCTTGCTCACAATACGAAGAATAAGAGTAATAAACAATTATGTCTTTCAAAAAGAACATCTCCATCACCTACCATCGCGAGATTCCTTCACATCATAATTTTACGGAAAGCATTCAGCAGATAAAAAAAGACCGTGAAATGGAATAGAATCGTAATGATTATCATAATCTACATGTTAATCTTCAGTGGTAAAATAGTATCTGCTTACAATCAATACTCCGAAATCAACGACAAAAACCAAATAATGAATCAAGTACTAGAAAGCGGCAGTCCAAATTTTGCGGAAAACATCCGACACAAGTTGGATCCCTACAGAATAGTGAAAGTCAGGAAGAATCCTGTTAGAATGCAAATTTTGAAGAAAGAATCATCTCCTTTAACAAGATACAACATGAAAGCTGAAAATAAACTTCAAAATATGCGAAAGTTTAATCGATATGGTAATATTCAGAAATCGTACACGAAAAAGATGCCTTCTATTAAGCAAGTACAAAGGCACAATATTAGGTCAACACCAATGCAAGCGAACAGAAATAATATTTACGCATCTTTAAAGTCCATTCGTCATATATCGAGTAGAAAAACCAATCCTTATTTAATACAAAACCGAGTAGCTGGTTTTAGGACAATATTTCATCCATCAAATACTATCAACGACTTAGCCAACGCAAGACCAATTTTCAGACGCCATCAATATATTCAAAGACAACAAAGAACTTACTTGACTACAGAGCCAAATTTTAAATCCGAAAAATCCCGTAGTAAAAAATCTCCACTGGAGAATTCTTTCATAAACAGTACTTTGTACATTATAGAATTATTTTTCATTTTCATACCTGTAGCAAGCCTTACTGCTATTGTCTTCAGTATGATTCATTATTGTTGGAGGAAAGGAAGAGACAATGATACCTATGCTAGTAGCCCGCTCAAGGACATATCGGAATCAATGGTTGGGTCAGCTATCATGAACACACACAAGCATGGTAGCCAACATCCTTTAACTCTGACTAAATCCCAGACTGAAATTTGGAGAAATTTAATTGAGAACGAAATGGATGGAGATGGTGACAGGGTAGGTAAGAGGATGAAACTAGAGAGATGGATGTACCAAAAATGTGATTGCTGTCCAGAAGAGGGAGCAGAACAGAAGAAGAAAAAATCGAAGCGCAAAAAACGTAGTACCCCAAAAGGGATGCAGTCACAAGCTGACAAGCAACGAAAAATGAACAACGATAATAAGATGCCTACACCCTCATCAAAATCGAACAGTCCACGGAAAACTCCAAATATGTCTCCTTTTTCTAGCAGTAACAAGCTAAAGGAATCTGCAGCCAGCTCTCAGTATTCAATTCCCTGGTCTGCAGGAGATGACAAAAAGTTACACAGCTTGTATACTTTTGATTCCCATGCGAAATTTTCCCAAGAAGGTAAAGAAAAGAAACATCGGAAAAAATCAAAAAGCAGAAAGCCAAAAGAAAGTGAACCAAAAGATACAGGGAACAAAAATATGTCAGAATTGTTTAATCTTAGAGACGAGTAGTTTGTGGACGTCAATCCATTCCATTGTAATCAACCACGAAACATGTCAATGTTAAACGAATTACTACTTTAGTGATGTTATTGCGTCAAACATAACAGTTAATACCTGAATAAGAGTAAATCTACAGCTTTTCTTTCTTATATTCGGTTTTTTCTTCTACACTATCCCACCTTTTCCATTTTTATGAATGTAATACTCTGTATTTAATACTTAATTAAAGTTTATTTCTTTGCACATTGTCTCTTTTTATTAAAAAGCAGTGTATTTTACATTTACTCCTTTCACAATTAAGGGAAAGAATCTTCTTATTTTTAACCCTTTAAGCGGTTTGCCCGTACAACGTACGGGCACTGATATTTTCTTTCTTTCTTTAATTGGAGCTTATTTTTAATTCTTGTGGCAAATTATTTAGTGCTAATATTTTGAAAAGAGGATGCAGTTTGTCTATGGTACTAAAATTCATCCGGCAGTTTTTTTTTTTTTTGGTTTTGTGATTTTTTTTTATTATCAGTTCCAGCATTAGAATCGCTATTCACTGGCCCAACAAATCAAAATTTTCCTCAACTTCAGTTGCACAGATGGGCAGTCCTTTAAATGTAACATAATCGTTAAAATCATACGACATTCCCTGCTTTTTAGAGTGGTATGAGATAAGAAAGGAATTTCCTGTCCTACTCAAGACTCACACAATAGGTTGCACTCATGACTCGTCTGTCCTTGTTTTGTCTAATAATGGTCTTCACCTATTTCTATTGAATTTTTACTGCAAATAAATAAGGTCTTTTCTGTTCCGGACAAAAAGAATGTGTCATAAAAAAAATGTCCAGCTGCTGAAATAATTTGTTAATTCGAGGCTTATTATTCGTTAAAAAGGTCCTTTCCCTTCATTTTAAAGGGGGAAAGAGGAAAGTTTTTAATAGGTGTTCGTTAAATCGGGTTCCGAATGTATTCCAAATATTTGCAATTTATTTTTACGTAACAACGGCGCCAGTTACTTCAAATAACTAATAAAGAAATTCTAAACTGACTTTTTCAAATAAACAAATACAAGTAACGAATCGAAGGATTCGATTCGTTAAAACCAACACAATAACATACAAAAAGACAAATAAATATAAAATAATCGAATGTTTCGCGACACAAAAGAGCACTTTTGTCCGTTTAGCAGCCAGTCGTTTTGGTCAACTAACACAGATAAAAACGCTTGAAATAATGAGCCGCATCGTAGCTTAGTGGTGCAGAAAAACTACCAAATTGGAAATCCTGCAAGACATAAAACGCGACGCAAGCCACTCGTATCACCTAATCCATGTCTGTCACAGAGCACTGGTCACCTGTGGCGAAGTGGTCATCTCAACCTTGTCACCTTTAGGGTCATGAACTTCTTCCTATGAATTTCCCACGGGAACAAATTCCTCACCACCCTTTCCTCCTGCCTCAAGATCGGACACGCAACAGTGACCATGCGGGTGGAAGCTTTATTATTAGGATTCTGGGTCATTTTCATTCCTTACATCAAGTGCTGTCTGTTACCAGGTAGCATCAGATGGTTTTAAACTATTCAAGTGGATTTGTAAACAGGTTTTGTGATAGTTAATGATTTCTATCTACTCGCAACCTGCAATTCACGAGCGTTCTCTTAATCCCCCCTATTGGGTTTCTTATAATCCTCTTGAAGTCTAGGTTCATAAACTTAATCTATTTCAGTTATGTACATCTAAAAAACAAAAATAAGTTATTAGCTATAGTTTTCTTACTTTCCAACCATTTTTGAAAGTTTTTTCATGACTGTTGTGTAGTGCCTTAATTATAAGTTTCAGATCTTAAATAGATAATTGTAAAAGGCTTTTTGAAATCATGTAGCGGGCTATCTTGTGAGGTTCCCTCTTAACTGGTTTGCCCGTACACCACACGGGCAAACGAAAGTTGGCTGCAACCAGTTTGCCCATACCCTGTACGGACACTGATATTTTCTTTTTTTCTATCTTTGATTCGCCCATATTTTTAATTCTTATATTGAGATTATTCGTGCGCTTTTAAGCGATGCAGTTGGTCATACGAAATTTTCTTTGTGATGAGGGCGGAAATTTTTTATTGAAGGCAGGAATTTATTCGAATATTCGATAAAGAATAGGAATTGGCAATTTTTTGCTTGATAAGAAATGAAAATGGAAAGATAATCCAAAAAGGCCGGTATTATCTCTGAACCAATTGCAATGTAAAACTTAGTATAACAACATGTTTCAAATTGTATGTGCATATATATATGCACACACACATAAAATCCTCAGCCGGTTGAAATAGAGGTACGGACATGAAATTTTTTTATAAGTGAGAGAGAAATTCATTTAAAATATATGAAAAATTCCTAACAGTATACAGAGTGTACTTATAGAAAGCAAACATTTAGGGGTTTTTGTGTTCCACAATTATAAAATAAAAAATAGCGTGAAAACTTTTAAAAATTAAAATAAAATTCTTCCATTTTCACATTCTGTAAAGTATTAGGCTTAGTTATATGCCATTAAAATTGCACCATTTTTTGGAATCCTTTGGGCAAAAAATTGACCCCTTAAGGGATTAATTAGATCTTATAGTTAACCATAATCATAATAATAATCTTAAGCATTGATTTAAATTCGGAATTCCAGCATTATGACTATAATGTACCATAAACTAAATAAAAATCCCATGATTAACTTTATTTACGATTCATGCATATATATAAACATAACGACAGTAATAAACAACAACGTGCATCACAGCATGCGGTGACATTGAGATAAAGCTCGTCTTTTCCTGTATAATTTGGCGACCAACTTCCTTTTTTTGTTGCATCCTCACGAGATCATTTGGCATGCAATACCGGTCGTCACTTTCGTCCCGGTCACGCGGAACTGAAGATCCAACTCAAACCGCATCGATAACTTGAGGAGTAATTACATCACACGAAAGGAAGTAGCTATCTTTGACTCATTGACGACAAGGTAGCCGAGATTCGTGACAAGAAAAGAAATTTCTGATTTGAAACTCCAAAAATCTGAATTAAATTATATATTATATAAAGATGGATTTGATCAAGATTCGTTGGACTGGTATCACACAAGAGTGGTTTAAGGTAAATGAGTGAGTTTTATTACCGTTGCGCTTTAAAGCAACATGAAAGCTATTGGCGACGAACATTGCAATTTTGAACCTCGATCAAGTGATGCGGATGACTCCTGAGCTGGAACCCCTCTCCTAACTACCACACGTCGTCAACGGACAGGGTCGCTTTTCCGCTTAGGCATGATAGGCTCGTGCTTATAACGCCAAAGATTTTAGGGCACAAAAAGAAAAAAAAATTAAAGCTACAGCGCACGCACCACCACCTTGCAAGTCGCGAGAGAAATAATTCTGTCTTTAAGAAAGCAAAGATTAAAATGAGATCTGCAATGGAAAATGAAAGGATTAGCAGTTTGATGTTGCTATGCCATCAGAACGATATTACAACGGGAATTGATTACAATGATGTTATTAGTGATTTTGCCGTGATCAAAACTCGGAAGAAAACGTTTGTTGCGAAGTACAATGACAGTGACTCAGCAAAAAAATAAAGAAGTCTAAAAGTAAAAGGTAGTAAAGCAATAAACGATGAAAAACATGATAATTAACAAGTTAAAAACAGTTCGTACAGTAATTATACTCTATACTGTAATTGCAAAAGATTTCATTAATTTTCACTATTTTGCAAAAGAGTGCGTGAGTGATCTGCGACGCCGTTATGTAGGAATTGAACAAGAGTAGCCAAAACACGTCACTATCCTTACCTTACAGCTACCGGTTGCCAGTTCAGGTCACGGCTGGTCCATAGATGGCGGGTAATGAAAAGACTCACCAAAGAGCAAAAACAAGGAAAGGGATAAGAGTAAGATATTTAAGGGAAAATCCATTCCGAACCGTAACTGCAAGGAAAGAACTGAAGAAAGGGTGGCTCTGGAAATGGGGGGGGAGTGTAACAATTTAAAGTACCTAGGACGCCGGGGAGGTTAAAAACGGCCCTGCCAGCAGAAGGATATCGAGCCTTGACAGATTTAACGTGTAGTGGCTTCCTCTACACGGTGGTCTTCAGTTGAGAACTAGGACTCAAAACCGTGACACTCCGGCCACGAGTTCGTTATCATAACTACTAGGCTACCATGACCTTGAGGTAGCCGAGAAATAGCTTAGGTATTTTAGAAGGAATACCTATCTAAGTTTGAATAATGACGCTGTTGACAATTGTCATAATCCTCCATGATGATCTTTATCAGAAGTAAACCTCGAATCCAAAAACCACTTGTTAGTGAAGGTACTTAGCCATGGTCTCAACTTTAATAGCATCAAATCCCAATTAGTGAGCCCAATTATTTTAGATGTAATAGAGTCTAGAACCTATATAACTCGATAGCTTATAAGCAATTGCTCTATCAAATGTACCATATCAATTAATTCAATATGTGTATATACAGTGACTCTCAAAATTGAGAGTACACTTAATTCCGAATTCACCATCGGATCACCAGGTGTAGAAATTAATACGCTATGTTAACGCACTTTTGTACGTTCAAAATGCATACATTACTCTTCCAAATAACATTAAATGCAAGATATGGAAATTGATTGAAACAAAAATATGAAGGTTTGAAAGAAAAACTACACCATTTTAATATCACAAAATTGAGGGTACACTTCTTTAATCACTATACAAAATTACCAGTAATTTTTTAAATAGAAATTTGATAATAGATCTATGATAAGGGAAGGCTTTCAAAGGCTATCTGATAACAAATTTATGTTTGTGATTTGATGTCTTGATTAAAATGGAGAATCGGAAGGAAACGACGATCGAAGAGAGAAAACTTGTTATTAAACTGTCAAATGAAGGAAAATCCCAGCGGAATATGGCTAAAGTAGTTAGACGAAGTGTTAACTGCATCCAAAAAATCCTGCAAAAATTTAAAAAGACTGGTATGCTGGCAAACAACGAAGGAAGAGGGAGAAAGAAAATTATGAACTTTATAACCGAGCGAAGAGTTATACATCAAGGGAAGATTGATCCTAAAATTAGTGCTCCTAAAATTGCAGCCAGTACCTCTAATACCTTAGGTCGGTCGGTTTCTGCAGAAACGGTACGAAGAGTCCTAAGAAAGGCTGGATATAATGGTAGAGTAGCTCGAAAAAAGCCCTTAATTGGTAAGAGGAATAGAGTCAAGCGATTGAAATTCGCTAAAGAACACATTTTAAAGCCTCAACAGTTTTGGAACAAAGTCATTTTCAGCGATGAGAGTAAGTTCAACATCTTCGGCAGTGACGGTCGTCATATGGTGTGGCGTAAACCAAATACCTCACACCACCCAAAACACACAATTCCTACTGTGAAGCACGGAGGTGGGTCGGTGATGGTTTGGGGGTGTATGGCTGCGTCGGGGGTGGGATAGCTAGTATTCACTGATGGAATCATGCACAAGATGGCTTATCTTAATATACTGCAAAATAATTTGAAAGAAAGTGCTGATAAATTAAGACTGGGGTCGATTTTCATATTCCAGCAAGACAATGACCCCAAGCACACTGCGTTTGTTGTAAAAGAATGGCTGCTTTACCATTGTCGGAATCAACTTAATACACCTCCACAGTCTCCCGACTTAAATTTTATAGAGAATCTGTGGTCCCACCTTGAGAGAGCTGTGCAAAAACATCAAATTACAAGCAAGGAACAATTGAAATCTGTATTGCAAGAAGAATGGCTGAATATTGCTCCGGTGACCACTAGACATCTTGTGGAATCGATGCCTTGGCGATTGGAAGCTGGCATATCAGCAAAAGGTTATGCTACTAAATATTAACTCTTTATTATTCATGATTTATGCAGGAAAATAGATGCATGTACTCTCAATTTTGTGGCTATTAATTTCTGTCAATTTTCTTTATAAGTTGTTATATGTATGTTTAAACTATCAAATATTTTGTTTTATCATTCAAAATAATGAATTATGATCTAATAAACGCATCTATGCTTAAAGGTTTTAATTATTTCCCTCATTTAATATAATTTTTTCATTCTAAACATTGATTCCAGTTTTAAAAGTAGGTGTACCCTCAATTTTGGGAGTAACTGTATATGTGTGTGTAAGGATAATTAAATTAGATTAAAAATTAAACTCCCTATCTAACACTTAACTCGTCTTCTTCATTTCATCTTCAAGTATCAAATTAATCACCCATTTATTTCTTCCGAACATATGTCCTAGCCAATAAACATGTCTAATTCCAGATCGTTAGATTTAATAGCCCTATATGTCAGCATTAACTTTCAAGTACAATCATAAAATCCACGATAGGTGTTTTAAGTGCTAAACCACTTAAAACACACCGTGGCGTGTTTTTTCCTCTCTGCCTCTTAGCATCAGATGATGTCGAGAATTCATTGAATAAAGCTCCTTTTTAAAAATAAGTCTGATTCTGGCTCAAAACATGTCATATATACAGATAGATACAGAAAGGTACAGATATAGATAGATGATATCGAAAAAGATAGATATAGATAGATGTATAAGTATATATATATATTATACATATATAGATATATACATAGATATAGATAGATAGAGACAGACAGATATAGGTAAAAAATATAGATAGAAATAGATAAACGGATATAAATAAGTAGATAAATGGATATAGATAGGTATATAGATATGTATAAAGGCAGAGATAGATAGATATAGATAAAGATAAATAGGTATAGATATAGATCAATAAATATAGATAAAGATAAATAAATATAGATAAAGAAAAATAGATATAGATATTGATAAAGATAAATAGATATAGATAAAGAAAAATAGATATAGATATTGATAAAGATAAGTAGATATAAAGATAATTAAATATAGATATACATAAAGATAAATAGATCTAGATACTCAGATTATATATATACAGATAGCCATATATAGATAGATATTTATAGATAGATATCGATAAATGTAGGTAGATAAAGATAAATAGATACAGATAAAGATGAAGATTTTAAGTGACGATTTTTCACTAAACTCAAAGTAACGGTAAGCCAATTGGGATAACTGAATTGTCCTAAATTAAAGTGGTCGAAATTCATAATTTTCGTATAATTCGTACATCTTGTATTATTCCACTTGTATTGTTCATATTGAGACATTCTCTTCTTGAATTTAAGTGAATCAGTGTTGTTAATTTGGTTGATCAATAAATAAATTGAATTTGAACATGTCTGGTATTCCTTCCCTTTCTCCCACATATCTAGGCGGGCAAGAGAGAGGGGGCATTCCCTCACATAGCTTTTAAGATACGACGATATTCCTTTTATTTTTTTAATTGCCTATTAATAAAATAATTTGTAATATAAAAAATTTATTTATAAATATACGGTCGAACCTCCGTATAACGAACCTCTATATTGCGAATTTTTCTATTTAGCGAACTTTTCCCTGAAACCAAGAACATTTCCCGAGTTTTTTCGTTAAATAACCTCCCGATAGTGACTTCGTTATATAGAGGTCCGACTGTATATTGAAAAGTACCTACTTTATATAAATTGCATTCTAAAAATTCTTATTTTTTTTATTTTCATTATAAATAAAGCGATACGTTAAAGTTTTCACTCCAAGAAATATTCATATAAGCACTAAATAGCAATTATATAAAAAGGAATTAACTATTTCTTTATAATAAGTGTTTTAGAACTTATGTTATTTTTAAAAAAAATAATCTACTACTTACTGGCATTCGCCTGGTACAGTACAAAATCCATGCTCTGGGTGGCAACCTAATTTGCAGACAGCTATAAAAAAAATGTTAATTTGTGAATTTTTTTTTCGAAAAAAAAATCTACGTAAAAAATTTGTATTCACCATTACATTAATATAAAGTACATGCATAACAATTACAAAAATATAGTCTCAAGAATTATATATAAAAGAAATTTTACAATATTTTGCAATATGATTGCTTAGTAAAATAAATCTACTTATACTTTCTTATTGATGACTTTGGAAGTATTGAAGTTAAAATAGGAACATTTTAGACAAGCAAAATAAACTATTAATAATACAACCAATTGATTTCATTGTTGAGTAATAATATAAATTTTGTGTTAATTTGATTATATTAAGATTTGGTATAATAATTAGTTTCCCATACTGTGTTTTCATTAACCCTTTATCTACCGACGGTACTTATAAGTACCAATAACTTTAAAATTACATAGAATAACCATTTTTACGAATATTCTGACGATACTTAGCAGGAATATTCTTTGAAATCCACTCTTCCAAGATATATGGCAGCACGGGTTCTATGATAGGTATTTTAGCGAGGAAGGCGAATAGTTTTATAGCAGAAATTGCGTTTTCAGCGGATTGCAAAAATTGCCGTTTTTGTTCTGAAAATTAGTTGATGACAAAAGGTAAGTGTCATATTTTTTTATGTTAATGAAGGCTTCAGAAAACAATTTGACTAATTATTTTAAGTGAACAGTGTGTATAATCAATTTTACAGTTGAATATCTTTAATTAATTAATTAGCTTCAACGAATTAAATTTTCCAAAGTTGAGTATTTTGTGTATGTATATCCCTTAATTTTCTATGTAGTGACCCCTCAAAAAATATTGTATGAAAAAAACTGCAGTAAATCATAATGCGGTAAATAAAGGGTTAAAGAGATTGAGATATTTTGCTAATATAAATTTTTCATCTTCTGAACTCGAAAAGTATAGCAATGATTTTTTTTATCAGTCGCGCTCGAGAGAAAATAAATTTTATGGAAGTTGTTTAACTAAATATAAATATATATGCATAAAACTAATTGGTACTATTTGCTGTTTTTAGTTGGTATATATAATATTTCATTTTTAGTTATCTAGTTTTTATTCAACATGAAAATTGCGGTAAGGATCTATACAAGAGGTCTTAAAGCAACCGAATCGTTAATGGCATTACAAGTTCGAAATTAAGGGAGGCATCACTAGTTTCATCACAAAACAAAAAAAAAAAACATAAAATTTTATTTTTTATAATGGAACTTGAGTTGTTAAAAAAATACCCTTTAAACATGCATCAGAACTAGATCTTAGATGCAGATAGTTTCTATTAGTTTGCATGGTTGTTTATGTGGCATTTTGTGTCTGCTTTAGCCGATAATGAACTTATTTTGAAAAATATAACAGGGGGGGTCATCACTTCTAAAAATTAGAGAAAAAATTGATTTTTTTTAATTGTTATTGGAAAATAAGATAGAATTCCTTCTGATTCTAATCCCTTCCTTTTTCAGTTCTCGACAGCCCAGGATGGGCCTTGGCCTTCTCAAGAAGCCTTTTCCAGGCCAGCCTTCTTCTGCTAGTGTTCTCCTATTTTTAATTCTCAAAACTAGAAGATCTTTTTCTAGGCCATCAATCCATATAAAATTTTGTCTGCCTTTTCTCCGAGTGCCAATTGGTTGGGCACTGAAGACTTTTTTTAGTGGTGCGGTCTTCGTCCATTCCGACAACGTGGCATACCCATTTAATTCGTTGTACTGTGATGAAGTTAACGATATCAGATTCTTTATATGAGCGATACAGCTCGAAATTTGATCTTCCTCGCCACATTCCCCCCATTTTCCTGAATTCCCCGAAAAATAAATCTTAAAATCTTTCTTTCGTAGATACTTATCATGTTCTCACCTTGTGACGACTTACGCGTCTTTTCTTTAACAAGTCCTTTGGGTTCTTTGGGCCAGAATTAATGGCAACTCTTTTCCAACCAAATCCAAGAAACGAGAAGTGAAGAGATGTAAATAATACAGGATAAATATAGGATCTTAGAGTAAACGTGATGGCAATAAGGGCAATGATGGCAATGTAAAGGAATGTTAGACAACTGACGTGCGTTGTGGCAGTTGATGATTATTGCAGTTCGTGGTTCAAGATTTAAGTTCTACGTGTCGTGGATAAACTTATTGGTTTTCGACTAGAAGTTAGTCGTCAAGCTGCATAAGATTGCAGATAAAGACAAGTAGCATTACAGAATAATATAAGGTAGGATTGATTACTTACTATAAATCTATTTGAAGATTATAGGCGGTTCAATTATTGATATAGGTCTGTATTATACTGTGTGTTGCGCATTGTGTCAAAGTAGATTCTCCCATTAAGTAGTTATATTATATTTGTTCAAAGTTGAGTCCTACATCTCTAGCTCGCGCTGATGCTTCAAGGGATGTACTTCCAAGGGGAGGTACATCACAACCTTCAGATTTATAGTTAGTCACAAAACAGAATTTTATAAAATTAATATTCCACTCCGGTGCAGCTTTGGACATTTGAACTAGTTTTATATAAAATAAATAGCATACATACATAAACATTCGGAGAAAAGAAAAACCACCAACCTGTCTCGCAGTTAGGTCCTTGCCAGCCCTCCAGACAAACCTTGTCTCCTTGTTCATCGCATTTGTAGTGTCCGAACCTATCATCCCGAGGTCTACAGAACTTGGCACATGTGTAATCATAGTAGTGGGGAGAGCAGAGCACCCTGTACCGGTAACTTATCCTGGCAGCACGACCCCGGTGGCCTTTGATCTTCCATTCCATGCCTGGTATCTGCACGCCCGAGAAGACGTGCCGTTCGATCACTCGTTCCAGGTGTGCTGTAAATGAATCGATCACAACAGTTAATAAGATTGCGATGGATATCTACCGTCGCTTTGTTTGTTGTAAGACGATTCATTATCGAAGTCATTATCCATTCATTACCGAAGATTAGGGAATGGTAATGAAGGTTTTTTGTTACTCGAGTCATGATTTCATGGCTAGTTTCGGAATTGTAGGAAAAGCCAAGCAAATAAAAGATACAATGTTGTTAAAATTGTTAATTGTGGTTAATTTGGAAAGTGAATGTTGTTGTTGTTGTTTTGAAACTTTCAGAGAGATAGGAAAAGAAAAGTTTGTTTTGTAAGTCCCAAAAGATGATTATGGGAAGTTTGGTATATGGTGTTCGTTAATTTTTTCTGGAAGAAGAGTTGAGTTGCTTCTTATGACATGATTTGTTTTTTATGCGTTGAAAAAAAAATTTTTTTTTGCCTGCTTCGAGACCGTTTTTCTTCAATAATTTTCTTTCTTTTGCATTCACGATCCTAATCTTTGCACGGAAATGAAGATATTTGAAAAATGAACAGTTTGGTACCCGTTTCGATGAAATCCGATGGTAACTTGTCTCCTTATTTTTCGGGGAACCCCGGCAGCGCCCCCTTCGGGCCGCGGACCGAAACGAATACTTTTTCCGGACCTTCTCGACGCGAGCTTTCCGAATATGTCGTTTATATCGAGATCCGACCGACCGTTCGCGAGATGATTCAGTTGGATCCTATTGAAATGTATTCGTTTAAATATAAATAAATAAAGTCAATAGAATAAGTAATGAATGGTCTGCAAATAATATGCGTGTAGTGATATGAGCAGACTGAGCAGAAGTAGTAATTTTTAAGTCAATTCCTACTTTGGTAAAAAAAAAGCTCCCTTTATTGCAGTTACTTTTTATTAAATAATTACAATTAATATAAATATGTATATACATATGACAGAATCACAATATTAAGCGGCAAAATAGAAAGCGATGTTCCTTGCAATTTTCCATTTTCCTTTCTAGATAGAGTGTTGAACTATTATTTTTGTTTGTTGCTATTTATTCTTTAATTAAATTTCATTACTCCAATAAAATTGTATATATAATAAACAGAAATCACATTCTCAGAAATTAGGCCATCCCAGGTGGTAATTGAAACCTCGAACTTTGGACTGGAAGTCCAACGCGCTATCCATTGCTCTACAGGGACACAACGACTGATTTCCCTTTTTATATATGGTGTTGGACTATTATTTTTGTTTGTTACTATTCAATCATTAATTAAAAAATTAATGAACTAATATTTGAAGAAACTGTATTAACATCAATTGTCCTCCACTACGTTTAAAAAATTTATTTTTTAACTAAATAGAAAATATTTTATTAACGATTGAAAATTTATAATAAACAAGGTATATATATATATATATAGGGAGAGAGTGAACTTATACTAGGAATTGAAAAAGAATGTTTTGTTTTGAGTCAAAAGTCATTATTTATCTCAAAAAACAGCAGAGTATTTAATAAAATTACATAAACAATAGGATAACTTGTAAGTATCAATAAATGTAATTACAAGCATCAATTTTGTACATTTCAGAGTAAAATATATGTACTGTATATTTAGAGTAATCTTTAAAACTCGACAGTACATATGCTGTATTGTAATTTTTCCCCTTCATTTACATCGACTGTGGTACAATTGCTGAACCAATTGATTCAGAAATAGTTACCCTTCCCCCTTTTAGGAGGAAAAGGGGGGATGAATAGTCTCATAATCGTTTGGTAAAGCAATTGTACCACAGTCGAAGTCAACCGAGTTAAAGATTAAATAGGTATCAAAAAGAGATTAAAACAGAGAAGTGTTTAGTCTTGAAATTTGCGTCACCATTTAAATTTTTTATCGAAAAATGTATCAATATAAAAAAAATTAAACTTTTAAGAATAAATTACTGAAAACCTGAAGTATTTGTAACATATTAAATGCGATATACTTGTAATATATTAAAATGTTATCTATGTTAATAACATAAACTACTTGCCAGATATAAATTTAATACCAATTTTCTATCTTGAAATTCCTCATATGACACATGTTCTTTTCTTTTTATACATAAATACATATGTGTGTATAGATCATCCTCCATAGTTTTTTTTATTTATTTCTCTCATTCCTTTTCGTATAATAAATTATTTAAATTCAAAATCATCCGTAGCAGTGGCGTAACGGAGAACTTTTGGGCCCCTCTGCAAAGTCAAGTTTGGGGCCCTCATGTTGAATTTTACAAAGGGAGGCACTTGCGTCAGTCAGGCTTTGGGCCCCTTTAGAACCCTGGGCCCTCCCACAATGCGAGGGTTGCGAGGGTGCACGTTACGCTACTGATCCGTAGTCCAATTAGGACCAAACTTAACAGAATAGTATGCTTTCAAAAGTTCGACACACGAATTACTTCATCTTACTAAATCCCATGCATGTAAAAAAATAAAATTCCATGCATGTAAAAAAATAATGTACCATAAAATCCGGCGTATAACGTGAACCTATACTTTCAAGCAGTATTTTTTAATTTTTAGATATATTCGCCGAATAACGTGCACCCCCTTTTTTACCCAGAAACCTGAAATGTTGTATGCTCTTTATGTTTTGAAGGCATTTATTCGAGGTATTTTCTTAGGCGTTTTAAAAATAGTATACTTTTAAAACTATAACCCTTTAAGTCAGGGGTACTCAACCTTTTTTTCTGCTGGGCCGCATACACATATGTCGTCTATTTCACGCGGGCCGCATACATATGTTAGTTATTTCACGAGGACCGCGACATGAGGATAAATGGCGGAGGGGGGGTGAGAAATGCTTTAAGACCAAGATAACATTTGAAATTTAAAATGTGGAAAATTGATCAAAATATTATATAACTCCTGTTTTGCTTTTTTAATTATTATTTTTTTATATTTGTCACTAACACTAAATTAGAAGCATTAAGGAAACACTTCTTCACAATTACTGTATCAGTAAATGGTTTCATATGATTACTAATAATGTAACAAACTCTTCATAAGATGTCTTTGTTACCGCTGTGATACTACCACTGACAAAAAACTTTGTTGCTGTTGCAAAGAGATTGTTCAAGAGATCCTATTTATCACCTCTTGAGAAAGATTTTCCAGGAAAAGTGTCATTGAATGATTCCTGTTGATTGGTATTTTTTAAGTACAGCACTTTAGTGGCAAATCAAGCAATTACTGATCCATGTTTGTTTTTCACTACAAAATAGTCAACCTCCCAATCGTTTTGAAACGATATATTTTTTTCGAATATTTTTCGCTTGCAAGATATGAAAGATAGTTAAAAATTAGTTCCACCCATAAAATTGTTGCTACCTCACTGTAGTCTGTTATCACTATCCTTAACCGTTCCAAATAGAAAAAGAATATCACTTCGTACCCGTGCGACACCGACAGCAAAAAGGAAAATTGATTTCTTGATAAAGAATTTCCCAACAAATTTTTAATGCAATGTTTTTAAATAAGTAAATTTCTGACACCAATGGGCCATGACCGGGCCCCTTAAAAAGGCTCGGTGGGCCGCAGATTGAGTATCGCTGCTTTAAGTTCATAAGATCTGTCATTTCTTTCAAATAAAAACTATTTTGATGTATGCAGAAATCTAATTCTTTTTTTTTATGCTCATCTCTTTATTTATATTTAAATCTCTCTTTATTTATATTTTATACTCGGCGTAAACGCACACCCGTAAATTTCAATTATATTTTTTTGCGTTAAAAGTACGCGGTATATATATATATATATATATATATATATATATATATATATATATATATATATATATATATATATATATATATATATACGGTGGATTTTACGGTACTTATTTAGTTATACATTGTTAATAATTATCTACTTTGTCAGGATGCCTAGAGTACAGTAAAATAAACTAGAAAACTACTCAAAGTGTAATTTTTCATATGTATCAGCAACAGATAATAACTTTAAAAGTGCTAAAATAGGCGTACGAGAGAGTACCGGAAAATTATTTGAAGAGCTTTTTCTTCGACTTCTAAGAAACTCTTTATCATATCGCACCTAATAAAGTCCTTTAAAGTCAAAATCTTTTCTTCAAAAGGCGTAAACAGAACGAATATAGAAACGATCCCTCGGAAATTCGAGGGGTAACTTTTACCAGGAATTTCACGCCATTTGTAGAAGGATGCTTAACCATGCTTGACAGTTGTGCTTCTAGAAACATAACATAAACACGTCGTGGAACGCTGCTTTCTATTAAAGAAAGAATGCTTATTCTTACTTATGGAAGTCGTAATAAGAAACGGTACGCACAAACATTCAACTCACGTTTGTGTTTATGTACTCTGTAACTTCTTTTGACTTTTTTTCTCGGGAAAAGTTGGAAATTTATTATTAAGCATACCGCAACATGAGGATTATCCAAGTTAGTATATCATACACCATATACAAATGACGCAAAGGTACGTCTTAACGTATAGGAATGACACAGCAAATAATTTTTAATCTTGTGTATTAAATCCTTTCTTCACCACCTGCATTGCTCGTGGCGAAGTGCATGATGTATTTACGTGAGATATCTTGTTCTATCGTCAGATAAATTGCCACCTTTTTCGCTCTAGGTGCAGTCTGCAGTCTAGAAGAAGCGCTTTGTGGATGAGATATTTGACAAAAAAAAACCAACGAAAAAGCATTAGAGATATGTCGCTTTACGTGGGACATTAATGGTTCGTGTACAACTTTTATTGCTGTTCCTCATACAGAATATAAATATATCGAGCATCCAGTTATCAGCGAAATGTTCACACTTTTTTTCAACGCCTACGCCAGCTATGTTTAGTGAGAAAGAGATTTAATATGTGTTATTTTTTACTTGTATCATTGTTTTTGATACCAGTGGAACAGATAAGGGAATTTTACAATTACATCATTTTGATTTTTATCGAATGTTTATGTGTGCATGTGTATGTAATGAAGATATTCCGAGAGTAAGCTTTTAAGGGCACTTGAAAAATAATGGAAACCAAAATATATCACCAGATTAAACAGTAAAGATTTAGATATATCAATACCAGAGATGTAACGATAAAGAACGATGATTGTTAAAAGAATTTTAAAAAAATTTCACAACATACTAAAGCAAAACTATAAATTTAAAAAATACCCAAGAACAAAAGGAGTACTTAGAATTTTTACTAATAGGCAACCAAAATCTTTTTCATATAAAAAAAACTATAAAATTCAAGAGATAATTTTTTCCATACCTCCACACACAAGCATAAATAATATTTTTAAAAATTCCTAATAACTCACAATCACACTTTTGCAATGGTATTTAAAACTCTTATTTTCAAATTAAATCTATGAATTAACTTCGGGTTAGAAACTATAGCTTTCTCACTGACATAGTTAGTCCTGAATGGGCCCAGTATAAAAATTCTTTGGAGGATCTTTTTTGGAGTCCATTAACATTTTACGAATGTTTACTTATACATTTTGGGACCCTTGAAGCTTGAGGCCCACCTACCAGTGATACGACTGATATGATATTAGCTACACCCCTGAGCTAACTTTAAATAATCACAACACACAGCCGTAATAAATCAGAACCAAACGCGGTTTCTCCCCTTCACCTCTTTTAGGGAGGGGGTGACAGATTTTTACTAATATTAATATTTTCATTTTAAACAATACTTAAAGAGCAATTTTTTTTTGTTGGAGGGAAAAGACTCCGAAAACCGTAAATGATCCTTTGTAGGTCTTAGCTATAAAACATACAAGAATTTAAGCAAGAACAATTCACAATCTAATTTCAATACATCATACCATCCAAATTATTCTCAATATATCATCCCTTTCAAGTATCATTCTGACTATTTAGAAAAATCTGCACTAATTCATAAAAAAAATGTAAAATAAAAATTTACACTGTGGTAATAAAAATGTTTCAAAGGATGCCTTAACAGAGAGAGAGAGAGACATGAATAAAAACATGATCTGTTTACCATAAGGTACAAATGTTAAGAAGATAAAAAATTTTAAGGTACTATTACCAAAAGAAAAAGTTAAGTACTGCGAAAAAATCCATTGTAAACACTTCGTGTATTAACGTAATAAGTCTTCACATGTGGCTGGAATCTGAGAAACCCATTATCCAAAAAAATTCTTATGACACAATATTTATGTCGTAAAAAAAATCGCCATCAATGACCGCTTAAGAAATATTAGCTATTTATGTTTTTTTAGTCCAATCCGTATTAATCCCAGATGGTTCAGAAAGGACCTCTTAAAATAAACATTCATATTTTATTGCATTACTAGAGTGATGATAGTCTAAGGATTCTAAATGTGGGTCCAGGAAAGAGAGAAAAAAACATGTGAGAGACATCTTATAGAAGTACATTTAATATAGTATCAAAATACAGTCGGACTTCTATATAACGAGATCACTAAATCTAGGAAAAAATTTCGGAAAATTCTCGTTAAATAGAGTTTCATCTTTTAATATACTTTAAAAACCACATAAAACAAATTTTAAATTCATTAACACTATATTATTAAAAAAAGTAATTATTCACATCTTTTTTAATATATGTTTATTTTATATATCTTACCCATCAAATAAAAAAAGATAGAAAGAAAAACTGCAAGGAAAACAAGAAAAAAAGAATGTCGAAGAAAACACTGATTTTCAGTATTAATAAAATAATTTTATATTAAAATTTATGAATTTTAAGGACATTTTCTAATTTAAAGTATACAAGTAATATTAAATATACATTATTTTATAACTAGAACACGAAGAGAGAGGATATCGAAGATGTTTCTGGTGAACTGGACAATGGGGATTGCCCTTCTTGGATGAAACGTCCAGAACTCTATTGTTCTCCGCGAACTAGAATCTAAAGAAACCAGTTCAAGATTTATGACCACCTTAAAATGTGTTAAAGAAAGAATAACTTGAAAATTTCAGAAATAATTTTAAAATTGGGAGAAAAAAAATTGTATCACAAAAGCAAACATTCGTTATATAGAATATGCACTCCGTTATAGATAGGTTATTTAACGAAGAAATTCGTGAAATGTTCAAAATTCCAGGAAAAAGTTCGCTACATAGAAAAATTTGCAATATAGAGGTTTAACTGTACTGCAAGATGAAGTTATAAATTGCATTGAAAGTTTTAATTGCCAAAATTTTTTTTTTCGAATTACTTGAAATAATTCAGTTGCTTTTAAATAATTCAAAATTCATCACAATTTTTTTCAAATAAAAATTACTTCGAAAAAATATGAAATCTGATGAATGTAATTCTATAATGTAATAGCACAAGTACAGAAGTAAAATTAGATTGTATCCTGGGAAAAATATGTGATTTTAAAAATAAAACTTTTTTCTGGTAGCACTTTCTTTTAAATTTCTAATAGTAGAATAAGATAAAACTGACTAGAGAAATAAAACTTTGTGTAAAGAGTGTTTTTTTTCCAGGTATAGAAGTTTAAGTTTGCATTACTTTCCAAGATGGCGACCAATTCAACAGCTGTCAAGTGATTTATTCTCAGTTTGGTTTGGCAATTCATCAAAACGATCATTAACCAAGGCGTAGATTCGTCGAATGGGCCCAAAACGAGATTGCCGTTGTTCCCGATTTTCATAAGCGAATTTTGTTTAGCGATGAAGCGCACTTCTGGTTGAATGGCTACGTCAACAAACAAAACTGCCGCATTTGGAATGAAGCTAATCCACAAGTGTATGTCGAAAAACCGTTACATCTAGAAAAACTGACTGTTTGGTGCGCTTTATGGGCTGGTGGAATCCTTCTTCAAAAACGATGAAGGCCACAACTTTACAGTCAATGGTGATCGGTATAGAGCCATGATTACTAACTTTTTCATTCCTAAATTGAACAATCATGATGTCCAGGAGCTGTGGTTCCAACAAGACGGCGCAACATGTCACACAGCTCGTGCCACAATCGATTTATTGAAAGCCGCGTTTGGTGACCGCCTAATTTCACATTTTGGACCTGTGAATTGGCCTCCGAGATCTTGTGATTTACCACTGCTAGACTATTTTCTGTGGGGCTATGTAAAGTCATGGGTCTATGCGGATAAGCCACAAACGCTTGACCATTTGGAAGATAACATTCACCGTGTTATTGCCGATATACGGCCACAAATGTTGGAAAAAGTCATCGAAAATTGGACATCCAGATTGAACTACATCCGAGCCAGCCGTGGCAGTCATATGCAGAAATCATATTTAAAATGTAATGCCACAAGATTATCTTTCGAATAAAAAAAATTCATGTCAATCGAATAATACATCGTTGTTTTATTGCAATTTTAAGTTCTATACCTCTAAAAAAAACCCTTTATTAATTAATTGCATTTAAAAATAGGGAGTTATTAAAGTCATTCATTAAAAGTCTGCTATTTACTGTTCCAATAAGCCATAATTATAGCATGAGCTCTTATAATTGAAAATATTTCTGTAACAAATCATTATAAACGTACTACCTAAAACGTATACATTTTGTCTGAAGAAAAGAGAAATCAAAAGCATATGCGTAGCTAGCTCCGAGCGGATCCTGTATCAAAATTCTCCTTCGGGGCCCTTTTTTTAGATATGGGAGCACTATTATTGGACTGTAGTTACACATGTTGGGGCCCCTGTAGCTTGGGGGCCCCGTATCATTAATGCGGCTGATACGGCGGTAGCTACGCCCTTAGTCAAAAGTAACTACGTAAATTGGTTCAGGAGTCTATACGCTCTTTTTTTTTAGTTTTTAAAATAAAAATTAATAGCAATTAAAAGTAAAAGCAATTAGATTGAAATAAATACATCTAGATAGTAATCATGAATTTTCGAACATCATAACATATCTAGAATGCTAGTGCATCTAAGTTCCCTATCACAAATACAAACATTTCTTGTATTAAAATTATATATTGATATACAAATTTGTGCCTAGTAAGATCGCGTGACTTTGCCGTGAGCGTAAGTAAGCCAAAATTGATGGCTTAATTTCAGTGATGCAGACATATCCCTATGTAATCATGAATACCATAAAAACATTAACATAAGGAAATATTCATTACAATAAAAATTATCTTAAAAACTGTTGAGAACCTTCCTTTTAAAACGATGGAAATAATATATATATATATATATATATATATATATATATATATATATATATATATATATATATATATATAAAATCCAAAACATAAAAATACACAGATTGTTAAAACCTAAGATAACTATACTAAATAGGAAGAAATAGGCACAGTAGTACGTACAATAACAAACTCCTGGCCTTAGGAACCAAGATTTCAGGCTTAAACAAGTTTTAGGGCTAGCCAACCTTCACCTGTAGTTTGTCATACTACGTACCAAGAGGAAAGGAAAGAATAACATTTGGAGGAATTTAAACATTATAATAAAATCACTAAACTAATAAAATATAATTATAAAATTATAGCCTACTAGTATTCACATTATAGATTTAAATTCGATGCAAAACGTAAATAGTAAGACTTACTTTGGGAGTGTATCAACTGGTTATATATATATATATATATATAAAAAATAATAATAATAATAATAATAATAATAATAGAGGGATTCCTTTTTTTTTCTTCAAGATCATAACCGGTATTCATTGTGTGACCATAAATTCTTTCTTTTTTTTATTTTTAAAAATTGATTCTAAAAAATGTCTGCAGATTTTTTTTAAACCCTATATTTTATACACGACGTAAATAGAAGGATAGGTACTAAATAAAAGGATGCCCGATAAAGAAAATATGAGCATGAAAAAAAATTAGATGACTACATACGCGCACGTTTGGTCTACTCTTTTCACCTTTTAACATCCAGATATTTTGCTGTCGGTTGAAATTTGCTTTGAATGGTTTATTGATACACCCATCTAAAGGCTGAACTAATGGCGTTCATTCACCCAGAATAACCACTACGTTTGTGATGTACTATGTCTTCGTATTATCTATTAGATGGAATCTGAACACGTCCGAAACTAAAAGACTTTCTGGATTCTTAAGGTATCCGACTACGTTCGAAACCATGATTTTAAAAAAGCGCATAAATGGATAATTTTCATGATATTTAGTGTCACTTAGATTAGAATACATGCATAAAAATGTTTTAAGGACATTTTAACAAAAAAAATTTATTTAAATATAATATTTTGGCAAAAAATTAACTAAGAATAATCTTTTTTCCAAATGTTCTCCTTTTGTGAAAAATGGTTCTATCATAATAATATTTTGCCTGTATATAACTGAGATCTCTCTACAGAGGCTCAACTAGAATTTTTGAAAAATTCGCATTATTTTCAGAGTTACCACCGAATGAAAATATTATTGGCGTTTTTTTTTCTTAAAATTGCTCCCCTCTGTTGTCGTAAAATATGAATAAAACCACTTCAAAATTATATATTTCAAAAATTCTAGTTGAGCCTCCGTACAAAGGTCTGAGCTATATAGAAGCAAAATATTATTCTAATAGAAGCATTTTTCACAAAAGGAGAACATTTGGAAAAAAGATTATTCTAAGATAATTTTTTGCCAAAATAGTGTACTTAAATAACTTTTTTTTGTCAAAATGTGCTTAAAACAATTTTATGCATGTATTCTAATGTGAGTGACACTAAATATCATGAAAATTATCCATTTATGCGCTTTTTTAAAATCACGGTTTCGAACGTAGTCGGATACCTTAAAAACATCTGGACGCTTTCGTCAAGCGTTTGCATCATTTTCGTCCATCCATTCTTCTTGTGCTCATGAATGAAAACACTTTTCGGGAAATTAAGATTTCGATATCGGTTTAAGAATAATCATGGATTTGAATGTTGTACTGCCCGCAAAGCAGAAGAGTGGTGACGTGAGATATTTCATGACCTGTTATTTTATGTTAACCGTTTTCTGTCAAAAGCTAAAAGCATTACACATCTAAATTTTAAGTTTCTTCGTTAAGAAAGGATGCTCATAATACACTGGATTATACGGTGCTCTAATGTTTTGCCGCCTGCCAGCTGCAAGATCAGCTGCTCATGAAGTTGATAGCATAACACAGTTCATATCCACACTTGCACCCAATGGCCAAACGGAGAATATTAGAGCCCCCAGCAAAGACTGGTTTTCAGCCCCAACCCGGATTGCAAAACCATAAAATATCATAGACTTTGGGCCCCCAAGCATCTTGATCAAGCCCCTCACCACCACGATATGGTGGTTGCGGGGGTGCGTTACGCCACTGCTTGCAACCCTAAAATATTGGTCCTTTCATCTGACTTTACGCCAACAACCAATGGCCGTGAGAAAACCAAAGATGGATTCCACTTGAGAGTCGGAACCCCGAGTGTAATTGGAGGTGCAAGAAGCGACCGCCCCCACTCCAAAAGAGTGTGGAGACAGTCAATTTTGAAACACTCGAAAGAATAGTTGTGTTTGCCTACTCCTAAGCAAAAAAAGTATTCTGTCGCATTGAAAACCTCAATAGTTTGAGTAACTTGCAACCAAATGTAAATATTGTAATTAATAGCTGAAGACGTAATAAAAATCAATAATTTAAATTCTTAAGTCTCACGTTACTCATCAATTTTCTCAAACGTTACAGTTTACCATTACACGAAATTTCTTATTTACAATAGCCCAAAGAATTCTTAGTAAATGGATAATAAAAAAAAATTCCATTAGGTACTCAAGTAAAGGGTGTTTTTTTTAGAGGTATAGAACTTTGAATTGCAATAAAACAACGATGTATTATTCGATTGACATGAATTTTTTTTTATTCGAAAGATAATCTTGTGGCGTTACATTTTAAATATGATTTCTGGCATAGGACTGCCACGGCTGGCTCGGATGTAGTCCAATCTGGACGTCCAATTTTCGATGACTTTTCCAACATTTGTGGCCGTATATCGGCAATAACACGGCGAATTTTGTCTTCCAAATGGTCAAGAGTTTGTGGCTTATCCGCATAGACCAATGACTTTACATAGCCCCACAGAAAATAGTCTAGCGGTGTTAAATCACAAGATCTTGGAGGCCAATTCACAGGTCCAAAACGTGAAATTAGGCGGTCACCAAACGTGTCTCAATAAATCGATTGTGGCACGAGCTGTGTGACATGTTGCGCCGTTTTGTTGGAACCACAGCTCCTGGACATCATGATTGTTCAATTCAGGAATGAAAAAGTTAGTAATCATGGCTCTATACCGATCACCATTGACTGTAACGTTGTGGCCTTCATCGTTTTTGAAGAAGGATTCCACCAGCCCATAAAGCGCACCAAACAGTCAGTTTTTCTGGATGTAACGGTGTTTCGACATACACTTGTGTATTAGCTTCACTCCAAATGCGGCAGTTTTGTTTGTTGACGTAACCATTCAACCAGAAGTGCGCTTCATCGCTAAACAAAATTCGCTTATGAAAATTGGGAAAAACGACAATCTCGTTTTGGGCCCATTCGACGAATCTACGCCTTGCTTGATGATCGTTTTGATGAATTGCCAAACCAAACTGAGAATAAATCACTTGACAGCTGTTAAATCGGTCGCCATCTTGGAAAGTAATGCCAACTTCTATACCTGAAAAAAAAACACTCTTTATTTTCAACGGGGAAATATATACACGACGTTCCAAAGGCAAAAATTTCAGACTATGTGGTTATATTTCACTAAACTATTCCGCAAACCATCTAATACGTGGGCCGAATACTGAAGGGGAAAAAATACTCTTGGCAATTAAAAAAAAAGTCAAACACCGTCTTGTATCGATCACGCGATATATCAACGTCTCTGGCTTAAGCATCCTCAAACGCAAACCCACTTTACGCATGCACCTGCAAAAGCTAATAAACCATGGAGGCCGAAAGTACACCCTTCAAGGACCCTGCCGCTCAGCTACTAGAATTCTTCAGCATTTCATTTCCCCCTCCTCGCAACTCAAGAGCCTGAGGGCCTTTAGCACCTGAGTGCTCTGTAGGCGTCCTTTTTACTTATTTGAGATCGCTTGCTTTGTTTGTTGCGGTCGGGGCATAGACTAAAATTGGAAAATTAAGAGAAAGATGGGAGAGAAAAGGATTCTTTCTGGAAAATGATGAAAATTATACTTTCAGAGACGCTGAGAACCAGGACGTCTGAAGTCATGGGCCCGGGGCCTCGTCCCTGTCTCTCGACTCTGTCTTAATAAGGTCACGATCCAGATCATTTGAATGGTCAAATATTATTCCTGGACATCAGAGGTGCGGTCTACAACGAACATTTTTGCGACCCATCGAGTATATCGGAACATAGTAATATATAATAAAACATCAAAATTTCTCCTGAAATTGGAAGTATAGTAGCAAAGAAGAGATGCTAAGCGTCAGGAAGTAAACAATAAATTTTTCTTGTTCTTTTATTTATGTTTATTATAATTCTAAATAAACCTACCTTTCTGTGGAAATTGATTTTTTTTAGGCCCACCTAAAGTTAAACCTTGTTTTCTTAGCCCAAGTTAGGGTTTGAGTTGGACACCCTTACCGTACATATTCTCCGAAAAACACGGAAATTCAAACTATATGTCAACTGGCAGAAGTGGTACGACTGTATTATTATACTATGACCGTTGTCCATGTCTATGGCTAGGCCTAATACCATAAACAATCCTTCAACTCCTTTAGTCGAAATCCGGCCATCGGTCGAGCCGGTTTGTGACTAGGTTTTTAAGATTGTGAGTCGTGTACAATTTTGTTTGTTTCAAAAATTACCGTTTGAACGAGTACTTTGACAATGCATGCTATACACTGCCTACTTTTAAAGATCTTAGGTCGGGCCTAATTTTGCAGAGGGTCCCAAGGCCTCAAAAAATCTTCTCTGGGGACCAGGGCCTTAAAGAGTCTTAAGACGTCTCTGCTGAGAATGATAAAAAAAATAATTTCGTTGTAAATTTTTAATGAATATCTTTTCTCGCATACAAATTCGATTTAATTTTTCGTCGACCCAATATTTTATTTATTTGACGCTTTGATTTGTGGAAAGTGTTAAAAATTGTGGCGTAAAAAATAATTATTGAAAAAGAGACATGTTTTTGTTTTAAAAAATGGCAACGTAATGAATGTTCATGACGGGAATAAAACAAACTAAGCATACCAAGAAGGCAACTATAATATTAAGTTTTCGAACAAATATCTTCGAGGAAACGGGTAATGTATGATCCTCCGAATTATCTCGAATATCGAATTGAATAATTGAAAAGAAAAGAGGTTTAAGTAACTTTATATATATTCATTACAAAAGGAACTGTTTTTTTTTTTTTTTTTGCATATTCAAAGCAGTGGTGTACACAGTACTTTTATGCTGACAGGGCCGTTTTCAACCTCCTTGGCACCCTAGGCATTTGAAATTGTTACGCCTCAACACTATTTCCAGAGCGTCAATTCTTACCTTGCCAGTTTTGTTTTGGGAGGGATTTTCCCTTAACTCTCTTACTCTTTCCCCTTAACTCTCTTACTCTTTCCCCTTAACTCTCTTACTCTTTTCCTTTAACTCTCTTACTCTTTTCCCTTTCTTTGTTTTTGCTCTTGTTAGAGATTCTTTCCATTATCCACCATTTAAGGACCCTCCGTGTCCAAGCTGGCAAATGGTACCCATAAGGAAAGGATAGTGACATGGTTTGACTACTCTTGTTCATTTCTTACCTTATGGCATCAAGAAACACCCACTCTTTTGCAAAATAATGTAGTAAACCAATGCAGTTGTTTGAAATTACAGTATAGAATATACATTATTGTATGAACTGCTTACAACTTGCTGATTATCATATTTTTTATAGAGCTTACCGCTTTATTATCTTTTACTTTTAAACATTTTTATTCTTTGTTGAGTCACAGTTATTGCACTAGTACAACAAATGTTTTCTTAGAGCTTTGATCATTGCAAAATCATTAACATCAAACTTATCTTTTTTCATTCATTTCAGTCTTTACTCTTTTTGAAGGACAAAAATGCTTCACTGTGATTCGCTAGGTGGTGGTACGTTAGATGTAATATAAATATTTTCTCTTTTTTCGTCCTCCAGCTTTTTGCGTCCTAGGAACGTGCCTAGTGGAAAAGCGGCCATGTTTGGAGGTTGTAACGTTTGGAAGAATAACGGTAGCGTATTCTTGGTTAATTAAAATATGGAATTTATTTACGTCACAACTATTGAAAATTATTTACTAAATGATACATTAAAGTTATTAAATTTAATTATAGATTGTTAGAGTCCAATATTTTGTGAGAGGAGGATTCGTTCGTCACCGCTCTCGTGCAAGTTCAAAGCATCTCTCTCTCATCTTCCGGTCGACGGGGCTAGATTCCTCGGGGGTCAAAAAGGGGTTGCGTTGCAGGTGCAAGATGCACGTGTGGGTGTCGGGTCCACAAAGAAGCCGACCCCTCTCGATGTTGATGTTCGGAGAAGCGACGTTACAAGGTGTTTACATTTTAAAAAACCCTTATATATATATATAAAAGCACCGAGGCACAGGGACATCTTAAAGCAAGGGCCAACTGAGCCCGAGCCCTCCGTTGGGACTCCGTTTCGTTCCAACTCTGTGTTAATAACATCCTGATCCAGATTATTTTCATGGCCAAATATTAATCCTGTACATATTCTCTGAAAAACAGGGAATTTCAAACTGCATGTTAATTGGAAAAAGTCGTAAGACTGTATTATTATGTGATGACCGTTGTCCATGTCTAGGCCTAGGCCTAGTACTATAAACAATCTTTCAACTCATTTAGTCGAAATAGGCCATCGGTCAACCCGTTTTGTGCCTAGGATTTTTAGATTGGTAGTCGTGCGCATTTATTTGTTTCAAATTACCGTTTGAATGAGTATTTGACCATGCATACTACTGTCTGCTTTTAAAAATCTCAGGTAGGGCCTACTTTTGCATAGGGGCCCAGGGCCTAGACAAATCTTATGGTTACTCTGCACCCATGTCCTCAAAGTATCTAAAAACGTCCCAGCCAAGGTACGGTTCTTATGCTAAAAATTAAAAATCTCTTTATGGATATACTCTATGCAAACTTTTCAAAACAAATTCCTATATCCTCACAACTATATTTTACATATGCAAAATATGTTCGAACTTCTACAGAAATTTTTTGCACATGAAAAAAAAAAATTGGAATAAGCCCCCAAACGATTTTTTTTTTTTTTTTTTAACATTTAAAATGAAAACTTCTATTCTATTGTTTGAAAATCTGGTGGAGGGTTGGATAAAATCTCTAAACGGACCGCATCTACCCGCCCACCACTCTTCTCTGTATCTTGCTTCTGGTACTCGATAGAATTCTCTGTCCTAATCCATCAATACATCATTGCAAGTTGGCTAATCACCAGGGCTGTCCTGGTAACTCCTGGATTGAGAATGCGGGAGGAACAAGTTGGGGTCAAAGTACCGATGGGGAAGTCGTTCGGAAGAAAGTGAGGGTTGTCGGTAGCAGCGTGGCCTCAGGGGCAAATGGGTCGCTAGAGGTCAGAGTCCATTGAGGGTGCCCAGTGATGAACGCTGGGATCTGTCGTAGGGAGTGGCCCAATATGGGCGAGGAGTTTCACAGGTCGACACGAGTTCCATCAAGTAGTTACACGTAATGGTTCTGCACTTTTCGGAAATGAATAGTGCAAGAACTGCAATTTGATGTGGAATAAAAATAAATGGAAGTAATGCTCTTCCCCAAGGTGTGTTTGTTATGGTAGTATTTCAGCTATCACAGAATATTTCGCAAGACGCCATTCAAATCCCAATACCATTTGTGTACCCATAAATTTTACTTTATTTTTCGAACTTTATAAATGGTAGAAAAATCCCTGTATGATAAAAAAAAATTAATTTCAATGGATTAACATGAAAATTAATTTTTTACAGCCATACAATCATAAGTTTTTTTTTTATTTTAAAGTTTAAAAATCCTTTTAAAAACTTTACATTTTTCATTCAAAAGAATGATGCAACATTTTCTTTTCTTCAAATGAATATAAAACAATAAGCATTAAAAAAAAAAGAAGATTCAAATTTAAATTTTTTCCCCATTTATAATTTTTTCATCACCAAAATCTTAAATTTTAATGTTTTTTTTTTTCGTCAATTTTCAATTTTCTTTTTTAAGAATTAAAACTGATTTTACACTTTTTTTATTGTCCTGCACAACAAAACAACTGCCGAGCCAGAATTGAAACAAAAACTTTTAAAAACATTGATAATTTGTTTAAAATATAAAATACTAAATATATCAACGCACAATATATTATACTGTCATTTTTAAAAAAAAAAGTCTGTATTTTCTACTTAATTAATATACAAAATACATTTAAGTAAATCTTTATCGAAAGCATAAGCAATAAAGTTTGTGCGATTTACTTTGAGAATAATTATAATTCCTACAACTGTTTTTGGAGTTTTTAACCAGTTCTGTCTCTCTCATTTTAAATTCTTTGTACTTAGACGGGATTCCAAGACTATTTGCTAACGGAATATAAATGCAGAATATAAGAAAGCCATTTTATTTAATAAAGAATTTCTCCACAGGTACGTCTTAAGACTTTTTGAGACCCCGGGCCCAGAGAAATCTTAAGATCGTTTGAGACTTTGGGTCTTTATGCAAAAGTAGAACCGATATGAGATCTTTAAAAGTAAACAGTATATAGCATGCACTGCTAATTACTCGTAAAAACGTCAATTTGAAATAAATAAATGTGCACGATCCACAGTCTCATAAACCTAGGCGCAAACCAGCTCGACCGATGGCTGTATTTCGACTAAATGAGTTGAATTATTGTTTATGGTACTAGATTTAGGCCTAGACATGGACAACGGACATCTCATAATACAGTCTTGCCACTTCTGCCAGTTGACATGCAGCTTGAAATTCCCTATTTGTACAGGAATAATATTTGACCATTCCAAGTTGTCCGGATCATGACCTTATTAAGAAGGAGTCGAGAATGAAACACAGGTCCAGTTGATTGATGCCTTAAGATGTCCCTGTTTCTCCAGCATTCCTATTAATGCCAATTTTAACATTTTTACAACAAAGATCACTGGCGTAGCTGACCCTGAATGGGGCCCTGTATCAAAATTCCATTCTGTATCTTTTTTTGGAGGAGGGGCTCAACATTTTATGATTTTTTTTTCATACAATAGGGCCCTAGTATAATGACCCGGCAATAGTAACGCCTCCTTTGAAGATCAGAAATATTTAATAAATGTGAAATGTTTCTTTTTAATATAAATAGTGATCTTTAAATTTATATTTTTAGGTACACAGGTGACGAATATATATGTAAAAAAGAATAGTGTAAAATTATTCTTTTTTTTATGCGTTAATGAAATCCCACTATCATATTAAAGTTGCAACATACTTCAAACTGAACATTTCTTTTTTCCTATTTTGGTTATTTTTCCGATGACAATTTCATCAAAAGAAAAGAACATCAAAACCCGTCGCCAATGTCCTCTTTTACCGGCGATAACTCCCCTTCCATGGCTTCTTATCCGCCATCAATTCCATGTTCCGAGATAAAGATGAGGCGTTCCTTACTGCCATTTATCGTCTGGCAGTCAAGACAATCGTTTAAGCGCCTTTTCTAGTTTAAAAGAACATTTTGCACCCCACCCGACTCGAACCACCGCTGCCGTTGCATTTATTATTATTTTTTAATGCTTTTCACCAACTACCTGTGGAAGAAGCATGATGAGAAAATGAGAAGGCAAGGTAAATTTATCGTTAGGTGGCAATTTCGAAGGCACTCGACTGTGTCCACGCTGCTTATTACAGGAGGGCAGAGAATAAAATATCATGAAATCATAAAAATCACAGAAATAGAGGGTTACCGTCGGCTTGGGTTAATTGAGTGCATGTCTTCTTCCTAATATTTATTCCACATTCCAGACTGGGGGGGAGAATCCCCAGAAGCAGTATTTGGGATATGCGCTATATCATTTATAAGCTTAAGATACTCTTATTTATGTATACAAAAAAAATTTATGAAACTGGAATTGAAAATTGCTATGAGGAAATTGTGTAAAGTAAACAAGTGTTAGAAGAGTTTTGATGTAGTATTTTGATTTTCCAATATCTGATCATTTTCGCAGCTTCAGATCAAATTCGAGTGATCATATGTTTTTTTTTAAATTACTCTTTTATCAAGTTATATGTAGGTTTCTTAAATCTCAAATTTTAAAGGAAAGAAACAAGATCAGTCTGGAGCAGGGGGGGATGCTTCCTTATACTCATGTCTGAGTCGGCAGCAGCGGCGTAAGATACACCCCAGCATCGCATAAGGCCCAGGAATCTAGGGTACCCAAAGCCTGACTGATGCCAAGTACGCAATCCTTTATGAGATCTGGCTTGAGGCCCAAAACCTGACTAATACTCTCCGCTGCACCACTGATCAGCAGAATGCGAAAAAAACTAGGTCTGAATGTCAAACACATTTACAATCGGTGACTATAATACTAAACATATTCACTTTACCAAAAAAGTCTTTATTAAAATGTTAGCAGAAACATTGCACAAGATAGCAAAGACTTTACTGAGTTTCTAGTAATAAGATTTATTGTAACATACGTTTAAGTTATGGTCAGTTTGTAGAAAATCTCACTTATTTACGGGGACAATTAGGAAAGTAACCTATGTGTAAATAAAAAAACCCGCATGGATGCAACACTTTTTTTTATTCGCAACTGAACGGAACAGTTGTTTTCAACATAATCTTCCGGCACATTCAAGCATTGTCATAACGTTTCCCCAACCTACAAATCCTTTCTTCAAAAAATTCAACCGCTGTGAATTCAACCAAATTGTCACAACGTTTTGGAATTCTTCATCGTCAGCAAAGTGCTATGTACCCAGTCACTTCTGTATGAGAGTGAACCAGTGGGCGCATGGACTCTCCTGTATGAGAGTCCTGGGGGTCCGGAGCCCCCCAAAGCCTTGATTTTTTTCCGATTGATTATAATTCTATGTACATAGTACGTAAAATTTAATTAAGTATTTGTTATTAATGATTAATTTTATTAATTAATGCTAATTATTTATTCAATAATTAGTTTTTTACCGTATTTTCTTCCCGAAAATCAACAAAATCAAAAGGAGCATGATACAGGAATGGTGAACTTTCGACCCCGGACCCCCCCCTACTTGCAAAAATTTTTGTGTGCGCTACTGGAGTGAACATATGATAATCTGAAGAACCCAAATCCGGGCTGTAAAGGGCACAGGCGGCCTCCCACTCCTTGGTTCATAATGAATGTTTTTATTTTTTCGTCTTTGAATAATTTGACGCTCTACGCCATAACTCATAATGTTTGGACCGTATACGCTGTGACATCTTAAGACTTCTTGAGTACTTGGGTTCTTATGTAAAAGTGGGCCCCACCAGCTACCCTTTTAAGTAGACAATATAGCATATGTTGTCAGATATTCGAACAAACTGCAACCCGCAAAACCAGGCACAAACCGACCTAGCCCTAGACACAAACGACAGTCATAATATAATAATGAAGTCTTGCTACTGTTGGCATATACGAGGGTAAGTCATTAAGTAAGCCACAAAGACATACGTCAGAATTAAACACCAGAACATCCGAGATTTCGATTATCCTTAAACGTCCACCGGTGTCGTTTCGACACAGCGATATAAAATATGTAAAATAATTGTAATAGTACATAGTTTGAAGACTTTTGAATATTATTTCATGTAATTATCTTATATTATAACCCTTTATATCATTAAAAAAACTGACGTTGACATTATGTTTCGCGAAACTTGTTGGATCACTGCTTTGTCGCAAAACATTTCGAGTCTCAAATCTTCCAGGAACATTACTATTAAGCGGTATCCATTATGTGCCATCCCTAACGACATTGTTATATCATGATTTACTGGAATATTATCAATTTCATCAACACTTTCTTCAGATTCTTCATAGTCACTTTCCCTCAATCTTATGTCTTCATCGGAATTTAAATTAGTACAAGACAGCTCACCATCATCCGACCCCTTCTCAGAAAGCTCTCGCAATAAATTAGCTATTCATCAGGGCTAACACCTTTTCTTCAAGTCACAAGGTTCGAAAATAGAAGGAATTTTTTTTAATGAGTAGATAAGCAAATGTTATGTAACGAAACACTTAGACATAACGATTTTAGTGTAACTAACTCATATCCACTGTGAAACCAATAACACTGCATTCAAAGTAAAAAAAAAATGTGCGATATTACTTCCGGAAGTTGGTTTTACTAATAGTATCTACTTTGTGGATTATCTTTCGCTGAACGATAGCAATTTATAATGATAAACTGCCTAGGTGTTGAAACGATACCAGCGGACGTTCTAGGTATATTTAGATGCAAAATCTCTCATAATTAACCTAGAACCACAAAACTTATTCTGTATAATCAGTACGGAAAATGATTAAAAGTCAAGAAAAATTTTCAAATTCCCTGAGGAGAACAAACTAAACAGGCTCCGGTGTCCAATTGACACACCGACAGACATTCTAGTGTTAAAGTGGTAACAGATATCTCTAAGTAATGGTGACAGATAGCAGCCGCTTACACACACACACAGCTTTATGATATTCAATTCATATTCAGTAGGTAGCCTTCCCATGCATACATAATACAGTTTCAAAAATGGCGATGCTGCTGAATAATTTCACAATAAAAGAGAGCGCGCTGAGTTCCGATTTTGGGGGGAGAAAGGAATAAACAAAAATTTATAAAGAAATGTTACCTGTTTATGGATAGAAGTTCTTATCACGTAAAGCAGTGTACACACACAATTGGGTGAAGAAATTTTCGCAAGGCCATTCCAAAACTGTTGATGCAGATCGAAGCTACCGTTCAGTTTTGATTGCGACAAAATCAACTGAGCAACAGGTGGAAGAATTAATACGGGCTGATCGAAGAATTATAATTGACAGCACATCGCAACGGCAATAGAATGTTCGCTTGGCTTAGCATACAGCATAATGCAAGATCGTTTGAATTTCCAGAAAATGTGCGCACGTAGAGTTCCCGACAACTGACCAAGGAACACAAAATCTTTTACTTTTATCTGTTTGGTCCCCAGAAACTACATCTTGGAGGCAAACAGTTTTCAGATAACAATGACGTTCAACATGAAGTCCAACTGCGGATGATACAGCAACTCAAAGTATTTTATGCAGCTGGAATCGGGACCCGATAAAACGATGGTATAAGTGTATCAACGCTGATGGAGATAAAGTGGAAAAACAAAAATTGCTTCCAATACGAGAGATTATTAAGTTAAATTATTTTTTTTATCTTTTGTGACTTATTTAATGACTTCCCCTCGTAAATAAGTATCTTTAGTCATAATTAATAAAATAGATTAAAATTGACTCGCTCCTCATTAGCAGTGCCGAATTACTCATTAGGCGGAGTAGGCAACTGCCTATGGGAAACCAAATATTTAGTGTTTTTTTATTGCAAGAGTTAGTTTTTTTATTACAGATTATAATGAATAATTAATGTGTATTTATATATTTTTTAATTTGCTGATAATTTGTTACTTTATTTGAGCAATGGAATATATTCCGAAAATGTCGGGTAATAAAATTATTAGTCTACAGGGCCCCGAGAATTCGACTGCCTATGGGTCTCCGTGTCGTTTGATCCGACACCGCCCATTAGCTATAACAAAAATTTAAATTAATTAAAAGTTACTATGAATTAAAAGCTTGCTGTCGTTTTTATCTCTTTATTAGTTTAATCTAAACACCAATGCGAATGATATTTCGTTTCAACATGCATTACTTTTTATTTGAAAATTTAAAAAATATATCTTAATAAAATTCTTTATGAAGGAGAATGCATTCAAGATTAAAAAAATATCGACATTTATGCAGCAAAAATTCAGAATCATAATCAGATAAGCATCTAGATTATTAAACGCAAACACATGTTCAATCAAAATAAAATATTCAACCGCACTAAAAAAAATGTACACCAAGACAGGGATCTTTTAAAATCTATGTTCTTCAATTCATTAAAATCCACAGTTCCAGGGATAATCACATGCACAGCATACTCCCATACCCGCAAGCCATTATGATGATTTTGTGTCTACGTAGCAGGTGTTAACACATCCAAATCATCATGTTTAATTTAATTCTTCATATGATCCCTCAACGATAGCTGAAGGTCTTAACTATGCATTACTATTCCTAGTTCACAGTTTACGACCCATGGTTCATGGAATTGCCAACAAATCATTCTCGGTGGTAACCGGAGACATCGGGAAAGAGAAAAGGTACAAAGTTTGCATAACATTTCACCTTCCACCCTGTAAGAAATCGCCTGTCAGACGTGGTCTCAATATGTCATATTTTGATGGTGTGGGTAAATTAATGTTTTCATCAAACACGAAGAGGAAATAATAACCACCAGAGCTTTTCGGGCGACATTTTTCTTTCAAAAGGAAAGGCCCAACCCCGCCCTGTCACGAATCTGGCCTGTTCGTGCGCATTGAAAATCTTAATGTAAGGTAAATAACTCTTTTCGAGGTGAGAGATTGCAGTCTTAAGAATGATGGCCACTGCGTTTGCAAAGATGATATGTAAATATACATTTGAATGGGATTAAAATATGTGGATCTGACCTTGGAGTTGATCCATTGGAAAATTCATAAGAAGAACAATGACAAACTTTAGCTTAATGACTGACAGACAAAAACTAATTGTCGCACGCTATTTTCTCGTCTGTCATTCTGTTTCAATGAGTGCTAAGGTGCCAGTCAATATTTTTCTTGAATAAGATAAGTAAATTCAATGCACAAAATGAAGATCTCTACAAATTGACTAAATGGCATGTAATCACGATTACAAATAAATAAAAAAAATAAGCGTTGAAATTTCAAGATGAAATAAATAATAGTTTTTTGCAACTTTTGGTTCCAAAGTAATTTTGTGACGAATCTGTACGGAACCTTTCTACTAATATTCTTAGGCGTCTTTTAGGGGATTATATAAATTCGCGTATATTTCCAATCAACTCCGAAAAGCGAACGGGATATGCAAAGTAGATAGGGTATTTAAGTAGAGCGTTGTAAGCTAGCAAAGATGAAGGCTATTGAGCCAGCTGCAGTAGCCTCAAGTTGGAGAATTGAAATTGAATTGGAATTTAATTGAAATTGAACTGAACTGAATTGAATTTGAATTAGATTAGATTGGATTGGACTAAAGAATCTTTTGAAGATACCAAAGTATTTCCAGGTGATACAATATAGTTTATTATCGCTTAAAACAATAGCTAGTTTAATAAAATTAGTTTAGGTTAATGAAAGCTAATAATTCGAGTTACGTGTATTTTTCGGACCTCCTATTTCGGTAGACCTTATTTTATCTTACGCGTAATTATTGATTAATTTCATAATTCGTAATTTAATTTAATTTAATATTAAAGGTAAATCCCTTTTGTTTGACGTAACATAGAAGCATTATATGTTATTAGAGTTTCTGATAATTTAATCAAGATAATAAATACAAGTTATTATTATACAAATGGCTCTTAGTGATTCTTTGCCTCAAATTCATCTTGGTGTCCAGGGTGGAACCCAGGGAGGGGAGAGGGTCCCGCAATTTCGATTATAAAATTATTTCGGGGCTAAGGATAATTACCAATTTAAAATTTAACACATATATTCATAAAAATATCAGTAAGAATGATCGAGAGTAATCAGAAAGAGACAAATTAAAAAAGGGACTCATTATGAATAACATCAGCAAATGCAAACAATATAAGGGAGGAAATTGTAAGTCTCAAATTTATTAAATCCTTCTTGTTATACATCAGAGGTGGTCAAATAGTGGCCACTCAAATTTGTTTTATTTTTAAACCCGGCCCGCGAAGACAATTAGAAAACCAAATAGACATAAAGTGTTCTTATTTAAGTCAATTTATGTTTACGAAAAAAAATTTCTTGCATGAAGATCAGCAAGGGTAAATGTAAATGCAAGTTGGCTGACATTAACTTGTAAGGTGTGCTGAGAATTTCAACAAGCCATCTCACTCTTGATTTAAAAAAGTTTTTTTAGAAAAGTGTGACAGAGGGGGTTCATTTGACTCGCTAAATTAATTCTAATACTAAATGTACTTGCACCTATAGATATGAAATTAGCACAACAAATAAATTTAATACAACTGACACTACTTTATTTAATTTATATTGATTGATTTTTATGGAAATATTTATACGTTTTCTGAAATATAAAGTTAACTCATTAATGCAATCATTTTAGAAAGGTACTGCCCTCCAGTATCTTTCGATTCTACAACCTGGACCTAGAGCCAAATCAATTGCCCCTCCTCCTCCCTGCTATATGTTAAAGTCAGTAATTTATTTAAATATTTTTAAATTTTAATTTCAGGGCTTGACTACAGAAATGATCTCAGAAATAAATAATAGTAGAATTACTTAATAATGCAGAAACTTAAAATTACTTTTGGGCTCGTAAAAAGAAGTGAAGAACTTACTTCCATTTGGAACTAAGCTTTGGTCTTGATGAATGGCATCCAGTAACAATGTGAATGTTTTCTAGAAAAAGAAATGGAAAAATATGAGTTTAAAATACAAAAGGAACAGTATGAAATACAAAATATTTAATAAAGTCAAATAATTTCATTAATTCTTTAAATCAAAATTGCATTAATAAACAATTGTAATAGTAAACAATGAAATATACTGGGATAATAAATACTGGAAAATGTCCAAACAATGAAATAGAGAAATCATGGAGTTTAAGAGAAATACAAAAAGACATACAAAAGGCCTGCACGCATACATATAATATATTTACAAATAATTGCGATTAAATTATCCACCTTTGATAATAAAAGAAATTTTCCTATATAATCTAAGCTATTTAGCGAATTCTGGAAGGTTTGAAAATAATTTGCTGAATAAACCAGTTACCAGCAACAAAATTTATTTTTTAAATTAAGTAAAAGGGCTACAATGTAATAATGAATAGTCTTTTTTTTAAACTCACAATTTAAGTGTTTTTATACTTAAACAAAATCTAATGTGATTCAAGTATGTGTTGTACTTTATCTTATAGATTCTTAAAATAATGTTTTAAGTGGCTGTTAGATAGTTTTTAAAATTAATCAAAGTAATTTTAAAAAATAGTAGTGAATGTTTGAAATATATATATTGAAAAAAATTCCTAACGTGAAAAATATTTTTCACCATATCGTAATTCCATTTAAAAAGAAGTCTAAAATCAAATTTGAAGCATTAAATGTCCAATTTTTTCAAAATTCTTTGCGATAATCAAGATTATTTGTCACACAACCGCAAATCAACGCATCACTTTTGTAAACATTTTCTTAACAAAAACCATAAAAAACTATAGATTACATAGTTACAAATCCAAAAAATCTCAAGAAATAAAAAAAGAGGCACAGACGATTCAATATTTGTCATTTTTTTTTCTAAAAAATCACGATGTCTATCCATACAACAATTATTTATCGATAAAAGATAAAAAGTAATATATATATAGCCATCTTGCCACATACTCCAATTTAAAATAAGAACAATTATCCAAGTCATTATATTTTTAACAGCAGAAGAAGAAAAATAAACTTACACCTACTGGTTTTAAGTAAACTGACGATCTAACATACCCCCTGTTTTCCTCTCTAGTACCTGTACAAAGTAATTAAGAAACCCACATTGTAGGGTTTTCCCCTAAAGGACTTTGTTTCTTGTTCATTGTAAAACTCTTGAGTAAACTCAGGTGCAAAGTTTTACTGCAACCTCATCGATATTTCCTCTTTGCTCTCGAAGCTAAGTTTGTTAACATCAGCTTTCTCTCTCTCTCTTACGTCCATTGTATTCTCTGAAGCTACTTCTCTCCATTTCTCCTATATACGTTTTGGACTAACGTAGATATTTCCAAAAACGCTATTTATAGGTTTATTCCTACGTTTAAGGTGAGAATTTGTATAATACATACCGGGAAACAATTGTTTTAATGTAAATTCATGTACAGTAATACTAAAGTGACCAGTTTTTTTACAACGAAAAGGAGGATGAAAAATTTAAGAAAAAATTACAACGTAAATCTATGAAACATTTTATTAATTCAAACAAAAATACGCCAATTACGCTTTTAATTATTTACTTTAACGAGTATTTTTACATTGAATGATTTCTTTGTCGACGTATAATTTTTCCAATATATTGGAAATTTCGGAGCAAATAGTAACCTACATACGGAATTTTACGGTAAGCACTGTAGCTAATATATTAACATTCAATCTTGATTTCTCACTTGTCCAAAAATCATTACCAACTGAATAAACTCTTTCAATTGCTGCTTCATTTTAGTTCCAAGGCACACACACAGCACAACGTAAATTCAATAAGAATAACTGAATTTTCATATGAAAAAAAATTAGTTCATTTTTGAAATGGTTAAAATATTTCCACCCATCTTTTATCAATTTCACATGCTGATTTTCCATTGTTCTAATTCATCAAAGTTTAACTATACATTCAGTCTTCTAATTTCTTCAAACAGACAATTGCCATTGATTTTAATATCAGGTCTTTCTCTTTCGATAAAAACTCAACACAATTTTCTATATCTACCCAAATTACTAAATATGAGGTCAAAACACCATTGAAAACTGTTATTTCCTGTGATATTTGTTTCAGACCATTCTTCGACATATTGGAAACATGTTTGGTTCATCTCTGAATACAGATATTAACAGATCAGTTTTAAAATATTGAAAAGGAGGACATGTAGGAGGACACTTTTCGAGGAAGGACAGAACTTACAAAAGGAGGACTGTCCTCCCTAAAGTAGGACGATTTATCACCTTAAATTATAGGTTTATTCCTACGTTTAAAATGAGAATTTGTATTATACATACCGGGAAACAAATTTTTTTAATGTAAATTCATGTACAGTAATACCCGCACTTACACGATAGATGGAACTAAGTGATAATCATGTAAGTCGGAGTATAATTTCGCATATAAATTATTTTTAGTAAGAAGGCAGAGAGACGAAAGGAAATACCGTAAAATCCGGTGCATGACGCGCACCGTTGTAAAGAATGTTTTTTTTTCAAGTATAGAAGTTTAAGTTGGCATTACTTTCCAAGATGGCGACCAATTTAACAGCTGGCAAGTGATTTATTCTCAGTTTGGTTTGGCAATTCATCCAAACGATCATCAAGCAAGGCGTAGATTCGTCGAATGGGCCCAAAACGAGATTGCCGTTGTTCCCGATTTTCATAAGCGAATTTTGTTTAGCGATGAAGCGCACTTCTGGTTGAATGGCTACGTCAACAAACAAAACTGCCGCATTTGGAATGAAGCTAATCCACAAGTGTATGTCGAAACACCGTTACATCCAGAAAAACTGACTGTTTGGTGCGCTTTATGGGCTGGTGGAATCCTTCTTCAAAAACGATGAAGGCCACAACTTTACAGTCAATGGTGATCGGTATAGAGCCATGATTACTAACTTTTTCATTCCTAAATTGAACAATCATGATGTCCAGGAGCTGTGGTTCCAACAAAACGGCGCAACATGTCACACAGCTCGTGCCACAATCGATTTATTGAAAGACACGTTTGGTGACCGCCTAATTTCACGTTTTGGACCTGTGAATTGGCCTCCAAGATCTTGTGATTTAACACCGCTAGACTATTTTCTGTGGGGCTATGTAAAGTCATGGGTCTATGCGGATAAGCCACAAACGCTTGACCATTTGGAAGATAACATTCACCGTGTTATTGCCGATATACGGCCACAAATGTTGGAAAAAGTCATCGAAAATTGGACTACATCCGAGCCAGCCGTGGCAGTCCTATGCCAGAAATCATATTTAAAATGTAATGCCACAAGATTATCTTTCGAATAAAAAAAAATTCATGTCAATCGAATAATACATCGTTGTTTTATTGCAATTTAAAGTTCTATACCTCTAAAAAAACACCCTTTATAAACGCACACCTATACTTTCAAGCTGCCTTTTTTAATTTTGATGTATATTCGCCGTATAACGCGCGTCCTCTATTTTTAAGAATAAACCTGAAATGTACGTAGTTAGTGCTCTTATGTTTTTGAGTCATTTATTCAAGGTATTATTCCAGGCTTTTGAAAAAAATAGTATACTTCTAAAATTGCAACTCTTTAAGTTCAAAAAATAATTCGCATCTTTAAAAAAAAAGAGTATTTCGATACATGTAGAAGTCTCTAATCTTCTTTATATTTATTTCTTTTTTTAATTTCTAAAACTATCATTTTTATACCCTGCATATACCGCGCACCCGTAAATTTCGATCTTGATTTTGGTGTTAAAGAGTGCGCGTTATACGTTGGATTTTACGGTAATAATTTAGAAAAAAGATGTTTAGTAAGATGTTAGATAAAAATGCAAAATCGCAAACTGAATGTACTTTGATTTCATAAAATTAAGAAAAATAGAAAATACACTATATGGTAATAAAAAATACTACTAGGTTTTATAAAATCTGATAAAGTAATCTACCGGCTCAAAAAAAAATTTTTTTTTCTTCCGCAAAATTTCCTCGTAGCATGCTAATATATATATTTTTTTATTCTTTGTTTTGTTAAAAAACATAATAAGCTCTTTGTTGTGGAGTCTATACATTCGGAGAGAAATTTACCCCTTTTTCAATTAAACTAAAGCCTTCTTTCAAATTCCCAGCCGTTATTCGATATTCTGATTGAAACTGCGTCTAAAGACTCAAGTTCTTTAATTTCTCACTCTTGCTCATGCACTTCTATGAGCTCATCAATAATCGGCTCCTGATTGTGGAAATACAGCAGTTCTTGAACGTCATCACTATCCCCTTCAAATTTTATTTCAAGCGGGAGTGAGTAATCGAGTTGTGTAGCGCTTAAACAAAAGACGAATCGACGAGATTTGAAAATAGCGTAACTCCGGGTTGGCGTAAGTCGGGGTAGCGTAAGTCGAGGTATTACTGTTTTATAAATCCAGTTTTTCAAGCAGAGTCCTTAAAATATAAAAATATTTAATAAATGAATAAGGGGGTAAATTCAAGACCGTAACATGATAGAGACAATCACGTGTTCTCCATTGAATTCATAACTGATATTAAACTAACTTGCACTGTTTGTTCTGTTTGCAAAATTTGGATAAAATTTCAAATTTTATAATTGGCTAAAAATGTTCAAGCATTACGAAAAAAAACTTCCCCACGAAGATTTTTAAATTCAAAAAAAAAAAATTATTTTATACAAGTACTCTTAAGCCCCAAGTGTTTTTTGCTTATACTTATGAACTTGCTTATTTACTTATTAACTGAATGTTACAAATTAACGGCTGTAAATATTATACAGATGAAATCAGTTATTAGTAGAAGAATAAAATTAGATTTAATATAAATAATAAATAACAAACTGCATCTGAGAATAGATATCAATACTTAAAAATACGGTTTAGAAGATGCATTTCACGAAAATTTTACATTATAGTTTGAGAATTTTAAATAATACTACAAAGAGACTTACTTAAATATAAAAAAATATAATTAAATATTGTTATATGTAAATTATATATACGTTATAAATCACAGAAATTAATCATCAGCCTTTTATGAAAAAAATTTCTTAGATACATTATAAAACATATTAATTCTGGCAAACTAAAAAAAATTACCGTTTTATTAGAATTTCTGGTTAATTTTTTTACACTTATAATAATTAATTACGTATTAAAACAATTTATTTAATTGATTAGATTTATAATAGCATAGTTATCATATTTTTTTGTTTACTTTTGTATCCATGACCCTCTTTATAACAAATGAGAAAATACATTGTTTGTCCTACATACAATTTAATTTAGCATATTACTAAATTACTTTTGTCCCAGTTTGTCAAATAAAAGAGGGAAATCCTAACCCTCCCCTCATTTTCATAATTTGCATTGCCAATTTTTTTTACAAAACACCACCACACCCTAAATAAATTCAAAAGACTAAGTTGATTATATTTCAACTTTAATATTAAAAGGCTTTGGCAACAATGGAGAAAACCGACTAACGCCAGGACAAGATACCGATAGACAAGACGAAACGCAATATGTACAGCAAACCTTTCCCTATTAAATATATTCAAAGGTGCTTTTAAAAAGAAGTTTCTTTTTTTTTTTTTTGTTATTCGAAAACGATTGTATGTTGGTTGAAGAAAGTCAAACAATCGGTGACTCTCCCGAACTGCTTGAGAAAAGTCTTCAAGAAACAAACATAGATCGTATACTTAGTTCATTGAGAGATTTTCAACACTTAGAAAGCAAATGACTTTTAACTTGTCTCGCTGACAGAGAAAGAAAAGTGTTTTTTTTTTCTTTATTTTAAACTCGTAGGTGGCTCAGTCAATCGAAAGCTGTGTGGAAATTTTCAGGCGTGGAACAAAATAACGGCATATCAATAGGAATGTTTAAACACTATATTTCAATTTGGAGGGTGGACTTTTATAATATTGTTATTCTGATGAGAAAGCAGTTAGTAATGGTAGTAGAAAGCAAGTAGGATTTGAAAATGAAATTGAACTAGTATTGATTTTAAAAATGATTATTTTTTTTAAAAAGGTGGAACGAATTTCCATGCAAACTGTGAAAAAAATTGACAGTGTTTTACAATTGTGCAAGCAATCAAAATGAAAATACTTTTTTTTAAAAAATATAGTCATTAAAATCTTCTCTTTTTATACATGCGTAATTATCTCATTATAAACGAAATGTTAATTAATTATGTTAAATAGCTTTTTATACAGAAATATTACCATTTTGACATTACTAAAAAGTACCTTTAGCTTGTCAAATAATTAAACGAAAAATAATTGTTTGGTATATTTCATTTTAGCATAATTCTGCGTTTAGTACTGGATCAAGCAGTGCTTGTTTCTCCCCACCGGAGTCAGACCTCGTGGGTTGTAGGTTAGGAAGTCGGGACCCTTTGTTATTCAATTAGGGGGATAAAAGTTATGGCACCTTGACTCAATCCTTGACTCCCCTACGAATATTTATTATTATTTATGTGCCATATATGGTACCACATACTTTTATTGTACTTAAAAGCCCAAATTGTGCTGCCGTAAAATAAATTTTAATTATTGGATTTTACTAAATTGTTACAGGGTGGCGTAGTTGGTTTGGAGCTGGCGTTGTACTCCCAAGTTTGCGAGCTCGCCTCCGGCCCAAGTCGGTGGATTTTCATGTTGTAAAAAATCGACAGCGTCCATGTTGTATGATTTGTACGGCATGTTAAAGATCCCTAGAGTGACTGTTTGGCTTGGGTGTTTTTGGAAAAAAAATTCCTAGTACGATTTCATATAGTTACAACTGAAGTGCCTCTCTCTGCGGAAGAAACTGGGCGTCAAAATCACAATGCGGTAATTAGTATCCACTTATATGGTGCCGCATTTAAAAGTGATACTACCTACCAGGAAATGTACTAGGTCAGCCACGGTAAAATACCAATCCGCAGCCCTAAATTGTTAATAATTTGTTTAATTACTCCGTTATATACATTTGTGGATTATCCAACATCAATTACTTCTACAATAATAATCCAGCATTTAAGAAAATATTTTTTTAAAACGCAAACCTTATAAAAATTAGCAATTTATTTTTTAAAATTAGGCAATTAAAATCAATAAATAAGTAAGGAAAGAGAGAAGAAAGGAAAGGCAATTGATATTGTAATATAGAACTTAAGCGCTTGCAATTTATCAGTGATTATTAATTTACTTCTTGGATCAAGAATAGAATATTCTTACAATTTTTTGCCACAAGAATAACTATGAAGGGGAAAGAAGTTTTCATTAAATAAACCTGAAGATTAAAAAGCAAAATAATAATAATAATAGAATTTAAGAAACAACATCTATCACAACCTACCAATAGTAACAGCTACAAGAATAATTGAATACTCATTAAAAGTATTCATAAACTATATATTAAATATCTGAGATGAGAAAAATTTCGATCAATTCCAACGAATAATAATGATAATTATTATTATAAGATGATACATTTTATTTGACAAAATGCTGTTATGTGCATCTTAATAATATTTTAAGTATCTGTTCATGGTATTGTGCATGTATTAAATGTAAAATTATTAAAACACAGTTTACGAACAAGTCATAAATGATTTAACTCGTAAGGGTCACGTAATTAATGTAATCACGTATTTTCCGTTGAATTCAAAGCTGAAGCTAGACGTACACTTGAAATTGTAGTTTTAAAATCTAATTTTACATTTGATAATTAGGAAAAGATGTCCAAGTATTTTTTTTAATTCTTCAAAAAATGTTGGCAACACTAAGTTGCATGAACTGATTGACTGGAAACACGTACAGTAGAACGACGTTTATCTGAAAGTTAGTTATCCGGAGCGTCAAATATCCAAACCAGTTTTTTCAGAGACCTTGCAGCGAAAAAACGAAGATGTACAATTGTACAGCGAAAATTAAGTGATTATTTTCTACAATAAATGTAAAATTGCAACATTTTGCACCTATTTTGCTTTTTCTTCAAGCACGTTTCCCGCTGTCCGGTTTCATTCACTGCATGGATCGTATTCGGTTTTCGGTTATCCGAACAATCGCGTATCCTAATGGTGTCAGGTCCCAATTGATTCGGATAAACGACGTTCTACTGTAATTATATTTATCGTGTAACTATGACGTCATATGATTTGACCAATTACAAGGGGAAAACCACTTGTTTATCCAAGTTATTTTAATCAATGGAATTCTTAGGTAAGACTCCACCCCCTTTTTATAAAGAAAAAATAAGTTGGCAAAAGACAAAATTCATAATACAAATACAAACATTCCAAAACTACAAAAAACCATTTTTAAGAAAGAATTTAAAAAGACTCAAAAAACGTTACAGACTCCAAACACAAAACTGTGTTTGCCTGCCATGTTGTGTGACTGGCGTGCGGTCTTATACTTTGATGAGAAAATTATATTTACACGTCAATCAGACTTCGCTCACTAGTAGGCAGCCAACGAACGATAAGGATACAAACTTTCCGGAACTTGATAATAAAATTGTTTTAAAAAGTTATTCACTTTCTACAATGTCAAGTGGGTTTCCGCGATTATTTTTGAAATGTTCGCCTACATACGAGAAAGCGCTGACGTCTGGTAACCTCAGTAACAGAAAAAAAAGTCATTGCTTTGTTTTTTATTCGAAAGCTTTCACGTTTTTGACCATTTTATCAAGTTAAATAATTTATACATATTTTCTTTGTTATGTTAAATACAGTTTACATTTCATGCTGATGTATTAATATGCATGCAAACAGCTCATTACAGGAACAACGCCTAAATTCTGAACATTGAATTATTTTTTTATTTAAAAGACCATATATTTTTTTTAATATTCATTTAAATATTTTTAAACAATTAATTCTTTTGGTATTACAGACATAGTAAATGGAAATGTTTATTTTCCCGCTAAAAATTATTTTAAACCCGCAGACGAATATTACTAAAAATAATTCTTCCAAATGAGATATTGAACCTAGTTCGAAGCATCATTTTTTGTTTTGTGATATATATATATATATATATATATATATATATATATATATATATATATATTACAGAAAAATGCTGAGTTTAGTTGCAATATGATAAATTTTGCATTAAAATTTCAGTTATTTCATTAAAACATTTCCATATAATTATTGTTCTAGTTTTTTAATTTTATTTTAAAAATGGAATTCTACTTTTCATAATTCTGAAACGCTTGCCTTTTTTTAAATGCGTTAATTTACTCGAAAATGGGATTTGATTTCAAAATGGATGCAATATTTTTTCCGTCCTTTTATTTACACTTGTCTTAGAATACATTTTAAAAAGATATATAGGTATTTAAAGACTTCGTAAAATTCTTCAACTTTTGGCTCGAAAAAACTCAGTCATTAATTGAATTTTCATAATGCTTTTAGTGCAGCATTAACTAATAAATCATATTAAACTGATATTAAACAATGTTTATCATTTTCTCTTACAATACATTATTTCAGACGAGCTAAACAATTAAAAAACTTAATGTTATTAAAAAAATTACTATGTCAATAACTGTGAAAGATCAATTATCGATTCTTACCAAGTATCATAAAAACTTAATTAAAAAATTAGTAGAACAATTAAAAATAATGTACTACATAATTATGAATATAAAAAATATATATTTTGGAATATCTATTTCAACAACTGGTGAATACATTATTAACCTCTTAACTAGTTTGCACGTACGCAGTAAGGACACTGATATTTTCTTCTATCTTTGATTTGCAGATATTTTCAATTGGTATAGTAAGATTATTAGTGTGTTAAGGTTTTTAAGAGTTGCAGTTTGTCCACGGTACTGAAATACTTCTCTTCCGGGGTTTTATTTGGGTTGAAGACGGGAATTTTTTTCTTTGAAGGCAGGATTTAGATTCTTGAAAATATTCGATAAAGAACAGAGGGACTGACAAGGAAATGTGCAAATTGTTGTTTGAGAAGAAATGAAAATGAATAGGTAATCCAAAAAAAGCCAATATTATCGCTGTCCATTGCAATGTAAGATTTAGTATTACACCATGCTTCTAACTGTGTGTGTGCGTATATATATACAAACACAAGATCCTTAACCGTTTCAAAAAGAGGTACGAACATGAAATTTCTTTGTAAGTACGAGAGAAATTCTTTTAAGATATATGAAACATTCTTCACGGCATGCAGAGAGTACTTATAAAAAGCAAACATCTAAAGGTTTTTATATATGTTCCACTCAATTATAAAACAAAATAGTGTGAAAGCTTTAAAATTGAAAATTAAAATAAAAGGTATTTTTTTCGAATTCTGTTAAGTATTAGGCTTAGTTATATGTAATAAAAAATGTGCCTTCTTTTTGGAACACTTTTGGGCAAAAAAACTGACCGCTTTAGGAGTTATATGTGGCACAAAATATTTATATTCTCTTGATCATAAATTTATACCAGACACATTTATTAACAATTCTTTAAACTTCAGTATACATTAAAAACTTAAAAACCAAACAAAAAATATATAGAAGCTTCCAAATCTAATGTGTAAGTGGGTTTTTCCCAAAAATAAGAGCGTCGTTTCATTTTCACTATAGCTTAGAGGATTTTTTTTTAATCTTCCGAAGATTAAGTTTCTTTTCAACACAAAAGAAAGAGTGATGGTGCATTTTTTAAAACTCAAGTGATAAAGTGCTTTTTTTCGAAGTCAGTTAAAACATGTTTTTCCCATTTGTTATTTCAATCTATTTTCAACAACTACAATTAATTAATGGGAATATATGTTCATGAATCTCTCTTTAAAAAAAAGAGCTCGACGAATTCAAAGACGTTAAGGAAAGAAAAAAAATTCTGTAAGAATATCAATGGCACACGTTGCGTTTCTTCGCAGTTGATAAAGATAGCATTCGTTTCAACACTTTCGATTTATGAATCATTAGTTTTTTTAAATTTAGAACTGATGAGCACAATATGTATAACTAACTATATTCTAAAAAGTTATAGACACTGAACTCTAAAATAATAGTAATTTTTATCTATCTATCTATCTATCTATCTATCTATCTATCTATATATATATATATATATATATATATAGGAGAAAAGCGACTCACTCACTCATCACGATATCTCCGGAACTATTAAACCTACAGACTTGAAATTTGGAAGGCATGTTCCTTTCATGGAAGTAGTGATCAATTAAGAATGGATTTTGCAAAAATTAGCACGTATATTTTTTTCTTTTAAATTTTGAAAAACTTTTTGAAGCACCTTAATACCTGAACATGTTTACCCAATTATCAAATTTAAAATTGTACTTAAATTTTACAAGTAGAACAAGTCTAATGAGAATTTAAATTCAATGAAGAACACGCGATTGCATGTATCATGTGATCCTCATAAATTAATCCTGTTGAGTAGTAGTTTTTTACACTTATCATTATGAATTGATTTAGCAAGTATTTTCAAAGGAAAATTTTTGTAGAAAGGTATATCAAAAATCATAGAACTAACATAATTAAGATCTGTGCTCTTTTTCTCAATAAAATTTGATGGGAAAATTATGCTTTTAGGAAAGGTTGGGATACAAAATATTTATTAAGTGACGATTTTAATGGCACAAATCCATAAAAAAGAAAAATATTAAATGGAAGATGGAAATTCCCAGAATCATAGAGATTTTATAGAATTATGCGAGTGAAGATGGAATATCTTCATTTTTACATCTGCCACATTACAATTGCATGCTTCATATCGAGTTCAGTTTTTGAATGAGGGATACACAATTCCTATCTTGAAACTGAAAAAGTAATCTTAAAAATCAACATTCGATTAATAGTCCTTCCATGTTAAAAAAAGCGTTTTTAAAATAACGGGTTAGAGTGCTCGATTCGCTATCATGAGACCCCATGATTTTGGCTTAACCCTTTCTAAAGCTAACAGTGCCGGCAGAGACATTATATTTACAACAGAGGGGTGAAAAGAGATTCAAATTGATATTCAGTTACAGGAAAATGAGTTAAGCGTTCCAGAAAAGGTCAAACGTCACGTCCCTGGTTCACTCTAAAACTACAGCCCACCGTAAAGTGTTTGAATTTGCATCGCCGCGGCTCGACCATTAATAACAAATGTGACATCTAAATCACGCGAACAAGGAAAAGAAGTGCCATGAATAAGCGTAGGAGAGAAAAACAGTTTAACTGATGTAACCCAGAAAAAGAACAACCATTACTTTACCACTTATAACGTGAGTTCACTGCTATAACTGTCACTGGAAGAGAACAGCTTCATCTCCAAAAGACATAGAACACCATCCGTGGCGTTTATGGAGTCAGGACCCCCACCACCAACGCCTGTTGTAAAGCCATTCCCGAATCGAACACGACCAAATAAATGCCCTTTTCGCAGTCGTTCATCAGTGCATTCCCAACGTGTCAATTACCAAGTTTCACTTGCTTGGGGTCAAGCCAAGGAACCGGTCGTTCAATTGAACGGTTTCGCATAAAAATAAAGAATTTCCATTCGATGGTTATCGCCTGACCCGGCGCTAAATCATTAAGAAGGCACGACTAAGCAGTCACGTGACCTCCCCTTTTTAAAAGCAGCATCCTGGGATACTTTATCGGCCTGGATGTGACACGAAAGGGAAATTTTTAAACAATATTAATTTGATCCCTTCCCTCAGAGACCACCATAGATATCTTCCATTCTTTTGTTTATGTTTGTAGGAAACGTAGTTCAAATAACAAAAGACTGATAAGGCAGCTGGATATGAACGTTGTGCCTGTGGAGTAAGAACACCTCCAGTTATATGCCATCACCGTTGGAAATATATATATATATATATATGTATATATATATATATGCAGTAGCGCACACAGGAATTTTTCAAGGGGGAGGGGTCCGAGGCCGAAAGTTCACCATTCTTGTATCATGCTCCTTTTGATTTTGTCGATTTTCGGGAACAAAACACAGTAAAAAGCTAATTTTTGAATAAATAATTAGCATTAATTAATAAAATTAATCATTAATAACAAGTAATTAATTAAATTTTACGTACTATATACTTAGAATTATAATCAATCGAAAAAAATCAAGGGCTTTGGGGTGGGGGGTCCGGACCTCCCCCCCCTTGTGTGCGCCACTGTATATATGCAATAATTCCCTCTAGTATCCCTCTTATCCCTTTATACTAATATTTGAAATAACTTTAACTCTTTGGTTTAAAATTAACATTGTAATCTTAATCGTAATCGGTTAGTCCGAAATCCTTGTCCCGCCCATTCTAACCAATCAAAACTACTATTACTTAATCATCCCGCGCTTGCACTGTTAAAGTTTTATTATTGAATATATATCTTGGTTTCTAAAAGGCCAAGATTTTGCTATTGTACTACTGCGGCTAATATTCCTTACTGTCTTTGACTTGTTATGCTTAGGTTTATAACTATTTGTACACATCATTATAGATTATATATATATATATATATATATGTGTGTGTGTGTGTGTGCATGCGTGTAGTGTTTTTATTGGAATCAAATGTGGTCAGGGGATCTTTATTTGGTTGCCGTCGAGTAACTGAAGGAAAGTTTTTATTTTAGTTCCGCATTTTTTTTTATTGACGAGCACACACATAGCAAATAGCTGCAATACAATCACACAAGGAGAAACGACAACGGACAAAAACGTTCTTTATTCTCTCATTCCAGAGATCCCAGCTTTTATACATTTTCCTTCCGGAAGCTTCTAGGATGTTCGATAATCATATCATTTCCGGTATTTGATACACTGATTGGTCAGAATCCCTGACTTATTTAATGTTGCATTATCTTGCTATGAAATGAATTAATGTGGTGCTTTTTGAGAAGATGAAGTTGCGATCGCCTTTCCCTATTTATAGGGTGTTTTTTGCATTGGGTTTTTTCATTCAACCTCCTTCCTCCATTCCGAACAGAAGCTATGAATCTTATTTTCATTTGCGATTAAAATGGTATTTCTCGTTAGGCGGGTAAACTAAAAGAATTAACTATCACGCAATGTTTTGGATATGGTCAAAGACTTTACCATAAATTAATAAAAAAACCTCGAAATAAAATTCAAATGGAGGATTATTACACAAACGCTCTCACACACATAGATATAAGCAATTTTAATCCGATAATTTTTTCAGTCACTATCATCATTATCTTCTATACTTTCTCGGTTTTGCCTGATGTACATGCGTTTGTGAGCTTCACAAAGTATATTTTAATAGAACACTGATGAGGTCACAAAGACCATATAACTGATAAGTCTGATTAAACTGAAATAAAAAGGCAATATATTATCTTTGGGGGAAAATTCTGTCACGTAACAGGATTATTAAACGTGAAGGTGACGATGAAGTCTGAAAATCATTGAGCACGCTTGGGAACTGATGTACTATTGTTGCAATCCAGTTAAATATTTGCAGAGTTTTCTTAGACTTCCCAAAATAATCAGGGATATTTAAATAAAATTATTGAAAATAGTAACTTTTTTATGGGGATGGAAGGGGGTACTAAGCTGATTTAGTTTTTATATGTGCAATGTAAAAGAAAAACAAGAAGAGAAAAATAATATCTTGACAATATCGAGGCAACTGTAAAGGTCGTATCGAGGCCGCATAAAGTTCTATGAATCAAGCAAAATCTTTAAGGAATTTTTCAAAATAAAACTTATAATATGTCGAATAAAAATGCTGAATTTTAAATAATTGAAAAAATAAGTCCCCATTTTCAGATAGCATAGTTTAAGAAAAATAGAATGTACTACACAGTGTGTTTAATGATTGTCAATTAATGTCTACACTTTACACACATCCTCCATTTGATTGCTAAATTTGTGGCAGAGCCCGCAATACCGTAATAGAAAAGGGTTTCTTTTGTTTATTAGTGGTGCACGGTGGGTCGATGCTTAACAAACACGTCTCAAAAATGATATTTGCGAAAGTTGCTTTCGAAAATATCTAATATGGTTAATATTACCCAAGACATAAGGTATCCGACTACGTTTGGAACTGTGATTTTGCAAAAGCGTATAAATGGATAATATTTATGATATTTAGTGTCACTTAGATTAAAAAAATGTATATAAAATTGTTTTAAGAATAGTATTACAATAAATATTATTTAAATACAGTATTTTGACAAAAAATGAACAAAGAATAACCCATTTTCAAAACATTCTCCTTTTGTGAAAAATGCTTCTATTATAATAATATTTTGCCTGTATATAGCTCAGACCTCTCTACAGAGCCTCAACTAGAATTTTTGAAGTATATAATTTAGAAGTGGGTTTATTCATATTTTACGACAACAGAGGGAAGCAATTTTAAGAAAAAAACGCGAATAATTATTTCAATTGGTGGTAACTCTGAAAATAATGGGAATTTTTCAAAAATCATAGTTGAGCCTCTGTACAGAGGTCTGAGCTATATACAGGCAAAATATTATTATAATAGAAGCATTTTCACAAAAGGAGAACATTTTGGAAAAAACGGTTATTCTAAGTTAATTTTTTGCAGAAATATTGTACTTAAATAATTTTTTTTTGTCAAAATGTCCTTAAAACAATTTTATTCATGTATTCTAATCTAAGGGACACTAAGTATCATGAAAATTATCCATTTATGCGCTTTTTTAAAATCACGGTTCCGAACGTAGTCGGATACCTTAAGAGTGTATGAATTCAATAAGCATTTGGTGAAATTAAAAGTTTTCTGTTTAATAATAGCCTTACAATTTAGAAAAACAAAATAGAGGAAAGATGCGATTTTTGTATCTATTTGCCTCTATTAATGTGTTACTTTTTACTGTTTATACAGGTAGATGAGTTTATAACGTCAACGTTGAGTATTAGCCAGAATATGAAAAATTCTCTAGAGGGGCGACACATTAGGTTTTTGCACGTGGGAGGCCGACACCCTAGGATCTATCCTGTAACAATCTTAAACCAACAACATCAGAGACAAAATTCATTGTGGCTGTCTTAAATAGGTTTAGATAAATACAAGACCGCTGAAATAAAAAAAACAAAATTACATAACTTAGAAATAACAGTTACGTCACCTCAATTCTCCATACCTATATCACTTATTTTTCTTCTCTACTACTGTTTTCTTCAGAGTCATCCATATATTTTGAACAAAAAAGTACCAAAAGATAGAATTCACAACATTACAAAAGCAAATTGAGTTTTTTAAAAAATAAGTTTAAAAAAAAGGCCTTCCAATAAAACTTGACGTATGTGTGTGTGTGTTTTTCTCTTTATAACATCAAGTTTCGATTTCATAATTAGACTTCTTTTAAAGAGCGAACTACAGATCATGACAGGTAAGTAATAATATAAAACATGATGATAAGGTTCAAAACGTGAGGTAGACGCACGGTATAAGAATTAAATATAATGCATTCACTGAAGAAGCTTTGACCTCTATGAAATTTAAAATAGTCCTCATAAATAAATTCTGTTTAAAGTGTAACCTAAATATTATGAAATATGCCTTCGTTCAGCGAGAATAATATTCTTGGAGAAGATATTTTATCGATTTTATTGCTTGGTTATCTAAGTTTTGTTTCCATCTTCAACTTTTTCTGTAATTTACTTCTTAGCAACTCAGAATATACCACAGAAAAAAAAAAATTGTAATTGAACTACAATAAAGCTAGATTTTTCCATATATATTTCTACTCTTTACTTCAAAACTATAGCGAATAATAGTACTCAAAGTTTAAATCATGGGCCCCTTCTATTCTTATAATCATCAAATGATCAAAAAGATCTGAAGGAAGGAAGGATTCAATCTGGGTACCTTCCGCTCCGTACGCAAGTACTTTATCGACCACGCCGAAAGGATCGTCTTCGCGTGATGTTTGTTACTAGTTTATATAGATATCACACCGCCCCATACCCCATGCCAGTGATTCGGCGAACGAACGATACCATATTCGTGGCGAGCATGTAAGCAGTTGCGTCACTTTGTGGGTTGCGTCATTCGTGCGTGACGGCTTGAGAATTGCGTCATTTGTATGAGACAGCTTTGTGTGACGGCTTAATTGCGTCATTCGTGTCGGCCGGCTTAGTGTGGCGTCGTAAGTGCGTCATTTGGGTCTGAAGGCTTAGTTGCTTTTGCGGTGGATAGATGGCGCCACGACTGTGGTGCAGGAAGGGTGCAGTTCCTTTGCACGGCCAGGGTCACCAATGAAGAAAGGAAGATTCGATCTGGATACCTTCCGTGCGTACGGAACGGAATCGCGTGATGTTTGGTACTAGGTTATATAGATAGCACACCACCACTGATCTCTAGATAAGTGATAATATTTCCAAAATATACAAAAATATATAATTACACATGAAGTTTAACCAGCATCTATTATGATTACAATTCTTTCGGGGGAGCCTGGGGCTCTAGGGGGCCCAGAGCCTAACTGACGCCAAGTATGTACCTTTTTTCAGGTCCAACTTGGGATTCAAAACCTGATTTTGCAGGGGGTGTAATATTCTCCGTTACGCCACTCGTGCAAGTTCAATGAATCAATGAAAATGATTTTATAAATATCACTTGGCTATCTATCGACTGTTGTTAGGTTTCTGCATATGAAAACACTGAAAAAAAAAGAGAGAGAAATTATAAATTCATACTCACACTCAATTCGTTGTTAAAGAGAGGGATATCTAGTAAAACTTTCGAAGAATTTTCCCACATAACAACCGAAGATCTGACCTGTTTAAGTACAGGAAGTCTCAAGAACAGAGTATGACACGAATTGCGAAAACCGAAGACAGTTGTCAAGACAAACCGAAATAAATTCGTGAACACGTACTGCAGTTACGAATTTCCCCAAACCTGGTGAAAATTTTACAGAATTCCTGTGATGACGTTTTCCAGTGGCTAGCAACATTTCCTTCCATTTTATCCATTCTCGCTACATAAATGTCCAGATTTTCTCACGAATAGAAAAATTATCTGAACATGCGATCGAGTTGAAAGATTTTTACGAAATAAAATCTGTCACTAGTACACCTGATTTGCTAAAGAAAGTAAACCTATAAGACTTATGTAGAAGCAGAAGAAGAAACATTAAGATTAGATGTATTTATTTAAGTATCTCACGTTCTTAACGAATTGTGTTTTTCTTTCCAAAAACATAAAGAAGAGGGAAAAGACATATTTTGTTTTTGTAGTCGCGTATATCTTTCTATTCTATGTGTCCTTTTTGTGTATTTTTTCGTTTAAAATTATTAGAGCGCGTAAAATTTCCAGCATTCTCATTGCGTATTGGATATCGAAATACATTGTTATTCAAACAAAATAAAATAAGATAAAAAATAGTATTCATGCTTACAACATTTTTAAGAACTTTTTAACTACTATAAAGAAAATTAACATACTTTATAATTTAGTTTGTATAAGAATTACTGTTATTTTAAATGATTTCTCTTAATCATTTAATAATCATAGTCAATTTAATTTAAGGGGAATATATAAAATTATTTTTAAAAAATAATTAATACGTCAAAATTAATCAAACGATTTCTCCATATTTTAGTTCTGATTTTCTTTAGATACATGTTAAAAATTGGGGGGGCGGAGGAGTTATTAAGGAAATATTTTTTTAAAAAAATATAAAATATATTGCTATATTTTTCATTAAAAATAGCAAAATTTTTTGAAACAGTTTCATGAATATTTAAAAAGAAATGCAACAGATTGTTAGTTAAGACAGACTGATGTTATACGAACAAATAAATTTTATGTACTCTAAATTTCTTGATTTAAAAACTCTTTTTACATATGAAAATTCCCCATTATAATACAATTTTCATCAAATTTTGAAATAAAATTATGATTAGGAACAATTTTCACAAAATGAAATCAAGAATTTTAAGCATTTAAATTTTGGAAGATGTAAGATAAAATTCGAGAGATAAATTTCTACAATATATAATAAAACGAAACATTAAAAGAAAACTTCTCCCTATACATTTTAAAAGAAATCAATTAGGTAATATGAGCAAAATGAATGTACAAAAAACTTTGCCGTTATAATTCTTAGGTTTATGAAGACCTTTTTTTTATAATTTTAGTCATATTCTGATAACTTACATAATAAAACATATATTATAAAAACTTAAATAGTCATAGGAAAAATAAACATTTCCAGTTTTGATAACAAAAGATTAAAAAGCAAGATTTTTTGCCTCTTCCGCAAATTCATCGCCTAGTGACGAATTTGGAATTGAATGAAAAAGAATAAATAAATAAATGAAATGCTAAACGTGTCAATTTTGGATAGTATGAATGCCGTTTGGGACAAATATGGTTCGCCAAGTTATTTTGAAAATTTAGCTGCTTGAGTCCTTTTATTTCTAATGGACTGAGGATTGGTGCTTTACCATTGCACACCTAGTACATTCCCCGGAAGCTAGTATCTTTTTTAGTGTGGCACCATATAGGCGGATACCAATCGCCACAGGTAATTTTGACGCCCAGTTTGCTCCTCAGAGGGAGGTACCTGAGATCAGGCGATGCGAAACCGTACATAGGATTTTAATTTTGCTGAGAGTAATCAAACCGAATAAAATCTCGAGGGTCTTTTAGATGCCACATAATCATGCGACATGGCCATTGTCGATTTTCTGCATCATGAAAATCCACCGACTTGGGCTGGGGTTGAACCCGCAACCGTAGTCGTACAAGACCCGCGACAGAACAACTACGCCACCCAGCCGGCTGTTATAATCCTAATTTTCGGTAATTTTTAGAAAAATTTCCAACAATATATGTAAGGAAGAATACTTTATTAATCAATTTTTAAAATATTAAAAAAAAAACGTTTTTATTTTTATTATTTTAGCTGGAACCATCTAAATTTTTAGCAAGAGTAATATTAACCGTCATCAGTGGTGCACACAAGGGGGGGTCCTAGGAGTCAAGACCCCTCCTCCAAAGCCTTTGATTTTTTTTTTCTGATTGATTAAAATTCTAAGCATATAGTACGTAAAATTTAAGTATTTGTTATTAATGATTAATTTTATTAATTAATGCTAATTATTTAATAATTAGTTTTTTACTGCGTTTTGTTCTCGAAAATCATCAAAATCAAAAGGAGCCAGTGGCGCATACAAGGGGGGGTCCTAGGGGTCCGGACCCCCCAAAGCCCTTGATTTTTTTTTCTGATTGATTATAGTTCTAAGTTTATAGTACGCAAAATTTAACTAAGTATTTATTATTAATGATTCATTTTATTAATTAATGCTAATTATTTATTCAATAATTAGTTTTTTACTGTGTTTTGTTCCCGAATATCGACAAAATCCAAAGGGGCATGATACAAGAATGGTGAACTTTCGACTCGGAGGACCCCCTCTTTAAAAATTCCTGTGTGCACTACTGACCGTTATGTATATTATCTGATATGATCCAGCAAGTACACGCTCTAGGTAAACTATTAAAGATGTATAAATTAAAATCATATTTATCTTTATGATAATTCTTTTTTAAAAAAATTATTCAAACAGGGACATTTTTTTTTAATATATTGCCTAACCTAAGAGCACTCATTTCCGAAGTCTGTGAAATCGATCCTTAAAATTCTTCGTCGGCACGTCAGAGCATCTCCCGATTTCCACTTTCCTCTTTTTGCCCTCACCCATGCTGAGCGGATAAATGCTACAGCGCATGCCACATAAATCAGCAAATGATATAAAGCCATCGTTTAAGCCCTGTCTAACATCCCTCGAACTTGACCTATGAGAGCAGAGATGCGGGCTATATATACACGTAATACACAGTTCTTTCCCTTACAGTTCCCCTCCTCTTCAATATGCTTTCTGGGCGCTTTTTATCGGATCGTGACGTCACTGGTGTCATAAAGCTCTGGAGAAGTGCGAAGAAACGCTTATTTCGAAATGATAAGAAGACACCAAAAATAAATATTCGTCCAAGATAAACTTTTCTAGAAAAAAAAAGTCAAAAGAGAAATTGGAACTGGAAAAAGGAAATAATTTCCGAATATGTTAACATTAGTTGATATTTTGAAGGTTGTGTTTGCATGAAAATGAAGATGAATTTCAGTTAAAAGTATGGTAAGTGGAATTTTGCTGCTAAAATATACCTGCCAAATAAATATGGAAATAAAACAAATGTATTCTGTAATACGTCATAGAAATTGAATGATTGTAAAGAGCGACAATTTTTCAAGTTTTACTCATAATAAAAATGCATCTTTTTTTTAACTGAACAACAAATTTGAAAATATACAAGATACCAACTCTCTAAGCTTCTTGAAGCATATGCGATATAAAAGCAACACATTCGTCAAACCTTCAAAAGTAAAACGCAGTAATTCTACAACAGGGGTGGGCATTAAGTCGATCGCAATCGACTGGTGGACCGCTAAAACATTTTGGGGGAACCGCTTTTACTAAGACCTAAGACGTGCATACTAAAAGAAATCTTTTTTGTGGAACACTGATGCCAGGTAGACTGGAGACTTGGTGGACCGCAACACTTTGAGAAAGTTAGAAGTAGCCCGTACCCCCTGGAAAAGTCTGTCCACCCCAGTTCTACAACTAAATATATATATCACAGATTACAAATACTTCAGACATAATTACTCACGTACGTACGTAACGTACACCTCCGCAACCCGCGGGGGCCCCAGACTCCAGAGGACCCAAAGTCTGACTGAAGCCAAGTACACAATATTTTGTAGGATCCGTCTTGGGTCTCAAAACCTGACTTTGTAGGGGGCTAATATTCTCCGTTACGCCCCTAATTACACAAAATATTTTCTAAATAAGAGGAGAACAATCAATCTTAATTTGAATGCCTGTTGGAATTGTAATAATTGAAAAATTAAAAAAAAATTTTAACATATATTTATAACAAAGAGATACGTTGTTTAGATGAAATTTAATTCCAGCAGAAATGTTTTCCCTTTAAATGTATTATTATATCATACCGCACACTTATACCCAGTGGCGTACAAAGACCGCTCTTTCGGGGGTTGCATTTTAAAAAACATATAGACGAAAGCCTCAAGGGGTAATCTCTGTGATAAAATTTAAAAATCTGCTGATTTATGGGGAGGGTTGAACCCCTAATCCCTCTCCTTGTATACGTCACTGCTTATACTAGAAAAACATGAAATTATGTATCGAATCTATCGTAAAAAGCAGTAGTTCTTAAACTAAGGGTTGCCAAAAAATTTTTAAATTTTTGGAAAATCTCTTTGGATAAAAAAGCTTTTGTTCACCATTAATAAATACCTTAACACACACACATTGTAACTGTGAAATATAATAATCAAGTTAAGTAAATACATACAATGAAATTTTTGACTTAAATTATAATAAAGCAGTTGATTTTATTTGATTTGCACATATTGCGCAATGCTTAAGGGGTCGCACAAAAAAATGGGGTCATCACCCTGAAAAGTTTAAGCACACCTGGTATAAATGGAACACCATCCCAGTCTAGGCATAGATAGAATTGAAAATATATTCAAATATTTTCAGAATTCATGACATTCTAGTTATGCTGTTTTTATGTACTCTTTGGATATATTATTCTTGCGAATATAGTCATCTATTTGTATAGTAAAAATACTATTATTTAGATAACATATTCCAAAACAGTAATGAAGATTTTATAAAAGAATGGATGTATTCTAATGTTATTAGTTTTTTCATCGATCTGAAATCATATCGAAATCGTTTCATATATATTGACACTTTTTTTATATGAAAAAAGATTTCTCTTTGATATTTATCCCAATATATGTGAATGATATTCAAATTCCACGAAAATGTATTAAGGTATCCGAACACGTTCAGGGTACTTTTTGACAAAATAACATATTTATACATATAAAGGCTTTTTTTATAGGATTCAATACCAATAAGTACTAATATTTAATCAACAATATTTAAAATAAATTGCCGGAATTTCATAAAAATCACAATTATATGTGAAATTTTAGCAATATTTTTGTAAAACTTCAAAGCAATTAGAGAAAAAAGTAATAGACTTATATTAGTAAAAGAATTACCAAAACAATCGAGGCATTTATCTAGAGAATGTACTAAAAGTTTAATGTTTTATTAAAATGTGAAACTTTTAGAGATGAGATTGAGTAAACGTTATAAGAAAAATAACGCTTTTATGAGACCATTATTTAAATAACATGCCCTGACTCAAATAAATATTCATACTATAAGAAATATTTTAGTACATTCTCTAGAAAATAGCATAAATATCAGGTGCAAAAAGTTTTATAGAAATACATATGTAATATTTTGTGTGATCAGACTCGCCATGATAGATTTCGAACAATTTAAATGCCCACTTCTGGTAGATCAAAGACCCACTTCCGGTTTTTCTAACTTAATAAAATTGATTGTAACTTGGCATCTAAGAAGCATAGAATCAAAGCAAAGTATGTTTTGTAAAGCCAAAATATAGATGTATTAAATAAAATAGAAAACAAAAATATCGGTCTTGTCCGAATTTGGTCATTTTCAACGTGTTCGGATACCTTAAATATTTATACATGCACGTAATTAGTTAACCTTAAGATTATTTTTAAAAAAACTAATCGGAAAAAAAGTACTTGGTACTCACAAAGTATAAATTTTTTTGCTTCTTAAAAACATGTTCAATGAATTTTCTGCTCTGAATGTATTTATCACAATTACATATCTTTTCCAAAAGCATGTCTAATTTCAAGAATGACAACCAAAATAAATGATATGAAAAAGTTTGCATACTTTTAAAATATATCATGGATACTGATTACATATTCATTAAATTCTAGAATTGAATTCAATTTAAGATTTCCATAAAAAATCCTTTACGCGATTGTTTTCCTTCCACTGCCATCGTGCTTAGGTAAAGGTGAAGGCTAAATAATTTCCATTGTAGCAACAAAGAAACATGTTTATTTCCTTATCTCAATTCAGAATATTAATTACATTAAAATAATCCGTATCAAAAGCAAAAAAAAAAAAAAAATAAAATAAATAAATACTTCAATTATAAAGGGTGTTTTTTTTAGAGGTATAGAACTTTAAATTGCAATAAAACAACGATGTATTATTCGATTGACATGAATTTTTATTCGAAAGATAATCTTGTGGCATTACATTTTAAATATGATTTCTGGCATAGGACTGCCACGGCTGGCTCGGATGTAGTCCAATCTGGACGTCCAATTTTCGATGACTTTTTCCAACATTTGTGGCCGTATATCGGCAATAACACGGTGAATGTTGTCTTCCAAATGGTCGAGCGTTTGTGGCTTATCCGCATAGACCAATGACTTTACATAGCCCCACAGAAAATAGTCCAGCGGTGTTAAATCACAAGATCTTGGAGGCCAATTCACAGGTCCAAAACGTGAAATTAGGCGGTCACCAAACGTGTCTTCAATAAATCGATTGTGGCACGAGCTGTGTGACATGTTGCGCCGTCTTGTTGGAACCACAGTTCCTGGACATCATGATTGTTCAATTCAGGAATGAAAAAGTTAGTAATCATGGCTCTATACCGATCACCATTGACTGTAACGCTGTGGCCTTCATCGTTTTTGAAGAAGGATTCCACCAGCCCATAAAGCGCACCAAACAGTCAGTTTTTCTGGATGTAACGGTGTTTCGACATACACTTGTGGATTAGCTTCACTCCAAATGCGGCAGTTTTGTTTGTTGACGTAGCCATTCAACCAGAAGTGCGCTTCATCGCTAAACAAAATTCGCTTATGAAAATCGGGAACAACGGCAATCTCGTTTTGGGCCCATTCGACGAATCTACGCCTTGCTTGATGATCGTTTTGATGAATTGCCAAACCAAACTGAGAATAAATCACTCGACAGCTGTTAAATCGGTCGCCATCTTGGAAAGTAATGCCAACTTAAACTTCTATACCTGGAAAAAAAACACTCTTTATTTGACTCAGCGCGTTTCCTTCGTATATTACTAGCAATGCTTTTTCGTGTCTGAATATTTGCAAAAGATACAGAAATAAGATTTGTAATAAAGCCTATGACTATAGTCACAATTTCATCGTGTAAAATATATTTATGAAAAAGGATAAAAAAAATGCAGAAGCACAAGCAACACACACGCGCAAACAAGAATATAGCGTACAATTTCAGCAGGATTATCCACGTAATTCTCAAAATTTCACCACTAAAATTTACATCTTTACTCCCGTATAAAAATCGGCGTCTCCCCATCAGTTTTATTTATAAGTAAATATTAATTGTAGAACACATAACAAAATGAAATATTTAATGAATATGGTAAAAAACTAGAAAAAAGGGCTTTCTTCCTTTAGTTAAGCTTTCTCGCACTGCAAGTGTTTCGTATGAGAAACCTGTTCTACAGGAAATTTCAATTTTTTTTTTTATTTGTAATAATTAATTTTAAAAATATTTCGCTAAATAATAACCATTTTAGACATTATAAAATATATGGGCGGATATTTTCTCGCGTAAATTTCTTTATTAACCCTTCGAAATCAGAGATTTAAGAAACAAAATAATTTTTACTGTGAGAACAAGTTTTATTTTTATTTTATTTTATAAGTCTAACAAAGTATTAAAATGCTTCATAACAAGTAGTGTTAAACAAAACAGAAAATCAACTTCCTTGACTTTTTCATACTACACAATGTAATTTTCAAGATGATTTTTATTTATTGACACACAGTTCTAAGCAAATTCACGCTAAAATAAATATATCGACTTTTCGATTTGATTTGAATACTAATAATAAACAACAGTAAAAACGAATAAATTATACAAAGGTTTGAATACAATTAAAAAAACTGATTTATTTGTTTTGATTTCACCGATAACTTCTTGAACTTTACTCAATAAAACTTTTTTTAAAATTTTAACAGATCTTCAATTCTCAGTACAAATGTTTTTACAATTAAATGAAGACATTTATTTCATAACATATCTTCAAATATAGTTTTGAAGAAGTTAAAAATAAGAGAAACAGTTTAGAAAATTTATAAAAATTATTTCAACAGGCAAATTAAAAAAGATTGTGGTTTTTTAATATGTTACGTAAAGTGAAGTGAATATTCAATTACAGTAACAATGATAAAAAGGATATGAATATGAAAAAGACAAATAGAAAAATTCGTAATTCAGTTTATTAACAATTTCATATGCGTACGATAAACTCAGTTACGCTTACGGAAGTGGGGAACGTTATCAAATTTAAGTAGTTTCTACAACAATCTGAGTATCAAATTAGTAGCTACCGTACATTTCGGGGTATAACATGCACTTTTAACACAAAAAGGTCGAAATTTACCGGTGCGCGTTACATAATGAGTATAAAAATGATAGTCTTAAGGTATCCGACTACGTTCGGAACCGTGATTTTAAAAAAGCGCATAAATGGATAATTTTCATGATATTTAGTGTCACTCACATTAGAATACATGCATAAAATTGTTTTAAGGACATTTTGACAAAAAAATTATTTAAATACAATATTTTGGCAAAAAATGAACTCAGAATAATCTTTCTTTCAAATGTTTTCTATTAGAATAATATTCTGCCTGTATATATACCTCAGACCTCTGTTCAGAGGCTCAACTATGATTTTTGAAAAATTCGCATTATTTTCAGAGTTACCACCAATTGAAATAATTATTCGCGTTTTTTTCTTAAAATTGCTCCCTTCTGTTGTCAAAAATATGAATAAATCCACTTCTAAATTATATACTTCAAAAATTCTAGTTGAGCCTCTGAACAGAGGTCTGAGCTGTATGCAGGCAACATATTATTTTAATAGAAGCATTTTTCACAAAAGGAAAACATTTGGAAAAAAAGATTATTCTAAGTTAATTTTTTGCCAAAATATTATATTTAAATAAAAAAAAATTTGGGCAAAATGTCCTTAAAATAACTTTATGTATATATTCTTATCTAAGTGACACTAAATATCATGAAAATTATCCATTTATGCGCTTTGCAAAATCACGGTTCCGATCGTAGTCGGATACCTTAAGAGAGTAAGACTGAAATGAGATCTACTACGGAAAAAAAATGCTTAACAGTTTGATGTTGCAAATGATGATGATGTTTGATGTACTCCAAATGATATTACAATGGATATTGATTACAGTGATGTTATTAACCCTTTTGTAATGATCAAAACTCGGAGAAAACCTTTGTTGTACCAGTACAATATGTCAGTGAGTCAATAAAGAATAAGGATGTCTAAAAGTATAAAATGTAGTAAAACGATAAGTGAAGAAAAAGATGATAACAAACAAGTTAAAAACATTTCATATACACTGGTGTGCAAAACTTAAGCAACAATGTAAAAGTTAAGCAGATAACCATGAAATCGCAGAAAAGGAGGTCTGGAGATCAGTACAGTGAACACGTAAGTCAGTAGAAACGTCATGCGTATGCAAATATCAGGAACGAAACGTCAGAAGCGACGTGAGCGTACGCAAAATGCGTGATGTCGGCGCGTTCTGTTCAACAGTAAAATAAAATGAAGGACGCAGACGCAATTCAACATATTCGCTGCAATTGCCAGTGAGTCAGTTCGTGAAATATGGCTAGAAGAAATCACTTGGACGACTTCACGCGTGGAAGAATGATCGGAAAGCTGGAGGAGGGGTGTACCGTCACCAGTGTAGCTGCAGAGTTCGGAATCAACAAAAGTGTCGTTTCGCGCGCTTGGAAAGCGTTCCAAACCACAGGTACAGCTGTTAGAAAGGTTGGTGGTGGCCGCCCGAGAACGACAACTGCAGGGGATGACCGATATATCATTCTGCAGGCGAAAAGAGGCCGACGGCAGTCAGCAAGCGTCATTGCTCAGTAACTCTCTACATTAACGGGGCGACAAGTGTCGCGGTTTACCTTCACAAAGGGGCATATTCGCCCGCCGTCCCGAACGCTGCCTCCCGTTGAAAGTTGGCCACCGACGCCACAGCTTACAATGGTGCAGAGAGCACAAAAACTGGACAACTGATCAATGGAGTCGTGTCCTCTTTACGGATGAGAGTCGGTTCAATACCAGAAGCGATTCTCAACGCATTTTGATTTGGAGAGAGATCGGGACACGGTTTTATACCAGTTATATAACTTCATGTATACTTTTACCTACTTCTCAAATGGATATCAATCTTTCAGGGTAGCTGACCCTGAAGTCTTCGATGTTCCAGTGCCACAGAAGATTGTATTGTATTTTTTTGTATAATATATAAGTCATACTCTATGGGGCTGGTTTTTTGCCACCACTAGGGTGGTTTTTCCCACGCCCCCTTGCCGAATGGATAGAGTGCAAGGATTAATTTAAACTTGTAAAATATTATGAGGTTTGTCAATTAATTCTAAATCGTAATTTTATCCTTTTTCATTACGGAAGATGTTTCAATAATATACAGTTAGAAATTAATATCGTCGGTACTGTAAGACAAAGATAGGATTTACGTAATTTATTTTCAGGACATTTGAGTCCTTCGAATAAATCCCGTTTTTTCTTTTTTGGAGGGGATTGTGACGAATCTATACGGAACTTTATCACAACCGACCTTTTTAGGGAAATTTAATTCCCTACCTATTTCAATCAACTCCAAAGAGCGGACAGGATTACTTGTTATGTAGATTAGATTCAGTATTTAAGTCAAACGAAATAGTAAAGTTAGAGCAGTAGGAGATAGATATTGAAGCATAGAGTTATAGTGATTTTGAATTGAAATATTGTAGTGGAATATAAATTAATCTTATGAAGAATTGAGATTCCGAGTGGTAAATATAAAATTGTATTTAAAGTCTCATTAAAGTTTTAAGAGTAAGATTAAAGTTAAATGTTCATTAAGAACATTATTGAATATAATTCTGGGATCTCTTATCGTGGTAATTTCTGCGTGATCATTATTTAATTAATTAATTGAATTATTAAATAATTAAGCTAATTTTAAAGTTATTATCTTTAAAACCTCATAATATTTGAAGTCGAATTTGTTGATAAGTCTTTGATTCTATTTGGGAAAGATATCCAAATAAAGAAAGTTATTTATAAAAATGGCTACTGGTTCATTTACGTCTCATAATTATTCTAGTTCTCAAAGTGAGGTCCCCAGGGACCATTACACAGTAACATCAAGGAAAGACACCATTATGGTGGTCCTGGAGCTCTTGTCTGGGGAGGCATTATGCTGAACGGGCGAACTGAGCTCCACATTTTCGATAGAGGGTCTGTAATCGGGGATCGCTATTGTGAGGAGGTACTTCTTCCCCATGTGCGTCTGTTCCGAGGTGCCATTGGCCCAGACTTCATTATTATGGATGACAATGCACGGCCACATCAAGCTCTTGTTGTTGAGGAGCTACTGGAAAGTGAAGATATCACTCGAATGGATTGGCCAGCGTACTCCCCAGATTTAAATCCCATCGAACATGTGTGGGATGCTTTGGGGAGACGTATTGCAGCACTCTTACATCATCCGGAGAACACCCAACAGCTCAAACAGATGCTGATTCAAGAATGGGCACTCCTACCGCAAGAAATGTTGCACCAGCTGGTTCTGAGTATGCGGAGACGGTGCCATGCAACCATTGCAGTGAGGGGAGGGCATATACCATATTAAGGAACATCTGCTTGTTGTTCTTCCTGTTGGATAGACCATCATGAGTCACGATACTATGCGTTCAATAAAGCTTGTTTTTGTTTGATTCCATACCGTATGCATTGTATTCCTTTTTCAGCGCCGATGCTTTCGTCATCCTTTACGTACATAATACTCTCCCTCATTTCTGAATTTCATGTCTCTCAGATGATTTTTCGTGAAGTTATGGCAATAAACTCACCTGTTGCTTAAGTTTTGCACACCAGTGTACAATAACGTGTACTCTATATTGTAATTGCAAACGATTTCATAAATTTAATGTACTGATTTACAAAAGTTAATTTACTGTGATGCCGTTAGTTAAGAAATGAGCTAGAGTGGTCAAGACATGCCACTACCCTTTCTTTACGGCTATCAGTTGCCAGTCCAGGCCACGGTGGGTCCATAGATGGCGGATAATGGAAACTCTCCTAAGAGCAAAAACAAATAAAAAAGTTTGAGTAAGGGGAAAATCCTTCCCGAACCAAAACTGAAGGAAGGGGAGGTACTCTGGAAATTGTGTGGGGGGCGAAACAATTTAAAGTGCCTAGGGCACCGTTGAGGTTAAAAACGGTCCTGTCAGCGTGCCACACATGGGGACATTTTTGAAACATTTCGGTTCCTGCGATAATACATGCAGAATTAAGAGAGTATAAGTCAATAATATAGATTTACAGTTTTGTCATACATTAGTTTTTCATTACTTAAAGATATTTCTTAATAAAAAAAAATAAACCTCGTAAAATATAACTATTTCTTCAACGAAAATAAAAGATTAAAACTGTACACATATTATGTATTTTTAAACATATTTATTAAAATACAAATAGACAACATAAAATATAAGCATTTCCCTTCATTATAGTTAAATAAGAAGATAATGAATACAAATTTTTAATCAGAACCTAGTGCTCCACCATCACTCTATTTCATAAGCAAAATCAGGGGTATAATTTCAGACTTTCAATTTGACACGATTCTGAGCATTCAGTTGTTGAACAAATTCTTTGCAGACTTGAAATATTTTTCATATGAGGAAACATTTTTTTAGATTTGTAGAACCAAAAGTGGAAGGCAAAGTAGATGCAATTTTTGGTGCTTAATATTAACGTCACCGCAGCCACAATATTGCGCGATGAAAATCGTTTTTCTTCAAATAAAACACCTAAGAATCTTCGTTGTATTGATATCTTGGAGCGATTCAAGTTAAAATTTTGCTGCGGCGACACAGTACGAACCCCATACGCTAACACGTAACGAACCGCTAATGCTTAAGAACCCAATTTTTCCTCTTCAAACAATTAAATCTCTTCAGGAATGACATTCAATAATTTACAAAATAGCTGTACATTTATCTTTTGAGTTATTTTTCAGATTTTTTCGTAATTCTGTTTATGTCCATAATTCTGAAGATATTTATCTAATAAGGTCCATTACAAATTTATCAACTTCCATCCACTGAATAATTGAAAAATTTGTATAGAGTAGTGCAAAGTGCACCTGAGAATTGTATGAAAAGAAGATTGTATGAAGAGGGGTATGAAAAGTAACAATGAGTAGGAAATGCATGAACGTATTAGCAAGTTTATCGCAGAAAGGCAGACACTAAAAGGGAGATAAACCACTGATTATTAACACAATAATATTGACTCCTTTCTTCCAAATATTTTTCTTAAATCTCCCCCCAAGCCAATGCATTCATAACAACCAGAATTCCCCCCAATCAACCGCAGACAGATACACAAAAACACAGATAAACTAAAGATAACATCCATCACAGAAAGAAAGATCCATCCTTTCTTCACGGTCAAAAAATGAAAATCAAAACATCCGTGGAATTCTTGGGTGCCAAAGGTAAGGCTGGAACACCTGTACAACCCTATCGCCATGCAATGGGGGACGGGAATGGAAGGAAGAAGAAAAGAACGTTCCAAGCAGACTCCCCGAAGAATCAAAAAAGGAACAAAAATTGAAATGTGTGTGGGGGGGGAGAGAAATGTCGGCCATATCTTTTACGGCGTTATTGGCGGAACCGAGCGCAGGCATTTCTGAAATACCTGTAGCAGCGTCTTCAATTAGGCTTCGTGAAAGTGGCTTCCAAGATCGGGATCGCGTGCTTCTGGAGAAGGTTACCCGTTACGTGAAAAACCGCGATAATGATTTTGGCGAGCGCCAAGTGGAAGCATATTGGCGGGAGTTTTGAAGACCACACGTTTTAGCCTGCCATTGCTAATGAAACTTTATTAAAATGTGGTGATAAGGCACTGTTTGTGTTGAGCAAACATGAGTATTACATTAAAAATGTATTTTTTGCTAAAGATGTAGCCAGAATTTTTAAATATATTAATTTTTTTTTATTCCACAAGTCTTTTTTAATTAAATTCTCCGGAATTATTTTTTGCAGAAAAAAAACTCTTTTTTTTTCCCCTTAGACTAAGCCAAGTACTATAAGGGAAATAGCTAAAGAAATTCAGAAATGTTTGTTTTTATTTCGAAAATTTTCTTACATCAAATCAAAAATTGATATAAGAAAAATGAAAAAAAAATCACTACATTTACAAAATTCAATATTCAAAATCAAAAATAAATATTAACATAAAATTTTAAAAATTCTTAAAATTACCAAATGTTTCAGAAAATCGAAAAGAAAAAAAGTTTAAATTGTTTGTTAATTTTTTTAAAAAAAATTTATATGAATGTTTTGTTAAATTATGTATTTAATAAATACTAACAAAAACAATAATTAGAATTCTTTTTGGGACATAGTTTAAATTGCCTTGAACCCAAATAAATCGAACTTGACAGTAATTTACCTACATTAGAAAAAAAAGTTATTAAAATGTGTAATGTAATTTCGACAAAATAATAATAATAATAATTTAGAAAAATGTCAAAATTTTCGACTTATAAAAAAACACAGAATTGAAAAATTACTTGCCCGGCAAAAAAATAAACATTTATTCTCATTGCCTCTTTTTAATTTACAACAATGGAAACAGAATAATGTTTACAATGATTTTTGAACATCAGGTAAGTTAATACATTCTCAAAGTTCTGTTCTGTAACTTAAACTTATGTAAATATGACTTTAATATTCTATCATTTTAAGTCTTGATTTTCTTTAAATTAAGAAAAGGAAGTGATTTTTAAACTCTTATCGTAAAAATCAAATGTCTTTTGAAGAGTTTTCCCCCCAAACTATCTTTATATGAAAAACATGAGCTATAAAAATGGCGCATCTGACTATCAAATAAACTAAGAAAGTACATTTAGATTAAAACGAAGCTGTATCCTTCAAGATATAACTATCATTACTGACACTGCAATGGAAGAAAAGAAAAATGTAGCTATCTTATGAAAAAGTGGACAAACACTTACTCAATCGAAAATTCCTCCAAATATTTTTTAAAGAATTGTTATACATCACGTTTAAAACCTTCATTAAATATCCTTAAAAGTTATCTGTAGAACGATTCGAAGTATGGAGGGTAGGGGGAAAAAAGCAAAGGAAAAAACCCGAAAAGTTATGCACCTAGATTCGATAAGATCAAAAACAGGCAGGAACCCGTATGACCTTCGTAACTGCCTAAAGCGCATAGCACTAATTGAAGAGCTACTGATATGTTCAACTGTAGGTGCTCAGTTTCGTCAGTTGAGATGAATTGTCTAGTTGCTGCTGCTAGAAAAGACAGACGATGGCATGAGATGGGTGAAGGTTTCAACCCGGATTGAAAATGATGGGATTTGCTGTGAAGCTTGTCAGGACCTGTTATCACTTCCAGGATATTCTTTAGCAAATAAATTTGTAGATTTTTGTTTTGAAACATTGTCATTCTTAAGCTTATTATTCGAGGATTTTTCAGTTCCTACTATTAGTTCACTCACTCCCTTATGTATATGTATATATATTTCAAATTTCGTTAATGTTTTCTTGTTAATGTTTCGTTAATAAAACACTTTCTATTCATCCATTCAAGTTCAAATACATTTTTTTAAACTTGTGGTGGATGACACTTGATGTTAATACAGCTTTTTCAAATATTAATTCATTAAATAAATATAAAATGAATAAATAGTAACAAGAAAAAATAATAGTTCAGCAGCATATATAGAAAGGAAAATAGTTCGTTGTGTCCCTGTAGCGCAATAGATAGCGCTTTGGACTTCAAATCCAAAGGTCGGGGGTTCAACTCCCACCTGGGATGGCATAATATCTGAGAATGGGATTTAATTTTTACAGTACTATTTTATTAGAATAATTAAATTTAATGAATGAATAATTAGTAACAATCAAAGAAAAAATAGTTCAACAGCATACGTGGAAAGGAAAAATAAAAATTGCAAGGAAAATCGCTTTCTATTTTGTCACTTAATATTGTGATTTTGTCATATGTATATACACATTTATATTAATTGTAACTATTTAATAAAAAGTAACTAAAATAAAATTTTTCTTTGTTATCCTAAGTAGAATTGACTTTAAAAAATTATTTTATATTAGTTGTTGAATTAATACACACATTCGAAGTATTACAATTAGGTTTAAGGCGTTTAAACTGTAGGTAATGTTAAGCGTATTGTAAAAAGCTTAGTACTTAATGGAAATGATGTTTGAATAATTGTTTTGTCTATTGAAAAAGTTGAATTTAATTAATTCAAAGCACATCGTGCAAAAGAAAGTTTCAAACCAGATTAAAAATTAAGAACTTCTCTTTATTAGAACATCAATAAATTTTAAAAATAAAAAAAAATGATTATAGCAGAAAGATAAAGTATATATATTTTTGTCTCAAAGGACTTATAAATATTAAATAAAAATAATAAATTTAATGAAAATTTTAAAAAAGTACATTAAAATGAGTATTATGATAGATATTATTGTTTTATTTAAGAATAGTTTTAGTTTTGTACATTTTTATGTTCAATTCCAAATAATATACACAGTAAACGATATGCTTCATTTCTACTATATTTTAATCTTCATTTAACTTAAAAAGTCGAACCTTTAACAAAATGATAATTTTAAAAGAACCAACTGAATAAAATGCTATTTATTTTACATATTTATTGATTTTTTAACAAATACTAGTAAGCATTTCTTAGGTTACGGAGCACATGCAAACGCAGACTTCTCAATTTTTACAATTTTAAAATCTTTTTTAGATAAAAGCAAATTTAACAGAAAGTAACACTGAGGAAAATGTGAATGACTTACATGTCAGTTATCCACAAATATACACACACTTTTTGACATCATTCAACACTCTAATTCTAAAATGCCTTATAAATTGATAGTTTTTTTAATTATGTTTATCTACTTCTAAAATTATTTTGCATTTCCATTTTCTTATTCGAAATTTACTTTTGATAAAGAAACAAATGAAATAATATAACTTATTTTCTGCATGAAGAATAACTTCAAAACATTAACCTAAAAACTAGTTTTAAGATGCATCCAATTTTAATACGTGATATAATGATTATAATTACGTATAAACTGTTACATATAATTTTATTTCATTGAACTACGAAAAGTAACAAATTGCTCATGTTAATTATTTAAGCGATAAAAATAACTTTTTTTTAATATGTTACATTGTTATTAAAATTAGATAAACATAAAATGACTAAAATATGCACTATATTTATAACAATAGGCTAAATAAATCTTAGTTACATGATAACTGTACACTCAGGTTTTTCTAGCCAATCAGCTCATAAATTCATTTAATAGTCACATGATAAATGCAATCACGTGTTTCCAACCAACCAGTTCATGCATTCCGCTGTTGCCAACTATGCTTTTTTTTTTGGAGAATCTTTTAAAAATTACACATTTATTAACAATAATAACGCACATACGTTAAGTAAAAACACCTGATTTAGAATTATACGTATAAAGCAAGATTTGTTTTTTTAATTTTGAAAAAAGTTGTCAAAAATCTTAATATTTGTGAACATCTTTATCAAATTTTAAATTTTATCTAATGTTTTTACCAACAAAACAATAAGTACAAGCTTAATGTCAATTTTGTATTCAGTAAGAACACGTGATTGTCTTTATCATGCCACCGTCGTGAATTTAACCCATTGCAACGGTACAATCAACAAGAAAAATATTTTAGAAGAAAGCTAACCAACCCTGTTTCAAACAAAACAGCTATCGTACTACTCTCAGGAATTCTAAGTCCTCTACTGCACTCCCTCCACTTCAAAAATCTTCCGTAAACCGGAAAAGCGTTTGTCGTTTGGCAAAAAGAGGGATCAGATTGGAAGGAAATGATGCTCGACAAATCCTCCGACACCGAATACCGTGGGAAAACCCCATCCCTCTTCTAGTGGGAGATGCTATATTTAGGAGCCTCTCAGGAATTATTATGATACTTTCTTCCCCAGTTTTATCTGAGCCAGAGAAAATAAAAAAAATAAATAAATAAAAAAAGGGAAAGATTCTGAGCCTCACACTTTGTCATCTATCCGTCATGCACGGGAATTGTAGCAGAGTATTGAATACCGTACGACACGCAGGGCTTGCGGAATCAATCATCGAGCGTCAGGGTTGTGAAGGGAGAGGTATTTACTGTTATTTTTTTCTGAAGTAATTTGTTCAGTTTTGGAAAAATTGGCAACGCTGAAGGTTTAAAGAATGTGGAATAAATTGATTTGTTTGGAACTCTGGATTTCCGTAATGTAAATGACTTACATCACAACGTTTCTCAAATTGTGGGGCGCGCACTCTAGGGTACGAGATAACCCTACGGGAAGGGGGGCGTGTGCATATTGAAAAGTCGAAAATAAAATTTTTTAAAAAAATTACAAATTTTTTGAAAGGACGGAAAACAAAGTACATTCTGACATAATAATAAGTAAAATACTCATTTACACTGATTCAATATACTTATAAATGTACCATTGCTGCACAACGTACTTGATAATAAGTTCAGAACAAGTTTAATAATTACTAGTACCTCTCATGGACTTGTCATGTACAAAATTCATTGCTTATCTCGATAATCTGTACGGTTTATAGTTAAAATCGTACTGTAGCTATACGTCAGAATATATTATTACTGCATTCAATTCACTATTATATAAAGGGGTGCACGGAGGAAGGTCCGGACCCGAGGAACCCCTTCCCCTTGAGTGCGCCACTACTTGACATAAATATCTTCATTATATACAAACAACAAAATGAAGTACAGAAGAAAACTATGTAACCCCTTCCTAAACGAGATTTTTATATAATTATAGCAGCTTGGGCTATTCAGTGAATAAATCGAAGAAATAAATAATTTTTAATTCACCACCTATGTTCTGAGTTTAAAAAACACGAAATTGTTAAGGTGTTAAGTAAGATACTGAAAGTTTTAATTCAAGATTATAAAATTTTGAATCATTTTTGGGTAGTTTTACATAAGAAATATTGGAAAAAGTCCTGGAAATTAAAATGTAATAAAAGCATTTTGAGATAAATAACAATAATAATATAGATTTACAGAAAAAAAAACAGAAACATTACTAAAGATACATAAATAAGTTACATAATATGCGCATTATTTAAAACTTATATATACAAAGTAACAGCACAAGAGAAACGAAAACATTTTGATAAAATCATAATCTTCCAAATATAACCCACGTTTCTTTGGATGCAGCTAATAAATCAGATTTACTCCTAAACGGAAACGTAATATCAAGTAATTTCTTCTTTTTCTTATCTTCATATTCGGATCTTCAAAAAAATTTCTTTCATCTACTGGCTTCCTTCCTCAAAATTAACTTGGGAGATAAAATCTTCAGTTTATGTATTAATAACTTAAATGGATATCAAATGTTTCTTTCTTTGCATTCATAACATTGTTATCATAAGTGGATCAATGGCGTGGCAAGTAATACAAATTATGGCCGAAAGTCATAATTGTTCTTTGAAAACTAGACTCTAAAATTACTCATAATGGTACATTTTGGGAATAGTAATAATAAAGATTCTTTTTGGAACTCATATATGCTAATTTGTTTTTGTAACTGGATACATATAATGTTAAATATTTTTAGCAGTTGCTTAAAATATCATAAAAATAAACATTTTAAGGAATAATGAGAGGTCTGTGTACTTATTTCTTAGTATTTAAATAAACACTCATAAAAATATATATGAGCTGTCAGCTTTCTACCGTACTCAAAGTTGTAAAATTTTCATGAAAAATAACAGCACTTACACACACAGATGTTTGGTTTTTTTTAAAATTAAAATATCGCAAATAATTCAGGTTTTTGTGTGATTTAATATCTTTTAAAATTTGTAATGAGGGGAATGTTTAATGTAAGTTAATTAAATTTTAAAACATGTGTGCACAAGGCTATTGGCGACGGACTACATAATTGCGAGTCTTGATCAGATGACGTGGACCACACCTGAGTTGGCCCCTTTCTTCAAGTGAGTGAGCGAGTGAATATTATCGTCGCACTGTTTATCTACACGAAGGCTTTTGGCGACGGACCACGTAATTTTGAACCATGGTCAAGTGACGTGGACGACACCTGAGCTGACACCCCTCTCCTAACTATCACACCACACCGAGGGAGGACGTTTCAGCTCTCGACAGATTTAGCTTGCATAGCTGCCCTACACGGCGAGTCTTTAGTGGTACTGGGCTCGAACTCATGCCTGCCATGATCCGATACCTTGACCACTGGGTTACCGCAGCCCGCGCCCTTTCTTCAAACTTACATACGACGGTAACATGTGGCTGACATTAAATTCAGTAAAAAGCAAAATGTTTTTAGAATTACATAACTATAGTTTAGAATTGTTTTAGAATTACATAACTATAAACGTATTTACGAAGAAATTATTCAAATTTTAAGTTAAAATGAAGAAATACTATTTTAATTCCCCTCCATAAAAAGAAAGTTCTCAATTGTCTGTCAATAAAATATTTATAACAAGGTAATTGAAAATCTTGAATAAGATTCAAAAAAATAATAACCTGTTTGCTTTACGAAAAAATTAATTAAATCTATTTGTAGTAAACACCATAATTCGTTTGTTAACTTTTCTTTGGTACCCAATTAAAATTTTTTTACCCCTTCACAACACGGAGGGGAAAAAATGTCTTTCAATTTTTGTAATTTTAGTTATTTGTATTTAGAAATAGTGAAAACAAACTATCATTTCTAAGAAAAAATTGTTCAATTTGTATCAAGTAAATATAACACCAAATCCAAGTATGAAACAACTCCACGATTAAATAAATTCAAATTGATTAAAATATTAAAATTGATTTTACACAGATACAAAAAGAAATGTTTATAATCGAATAATATTCCTAAGCCAAAGCAAGCACTAAATGCAAAACCTACTAAAGAAGACCCATTCTCAACAGATTAAACCAGATACGTCCATAGAAAGGTTTTCACAAGAAAGAACTGGCAACTCTGAGGGGGAAAAAAACGGACTTCTTCATTTCGTGTTCATTTCATTTCGGTTTTTTTTTCGTATGTCGAAACTACTAATGTCGTCTTTGATATACGTCAGATTCATGATCTAAGTGACGTCAATTTGAAGAGCACATTTCCTCGAATCCGATACGTGACATGGAAACGATCGTCCTTTAATAGCTAACCAATTATCGAATTTTTAAAAAAGAAAGAACAACAAAAGAAAGACGAGATGACTTATCAACAGGGAGTCGGATGACACATTCCTTAATGCTAGACCTCACATACTGAGCCCCCCTCCAAGTCCGGGACATAGGGTGTTATTTGGACTATTACATAAACAAATCTCGCCTTGACATTTTCAACTTATTTCGACGTATCTATTTAATCGATTTTAATCTATTTGTTATTATTGGTGGAAGAAATTGCAACAGTTTATGTCAGTTTTGAATGCTTTGTCGTAAAAAGAATTTCAGAAGAATTCCGTTTTCTTTTTTCTAACTCATGTTTTAATTTTACTTTACTCAATTGTGTTTAGATCTAAATTTCAGCAATAAAATAAAGTCTATATAAAATCTTTTACTATGTATACTATAAAATCATAAACAAATATTATTCAAAACTTATTAAAAACCACCGTAAAATCCGACGTATAGCGCGCACTGGCGTATATATATATATACTAGAGGACCCGACAGACGTTGTCCTGTACACGCATCTTAAATTCAAAAATTCCAAATTTTTATGAATAAGCTTTAACAATCGATACCGTTTTGAGTAAAATCTGAATAAAATTTCAAAAAGTAATTACATCTAAATGTAATAATTTAATTAACGCACGATTTTTTCAACAAAATAATAACACGAAGTGACAAAATATTTTCCTGAAATGATCACAGCACCAACTGTCGGGACCAGCTTGAATTATAATAAAAGATTTTTGAATATTCGATACTGCGATAGTAGCGCAGTCTGCCGGATCCAATGTAAAACATTCCAAGATCAACAATTTATAAACAAAAAATTAATTAAATAAGCATTTCTAAACCGAATAATAAATCTAAAACATTCTCGAGTCCACTCGAACAGACAAAAGCTTTCATCAAAATCGGTCCAGCCGTTTAGGAGGAGTTCAGTTACATACACACGCACAAAAGAATTACATATATAAAGATTATTTAAAAAGATATTAATTAAAAACGCTAAAAAGCGTGAATCGTGCGTCTGCATTTTCGTAACAATAAAGACCGGGTTTGGCCAGTTTGGCTGAAAATCAATTTTCGACGCCAACTTACGTCTTTTTCAATTCCTACTATTAGCTCACGATCTCTATACATATTTTATTTGTTTGTTTATTTATTTATTTATCTTGGTGGAATTTTCAATCGTTAATAAAATACATTTTAAAGCGCTCAATTGAGCAGAAATGTAATGTACGTGATTATTTTGGATGACAATACAATAATTTAATTATAATTAATAAAAATTAATTTATTTAAACTAATTATTTAAAAAATTACAAATACAACCACGTTGGCGACTTAGCGACCCTTTTGGCGACTTATGTCAAAATTTGAAAAGGTTTTTTTCTGACGTGTTAAAGCATTCAGCTGAAAGGAAATTTTATACACACGATTGTTTTGGATGACAAAACGATACTTTAACGATAATTAATAAAAATTAATTACCACTTAATGTTGTGATTCTGTCATATGTATACACATATTTATATTAATTGCAACTATTTAATAAAAAGTAGCTAAAATAAATTTTTTCTTGGTTGATCTAAGTAGGAATTGATTTTAAATTTTTTTTTATATTACTTTTGTTTATAACAATAGCGTTGTTACAACAATGCAGGTGAATGTTGAGTTGTATTTTTTGAATGTTTTTAATTAATATATTTTTAACTAATTGCGATATCGGACCGAATTGTGAATCTAAACCATTCTCGAATTTACTTGAATCCCCACAAAGAATTTCATCGAAATCGGTCCAGCCGTTTAGGAGGAGTTTAGTGATAAACACACGCACAGAAGATTTTTATATATAAAGATATATAACGCGCACCTATACTTTCAAACTATATTTTTTAATTTTAAGGTATATTCGTGGTATAACGCGCAGACCCCTTTTTTACGAAGATCCTGAAATATAAGTGTGCAATGCTCTTACGATTTGAAGTCATTTATTTGAGGTATTATCCCAATATTTTGAAGAAATAGTATACTTCTAGAACTACAACCTTTAAGTTCATAAAAAATATAATTTCTTTTAAATAAACAGTATTCCGATGCATATCGAAGCCTAATTCTTTATATACACATCTCCTTTTTAATTTTTAAAGCTGTCATAGATTTGTACCCGGCGTATAACGCGCATCCGTAAATTTTGATCTTATTTTGTGTTGAAAGTGCGCGTTATACGCCGGATTTTACGGTATTATAATTTTTATGTGCATGTTTTTATATTAAAATAGACTTTAAAAATATTTTAAAAATTCGAAAATCAAAAAAAAAAAAACGAGTCTTACAGAAGTCGCAGATGATGTGTAACATCTGACATGTTATCGTGGTATACATACGCAATATTAACTTTTTTCCTGGAAAAAATATGAATCGGGTATGATTGGAAATAATTTTCTATCGAATAATTATATTTTTCATGAAAATTGTATTAAATTAACAGAAGGTGTAAAAAAATGCAATATTTTATCAAAAATAATTATTCTTGTTCAATTTAGGGAAGAGCGGAGACAATAGACTTATGATAACTAAAATACACTGCTGGACAATTGCTAAGGACGGATCATAAATTGCTATGTAGCATAACATTAAGCGAGACATGAGGCCTAGTAGGATAAAATATAGTTGCCACACTGTTCAGACATTAGAATAAAGAATATTTATTGTTCTGGAAAGTACAAAAGCTGTGAAACATCTGAAAGAAAAAATAAATGTTCATTTGATTGCGTACGGAGAAATGGAACAATGCATCTAAAAGTCAGCGGCACCTTAAAGAAAGATATCAGTACGGGATATGTCCACCGTGGAGTGTGATGCAACATTCCACACGTCGTACCATACTTTGCACAACAATATCCAGCAGCTGTTGAGGCAATTTATCCCATTCCTCTGTGAGTGCACGGATGAGGGTGTTATTGTTTGTCGGAGGATTGTTTCGACCAGCAACTTGCCTCCCCAAAGTCCCACACATTTTCAATGGGGTTTAGATCTGGAGAACGCGCTGGCCATACGAGACGTTGAATACTCTCACTGTCTAGACAATCCTGAACAGCGAGTGTTCGATGACATGTTGCGTTGTCGTCCATAAAAACAAATTTATCACCGACAACACCACGGAAAAGACGAACATGAGGAAGTAGAAATCAATGTATCGTTGGCCCGTCATAGTCCCATTCGCAAACATGTAGGCGCGTGCGGCCATTGATCATGATGCCGGCCCACACCATGATACTGCATGTCGGATATCGATCCTTTTTGGATATTTTCTGGACGATAAGAGTACCACTCTCGCGCCAGATCAGTTGGCGACTACAATCCGATGACAGACTGAACCTACTTCATCTGAGAATAGTACGCATGCCCAGTCCTGTTCAGTCCAATTGTGATGCTCACGACACCATTGCAAACGGGCAACGGTGCTGTCTGGTCAATGGGACACACACAACAGGTCTGCGTGCGTATAGTCCTCCTCCCCTCAAACGTCTGGCAACAGTTTTTCGGGAGATCTGCTTTCCTGAGGCAAAAGAAACTGATTTGCCACCTGCTGAGCTGTGGTGCGCCTGTTCCTTTTTGCTGATAGGACGATATATCTGTCTTCTGCAGGCGTCGTACTTCTAACACGACCTCCCCGTGCCGTCTACTACACATTCCAGTAGTTTTAAATGACTTCCACAGCCATGAAACAACGCTGTGAGCGATGTCGAACTCCCTGGCAACATCTGTTATTTTTCGCCCTTCTTCGATCTTTCCAATAATTCGGCCACGCATAAAAATCATCTATGTGATGTCGGGAAGACATGCCAAAAATTTTAAGTTTGTCTATTAAATCTTTCCTGTAAAACTTTGACTTGAAACAACAACTGTGCACACGCGTCAAAACCTTTAAAGCTCTTATGAACGCTATCACGTGATGAACAGACGTGGGGAAAAAATTGCATACTCATACTTCTTCTTACTAATATCCCGCACTTATTCTAATTTTCCACATTTTGCTTCCTTTCATTTTGTGGTTGCTATGGCTGATAGTGTTATCCGTCCTTAGCAATTGTCCAGCAGTGTATAACACACATACTTGTGATTTCAAAGTATTTAAAAACCGTTGAAAAACAGCGTCAATAACAGTACTACTGTTAGCAGTCGAAACATCCTAATTTGTGTTCCTTTCGAGCTCGAGTTCATCATTCATAAAAGCTATGAGCGGCTCAGCTTTTGGCAAACTGAAGTTAAAGTTAAAATCACCACTCAAAATCAAGGGAAGCGAGTGCTAATTTTTTTAAAAGAGCAGATCCACCTTCTTTACATGGTAAAAGAACAAAATGCAGGAAATCTTTAGAAATCACTGATTGTCCCTTTTCAAATAAGCATTCTGCCGCACTTATGTCCCCAAATATCGTGACTAACGGATTTAGAGTCAAGCGTTCGAGGGCTTGATGGCTACTAGAATTGGACCCCCATGCGAGGGTAGCGAAAAGACACAGCCACGCACTCTCTCATTGGTCAAATCAAGTAGCGCGTGCTTACGTCACATCCTGTTACACACATCCGTCCCTTTTTACGGAATCATTCCCAACAAATATCCAGCAACCGAGAGGAAAGATGTTACACATAAAAAATGCAGTAAAATACAATACAGAAAATATAAGGTTGAAAGATTGTCAAACACGTACTGGTAACCACTAACTACTAGAAATTAAGAAGCCAAACTATACTAAAAATTTAAACAATGTTAATCGTACATTATAGCGTATAATACTTATAGCGTACATTAAAAGGCCGATTTCTGCATCATAGAATTACAGTTAAAAAATAATAAAAATAAAATTTTCCATATAAAAACTGTCAATAGAAAGTTATTTCAAAAATTTAAAGATATGTAAAATATATATATACATAAGCATGCTAATTTCTGGGGTTAGGGGAAAATAATAAAACCAAGATGTGTATTACATAAAATGTATGTTACAGTACAAGTGAATACGTTTAAAGAAAAATCCGATAACTGAGAAACTTGGGAAAAAAGTACAAATGTATAGGTTAATTAGTAATTGCAACCTAAAATACGAAATAAATAAATTAAACTTAATTTGAAACGGGTGTGGCTCAGGGAAAACACCTTCCAGCAATAAATTATGGTTTTATAAAAATAAATAATTTTTCCATAATTTAAAAAGAACTAACTTTAGACTTTCAATTACAAATAAAAGGCTGTGTATAATTCTGGTTAAATCAAATTCGAAGAATGATTAAAACTGGAGCACATTGTCTATTTATTTTCAAATCGACTTCCTTAGTTTTTTAAACAAAATGATGTTCTAGAAAAAAATATTTATGAAACTGGCAACGCCTTTAAAATGATTCTAGGGTAATTTTTAACGCTTCTCTCTCTCTCTCTCTCTCTCTCTCAGTTGAAAACATTAAAAATATTTTCATACCATTAATACCTCTTATAAAAAAACACTATCATCTTTTTTTAAAAAAAAAATAAGGAATCCAACTTCAAAACACTTTTGCAGTAAATTGAATTTTAAAAGCAAAAAACAAATAGAAGATCTTGCCCTTTCAGATTTTGAAACGTAATAATTTTCACCTACAAACAACTTTTTTTTCCCAAGCAAAACAATTTTTTTTAAATTGAAAACACAACTTTGAGGAAAATAATAATCACACAACATTTTCTTCCTTTCTTACACTATCCCAAATTCGATTTTTGAAAGAGAAATAAACAATAAAATTTTCGAACACAAGGAATAAAAAAATAATAAAAAAAAGCGGGAAAACTAATAAACCGTAGTAGACATTTCGCCTCTGCATTAGCCAGTAGCACAAACTAATAATCTAGCAGTACCAGAAAGTAGTCATTAATACACTGGAGTGCGGTAACACAGAAAAAAAAAGAAAGCAATTCTTTTTTTTTTCTCTCTTTAAAATGGTCAGAAGATGCACCAAGAACTCGTGCTCTTCTTTGCAATAATAGTAATATAAAATGAGAAAGGTGGAGACAAGTAAAAAACGGAAAAAGCAACAGGGAAAGAAAAGATGGGTCTCTAACTGAAGACCCCCTCCAGCTCAATTTACAGAAGAGATATACATTTTTTAATACTTTTTTTTAGCAGCGAAACCGTAGACAAGGCTACCGTTTTTGGCGATGTATCATTCCTGCCTGGATGATTTTAGAGGCTATATAATTGTTTCTCAGAGGAGAACTTTTTGAAGATTTAAGATCACACAATAAATTATTTGCAGTTTCATACAATTAAGAATTTTTTTAAACTAAAAACATTTAAAAATGAATGTGTTTGATTTTTTTTTATAAAGAATGAATCATTACATTCGAAACAAAAATAAATAGTTCACTTCAGTTTTTTTTTGTATTTTTGTTTGAACAAATAGAAGAAATGAATAATGTTACCTGGAAGAAATAGAATTGATACATATTGTTTAATCGTATTAAATAAAACAAACAAAAAAATTAGAGAGAACCTCAAAAGTCACTATACTTTTATTACCCAAAGATATGTAACCCGTAAAAAATCTTTTAGGAAACCGCACCATTTTTTAACAATATAACCGACATTTAAAAGAAATATACATGAATAAAGAGAGGTATTGCACACTTAATGTTATGGGACAACATGTACACAAAATGCATATTAAAGTAGATAAATAACATTAAAATAGGTATCCAAAACTCATTAATACTTTAAAAACTGTTGAAAACCGGTTAATATTATTTCACAGGCAATTAAAAAAATTAAAAGATCAAGCTTAGGAATGAATAGTAGGGTTAAATATTCTTTTAAAGAAACAAACTTTTCCCTTTTTTTGCTCAATAGCACTGAACAAAAAATATGAATTTCCTTTTAAATAATATGAAGAGAGAAATAAAAGAATAATCGTATGAAAAGCACCAAAATTTAACTGAAATAAATAGCGCGCCAGTCTACATAATGTGTAAATTACTCTTGAAAATAACGACCATAAAGAAGCAGGATAATAGAAACAAAAAATATTAATTCCACAAGGGTTTTTTCCCTTGTTCTTTTTTACCATCCAAGCAATAATCATTAGTATTAACAATTATGTAGCATTGCTGAAACGAAATACCAAAGGTAATAATAATCATTGCTTGTGTTGAAAAGATTATTACGTAAGTGTCTCGAAAATTCCCACATTAAAAAAACTAATTGGAAACAACAATTAACCTGCATACTTAACGTTATTTGCAATTCGATGTACTTCTTTTGCACATTATTATGATACATAGCTGTAATTTATTCTCAATATTTTTTTCTCTCTTAAACGTTTCATTGTTTCTGTTAAATAAATTATTTATATTTGTAATTCATTATAGTTAAACAAAAGACATAAAAAGTGTCAGCTATGAACCGAAGATGCTGGCTCCAAAAAAAAGCTTATTTAAAATAAATATAATATAGAATGTTATTATTAAAAATAACTTTACAAAGGAAATGAAATAGAATGTATCAGAAGTACAAAAAATCTCGAATATTTTACTTTTGGACGTATTCAAAGATTAAGAAAAATCATGAAATATGCGTATAGAGTTTAATTATTTTGTAGATGTTTTTCAAAGCAATCTTTGCACAGTTATGGAATTGGCTTAAATTAAAAATACTTTTCAGTTAGAGTAATTATCCGATATACAGTGAAGTACACAAGGAGGTAGGTTAGAATTCAATCCCCCCATAGACAAAAGGATTTTTAATATTTACAGTAGATATAACCCTACAGCACATTCGTTAGTGTTTTTTAGAATGTAGCCCCCCATAAAAAAAGTCTGTGTACGACATTGCCAATATTAATACTAAGGTTGGGGTACGATCTCTCTCTCTTTCGTAACTTATTTATCATTTATTTATCACTTATTTATCATTTATTTCGTAACTTATTTATCATTATTTAACACTTTAACACAAAACATTTTTATTGAAGGCAGGAATTTAGATTCTTGAAAATATTCGATAAAGAACAGGGATTGGCAAGGTAATGAGCAACTTGTTGCTTGAGAAGAATTGAAAATGAAAAGACAATCCAAAACAGCCGATGTTATCTCTACACTCATTGTAATTAAGATTTAATATTATACAATGCTTCAAATTGAGAGTGCATATATATATGTCACAGGGAAATTGTTAAATTAGGGATTTCATCAAATCCCTAAGGGACATGATCAATTCACGCAAGATGTTAAAATATGAACTATGTAAGGTCATTTCCCTGATAAAAATAAGGGATTTGAACAAACCCCTGATCTGTTTCAGTGAAATGATGAAATAATGTTGTCAAGAGTTTAAAAGTGTTTATTTAACAAATAGGGTGCATTATTAAACGCAGAAGTAAGCAATACAAAAATAGTTAATGAAATACAAATTATGTATTCGGAACTAATTAACAAATAATTAGAAAATTAGGCTGGTATTTTTGATGAGTAACATCTTTCCTCTCGGTTACTTATACACTAAAATATCAATCCCTATGTTAATCCAATGGTGCCATTTTTTGAAAGACATGTTGTTATTTAGGGGATCGATAGTACTATCGATCCCCTAAATAACATATGATTAGGAAGTACAAGGACTCGACCTCCCTGGACAGCATTTTACCAATGCAAATCCTGAATAGTTCATCATTTCACTGAAACAGTTCAGGGATTTGATAAAATCACTTACTTTCATCAGAGAAATGACCTTGAAGAGACGTTATTTTAACATCTCCCGTCAGTTGAACATATTCCTTAGGGATTTGACGAAATTCCAAATTTCGTTATTTCCCCGCGACATACATATAGTATACAAACACACACAAGATCCTCAACCGTCTGAAAAAGAGGTACGAACATAAATTTTTTTTTAAATATGAAAGAAAGATGTGTGAAACATTCTTCATAGCATGCAGGGTGGACATATGAAAAGCAAACAGTTAGAGGTTTTTTGTGTTCCACAATTATAAGATAAAAAACAGTGTAAAAATTTTTAAATTAAAAATATTAAAATAAAATTCTTTCAAATCTGCATTCTGTTATTATAGAAGTTTAAGTTGCCATTACTTTCCAAGATGGCGACCGATTTAACAGCTGTCAAGTGATTTATTCTCAGTTTGGTTTGGCAATTCATCATGAATAGACTCACGCCTGAACAACGCTTTCAAATTGTGCAATTTTATTTCGAAAATAATGGTCGATTTTCATAAGCGAATTTTGTTTAGCGATGAAGCGCAATTCTGGTTGAATGGCTACGTCAACAAACAAAACTGCCGCATTTGGAATGAATCCACAAGTGTATGTCGAAACACCGTTACATCCAGAAAAACTGACTGTTTGGTGCGCTTTATGGGCTGGTGGAATCATTGGTCCGTACTTAAAAACGATGAAGGCCACAACGTTGCAGTCAATGGTGATTGGTATAGAGCCATGATTACTAACTTTTTCGTTCCTGAATTGAACAATCATGATGTCTAGGAGCTGTGGTTCCAACAAGACGGCGCAACATGTCACACAGCTCGTGCCACAATCGATTTATTGAAAGACACGTTTGGTGACCGCCTAATTTCACGTTTTGGACCTGTGAATTGGCCTCCAAGATCTTGTGATTTAACACCGCTAGACTATTTTCTGTGGGGCTATGTAAAGTCATTGGTCTATGCGGATAAGCCACAAACGCTTGACCATTTGGAAGACAACATTCGCCGTGTTATTGCCGATATACGGCCACAAATGTTGGAAAAAGTCATCGAAAATTGGACGTCCAAATTGGACTACATCCGAGCCAGCCGTGGCAGTCATATGCCAGAAATCATATTTAAAATGTAATGCCACAAGATTATCTTTCGAATAAAAAAAAATTCATGTCAATCGAATAATACATCGTTGTTTTATTGCAATTTAAAGTTCTATACCTCTAAAAAAAAACACCCTTTATTATGCTTAGTTATATAGAATAATAAAAAAAAAACGTGCCTTCCTTTGAGAACATTTTGGGCAAAAAATTGACCGCTTAAGGGGTTTAAAAAAATAAGTTCATTTTAGATTCTATTCGAAAACATGAGGATGGTGACAATTTTTACCTTTGTCTTTAGCATTATAAAAATTCCGATAAGAAAGGAAAGAAATCTAACAAAAAAAAAAACGAAAAGTCCTACATAACACAGAAGGGGGAGACTTTTTATCGCTTTATTTATACTCTACTAAACGTTCCGAATCACTTCCATTACCTCACACTCGCACAGTGGCAACTTTATATGCTCCTTAACCCCAAACCACAAACATCCTATGCTTCGAATTGTGTGAAACATATTCTGACACATACCCCTGGCAACAAGAGTCACTTCATTTAAGGAGAAGCTTCCAATAAAAACGGGAGGGAAAAATAATGGAAAAAAAAAAGAACGATGAGGGGGAGGGAGACAGTGTGTGTGTGTGTGTGTCCACACACATTTCTTTATTGAGAGTTGGATAATAATGATGGTACGAGGATTACCTTGTCAAGGCACTGCTCATCAATGCCCAGGGCCCCGGATGTGGGCCGTATAGAGGCTACCGTCAGGCGTGGGGTGGAGTGTCCGCATTCCAGAACAATTCTCCCCCCGCACGTGTGGTCCCATGAAGGGTCAAGATTTCGGTTCGCTGTCTCGTGTAAGTAGATTTGTTGTGGGTTTGGTCTGATTCGCTCCCTTAGAACAGGTAGCAGTTTTCGGTCTGCGTGAAGAAAAACTTAATGGATTGGGGGGTGTTCAGGTATGTGTTTTTAGGGGTGTAGATTTAGCATTATCGTTTGCTAAATGCTAGGCCAGGGTTTTACAGTTTTTTCCATATTAGTTCTGAGTTGAAAGCTTAGATTTTTGGCGATATGTATTCATTCAATGTAAAAGAGAAGTAAAAGTTTTTTTTCTTAATTTAGCTGTTGGAAAAGGATAATTCAACACTGAATTTATTAAGTAAACAAAAATGTAAGTTTAATAAACAAGCACCGCAAGATGAATTCCGATGTGGTTATTGCTTAAAATTGAGTGATATGAATTATTATATATAAATACTTTAAGAAATATAAAATCCTTAAATATAATAAAAATAAAACCTTTTTAATTAAATAATAGTGATAATATCAAGGAAAAATAATAATGATAATGGTAAGGCAACCAGTTTTTTTTCAATGAAAAATTTAAGAAAAAGTTACAACGTAAGTATATGAAACATTTTATTAATTCAAACCAAATTACATTAATTACCGGGGGCGTTAGTTACCTCCGTATCAACCCTATTAATGATACGGGGCCCCCAAGCAACAGGGGCCCAACATGTTTAACTACAGTTCACTAACAGAGCTCCCATATCTTGAAAAGAGCCCCGAAAGAATTTCGATACAGGGTTCCCTCACAGCTAGCTACGCCAGTGTTAATTACGCTTACATTCCTTTTAATTATTTACCTAAGCAAGTATTTTCTCATTAAATAATTATTTTTTCTCACTTGTCCAAAAATTATTACCAACTGAAAAAATTCTTTCAACTGCTGCATTTTAGTTCCAGGGCAGCACAACGTAAATTCAACAAGAATAACTAAATTTTCATATGTAATGTGTTCATTTTGAAATGTGTGGATAAGTATTTCAACACATCTTTTTATCAATTTCATCATGTTGATTTTCCTTGAACTAGTTTCAATTTATTACAACTTAAATATACATTCAGTCTTCTACAATTCTTCTACAGTAATTCATACAATTTATTCAAACAGACAATTGTCATCGATTTGATTATCAGGCATCTCTTTTCATAAAAAAATCAACACAGTTTTCTAAATCTGCCCAATTTGCTTGCGATGAAATCAAAAAACACAATTGAAAACTGTTATTGCCTGTGATATTTGTTTCAGAATATTCTTCGGCATATTTGAAACATGTTCGGTTCATCTCTGAATACAGAGATTAACAGATCAGTTTTAAAACATTGAAAAGGAGGACAGGTAGGAGGACACTTTTCGAGGAAAGACAGAACCTATAAAAGGAGGACGGTTGGTCACCTTGATAATGGCAACATTATGAATAATTTAAAAATTCAAAACACTATGCACTAATATACATTAAATGCGTGTTTTGATAAGTTATTAACTGTTTTACATTAAGGTATGAAATTTATTAAATGAAAAAAAAAGTATTTTCTTCAAAAAGAAGTGAACGTAAGTTAGTAGTGCAAACGATATTTGATACAATGATTTAAAAAGAATAAAATAAATAGTGACTAGCTAAATGAATCATTCATTTCAGTAGTAAGTAAAATAAAAATTGCTTTCACGTGCATTGTAAAAGAACAAAACAAAATGGCTTTAAAAAATGAATGATGATTAAAAACGGGAATGTATTAAAGCAGAATCTTGCAGAGAAAATAAAGCAATAGATTTGTATAAATAATATTACACACATTGGAATGATATGTATGTGAGCAATTTTTATTTCACCTGCTTATTTCATTATGTGGCTGAGGGTATTAAAATAAAAGAGAAAAAACAATAGAGTTAAATTTCTTATGTTAGTCGATAGCAATGTAATGTAATTCTTTCGTAAAGCAACAAAATATATGTAATTTATTGTATATGAATTTGCTATTATCATTTAGTATCGATACAGGTAAGAAGAAAAATGATAACCAAGTCAAATTTGTAAAAAAATTATTTTATGATATATTGACGTTTCTGTGTTTGAGCATTCTAAAATTTTTTCTTAAATCTTCAAACTGAAAATATATATATTTATTTTGATTATTACTTTTATTTTTTTAGAAGTTTGATTTATAAACTTCATTCAGTTTATTTAGACAATTTATTTCAACTAATTGCAAACTTGACTTGAAGTAATAAAAATTGAATTTGCATAATTTTATTTTTATAGTTTTAGTTTTGAGTAAATGAAACAATTTTCTTTATAGTTTTTTTCTACTTAAGCTTATTATACTTACTCTACTATTCACTACTTAAGCTTCTACAATCGATATAAACGTCTTCTCGAAATATTCTAGACAGATTTTTTTAATGTGTGTGATTCAGTTTCCTCCAAAAAAGGGGAAAGAAAGAAAATGGATTAAAATACAAATAGTAAAAAACATATTGTTGTTGAAATCAGCGATATAGTCTACATTTATAAATCGTAAATGAAAAATTCGATTTTATTTTATATAAGTAGTAAAAAGAATACTCTTTTAGTTTTTTGAGACGAACATTAGAAATTCACAACATCTAATATATTTTAAAGATATATTTGATATACAAAATATAGCCGTGCTCACTTACACATTGCAGTACAGTCTGCAGCGTGATCTACAAGAATAATACTTTTAAATATTTTATGTAGAATGCTTTTCAAGTTTCTATAATGTATAAATAAAACAGAAAAATATCATTAGAATACTAAGCAATAACAAATTCATAAAAAGTAATATAAAAAAAAATTTAAAGTCAATTCCGACTTCGTTAGAAAAACTTTCTGGGGCCATCTGTTGTAGATAAATCTAACTTCATCAGAAATACCGCAGAATTAATTTAAAATTAAAAAATAAATTTAATCAATGAATTAATATTTGAAAAAACTGTATCAACATCAAGTGTCATTTTACAAGTTTTAAAAAAATGCATTTGAATTTGAATGGATGAATAAAAAGTATTTTATTAACGATTGAAAATTTGAACAAGATATATATATATATGTATAAATAAATATGTGTAGGGAGAGAACTAATAGGAGGAATTGAAAAAGTATTTGTCTAAACAAGAATTTGAGTTGTTCAGAGATTTTTAAAAGCCTGCGCATTTTAAGAATCGAATTTAAAATATATTGAATTGTAGAGTAATCCAAAACAAACCTTTACTATTAATATTAGTATAGATTTTAAGTTTTTGAGAGAAAGAATTAAAAAAAAAATAGCTACACACACACACACAGAGTGGACCACAAAAGTGTTCGTACACTTGCAATTTTTTTTTATAAATTTAATGTTTTCAACTAATAAAAACTAATATATCGGAAGTGTAATTTTTTTATGATATCTGCACCTTGTTTTCTTAATAGAATACCATAATTAATTTCTTAAAAATAGTATAACTATTATTTTTAAAAATTAAAAATCAAAAAGCAATTAAAAATTTGCGCCACAGAAGCCTTCGTACACTTAACAAAAATTTCAAACCTATCTTTAAATATTTTATTTCTAGTTCTAAATAGGATATTTTTTTATTAGTGTGCAAAACGACTTTTAAACGTCTTAGTATAGATTCAATCAATTTTTGTAATTTCTTCATCGATATTCCACCATGCTTCTGTGATTATTGTTTTAACTTCACATTATGTGTTTATATGTCATGCTTTCTTTTTTTTAATTAAATTCTCACCAAATATGTTCTACAGGGCTAAATCGAGTGATTGAGGAGGTGTTTTCAGAGAGAATTTGGGGACATTTATAGAGGTAGTCTACATTGAGAGTAGTGCACTTCGTCATTATACTGTTAAAAAATGAAGTCGTCTCCAATATCCAAATTTTGAGTGGATAATTTAAAATTTCTCTTTAAAATATTTAAATATAGCTCATGAATCACAATATTATCAAAAAATATCAGATTACCTAATCCTGAAGCCAATTTACACCTCCACGCAAGAACACCTCCACCTTCATGCTGAAAGCATGGAGGTGGAGGGGTTCTTGTTCCACATATATATAAATTCATGAGATTAAATTCCTCATTTTTTCATTTACAAACTATTATACACCCATCAGAACCAAAAAAATGTTGAATTTTCTATCATCCCAATTAATTTGCTGTCAATGTTGAATTTTCTATCATCCCAATCAATTTGCTGTCAATGTTGAATTTTCTATCATCCCAATCAATTTGCTGTCAATGTTGAATTTTCTGTAACTTAATCCCAAGAATCTAGTTGGATTAGTGAACTATGGAGGTGAAAGTGTTCTTACGTGGGTGTGTAAATCGTCTTCAGAATTAGGTAATTTGGTATTTTTGATAATACAGAATAATGGAGGGAAATCGATACAGAAATTACAAAAAACTGATTAAATCTATACCAAGACGTTTAAAAGTTGTTGTGAAGACTAAAAGATATCCTATTAAGTACTAAATTAAGAAAGAAATACAATATTTGAAGCTATGTTGAGATTTTTGTAAAGTGTACGAAGAGTTTTGTGGCGTAATTTTTTAGTAGTTTTTTGATTATTAATTTTTAAAAACAATAGCTATACTATTTTTAAAAAAAATGATTACGTCATTTCACATTAAGAACAAGTTGCAGATATCAAATTACAATTCCGAAATGTTAATTTTTATTTGTAGAAAACATTAAATTTTATAGGAAATTGCAAGTGTACGAACACTTTTGTGGTCCACTGTATAAAAATCATAATTGGATTCGCATTTCGTGTACACTCATTAATAAAACAATATATTAGAACTTATTTTTTTATTATAATTTCAAGCAGCCAACTAAAAAAAAAGTTAGGATTGCACCACAAAGAATAATAATAATAACAATAATAAAATGAAGACGTCCTTAATTGGTGTCTTGTGCCCGATTGTTAAGGATAATCTAAAGTACCACGTATTCTGCTTTTAAGATAAGACACACTGTTCGTATTCTTTCAATCAAAGGAGAAAGTGGCCTTGGCTTCTTACAATAGGTATTCAAGATCAATTGTTATCTCTCGCCGGTACTATTTGATCTGACGTTTAGAAAAAAAAGAAATAGAAGACGAAGAAAAAAATCTTTCGTAGGCGGGTGTTGTCAAGTCCTTTGTAAAGTGTAATCCTCATAAATCGTTTTGAATGAATGGGAAAAGCGGTGTATTTAATTATTTGCCAACTTCCATAATATGTACTTTGAATTCATTCGAGGAATACACATTGTTTGTTCGATCATAAAAAAAAATAATTTTCGTAACTTTTAGAATATCCAACCATTTTTTTTTTTTTTTTTTGTTTCTGATTTTTTTTCTATCGATATTAAAAATCGAATAAAGTATTTGTGACTTTTACACGTTGATTTGTCTCTGAAATTATAATTAAACAATGGTGAATAAAGTCAAAAAATTATTGACCATTTTTTTCATATAGAAGAGTTATAGTTTTCTTCATGCACATTATCTTTTATTTGTGTTACACTTGATTATTTTTTTTTATTCCGACATAAAAAATAATAAGGCTTCTTTTCGCTTCCCATTTTTTGAATGAGATGACTAATAAATTTAATTCAATAATAAAGTATCTTAATTAAATAAATGCGTTAGTATTCCTTTGATTTAAAAGAAATTTAGGATGATATTAATGCTTCAATCATTATTTTAAAACTATCGAATGCTGTAAGTTAAATTAGAAATAACGGAAAAAAATATATTGTGTCAATAAAAATTACAGAGAAAGGAAATTAATAAAATCTACTTCTACCAAAATGTTTATTAGGGTACTTATGTATTACACCGTCGATCAAAAGACGTCACCAAATGGTGTCATTGTATGAGCGAACACGATTATTGTGATTGCACATGCGAAGGAACAATTTTTTCCTTTTGGCTGCATTTCACGCCATTTGGCGATATCTTTTCATTTGACAAACTGGTCAATAACGTAATACGTAAGTACATTTATTAATGCAGTAAGAGTCGTAAAAATTCTTCAATTCTCAACACACACTGCTTAAAAATCGTCTATAAATTATATTCTGTAAAAATTTTGATTGAGTCCTGTTTTAACCCTCACCTTTATTTCTCGTCAACTTGGCGAATTATTGTCTTCATATGAAGTCTCATACAGAAATATGTCACCGCCTTATTATAAAGGTTTGGGCTAAAATAGGAACGAAACCTTAGGAACTAAAAATGAAATATAACCAAACATTTTAAACTCTTTAATCCTTTATCTACTGTCGGTACTTATAAGTACCACTCACTTTAAAATATTACATAGAATAACTATTTTTACGAATACTCTGACGATACTATAAGCATGAATACTCTATTAAGTTCATTCTTCCAAGATATACGGCGATTGTGATTGCGATTGAATATTAACGTCGCACTGCTCAGCTACACGATAGCTTTTGGTGACGGACCACGCAATTTTGAACCATGGTCAAGTGACGAGGATGACACCTGAACTGGCACCCCCTCTCCTAACTACCACACTACACCAACGGGAGGACGTTTGAGCTCTCGACAGATTTAACGTCATCATAGTGGTACTGGGCTCGAAACAAGGCAAGCCACGATCGTCCGCGGCCACCCATGGCAGGATATTTTAGGCGAATATATAAATTGCGTTTTCAGCTGACGGCATTTTCAGCAAATTGCGAAGATTAGTTAATGTCAAAAAAGGTAAGTGACTCATTTTTTTTTGTCTGTTAATGAAAACCTTAGAAAACGATTTGACTATATATTTTAAGTGAACAGTGTATATAATTAATTTTACAGTTAAATATCTTTAATTAATTATTTATCTCCAACTAACTAAATTTCCCAAACTTGAGTATTTTGTTTATATATATCCCTTAATTTTCAATGTAGTGATTCAAAAAAAAATATTGCATGAAAAAACTACAGTAAATCACAATGCGGTAGATAAAGGGTTAAAAGAAAAAAATATTTTTATTAATTTTTTTCTGCCAATTTCCCCATTTTTTTTAAAGTTTCACAGCGTTCTTCTTGAAAACGAATATGATTTTAAGAAACCAAACAGCAAAGACTTAACTCATTAGAAATGACCGCTTAAAAAAAGCTTTTTAGAACACTAAGTAAATGATTGTAGCGTACAATTTAACGATAAGAAAATAACATTCATGTCAGAAAAAGATGATAATTGGTCCATAAAATCGTCATGTATTTTCTAATATGATGAACTTTTTCACCCCCTCTCATCCAAGTAAAATTCATAAATCCAAACAAGGCAAACAAGGTTTCAAAAACATTTTATGATATATTTCCAACAAACACCTCTGCTAGTAGAAAATTTATTGCGGAAAGTGGGCAGTAATTGTATATAGTTTTTATCTAACGATCTTATACCTATCATATTTTCAAAAGTGCACAATTAACAATAAATTTTCTTGGTAAGATATAAGGCGAAGATAAGTTGAAAAATATGGTTACAAGGTTACATAAGTTGTGTCTTGTTAGTTTTGTAACAGCTCAAAATGCTTCTGAGTTGATATATAATTGATGAGGGGCAAAAGGATGTTATGATAGGGGAAAAAAGGAATGCAAAAGGCAGAAAAGAGAGGGGAAAAAATTAGGAAATTAAATTCTCTCTCAATTTTGCCAAGTAACTAAATGGAAGAAAATGCTTAAACGTATTAGACACAAATAAAAATATGTCATTTAGTAAATGGACTGAAGTGTTTTATTTATAATGCTATTTCTTGCATAAAAATAGAAAAAAAAAATTCGAAAAAAATTACTTGCATTATATGTTGAAAAGAGGTATATTTACACAATGTAAAAATAACTATGCTGTCCTCAAGAGGAAAAGAATAAATCTAAATACTATGTTAGAACATGTTAACACACGTTAGTTATATATTTATGGAACACAACTATCTAATGTTAAAATGTATACATATTATATACAGATCGAAAAATCTCAACCATAAATTCTCTTTGAGAATACGCTCCCTTTTTCTATCACTTAGAACTTAATTTGAATTTCTTTATATCCTGTATGTATATATTTGCAAATTCAAGTTTCGAGATTTCCCTCATTGTTACTTTTTTAAAAAATATGTTTCTCGCTGATTAATCCCCACCCCTCCCCACTTAATTTGCCTCTTAAATACCATAATTTGTTTTGCTTCGAAAAAGAGGGTGTAATTCGTGAATTTAAAATAACAGTTTCCAAAATTAATTTTCCCAAAAACATTCTAAATTCGAGAAGTCTTCTCTATTGTGGAAGTCTCTAGATTTAACAAGTGTACAGCTAAAGCACTTCAAATCATTTACAACACTGTTACAGGAACATTTACATTTTACTTTCCAGTTTCAGTAAGACAACTATGTTAAGACATATATTAAGCACAATAATTTAATTACTAATAAAAATTCATAATTATGAAAAATAAATAAATAAATTTATTATTCAATAAACATGAAATCCAAACAAGAAAAAGCAAATCCAAATCTAATGTAAAGCTCAGAACTTAACTTACATGTTCAGGCTTAGGACTGAACAGTAGGGTTAAAAATGCTTTATATAAGCCTCCAACCTCTCCTTGTTCTGCTAAACATTACATGATTCATTTACTATTTATTAATATCATGGTATAAACAGTCTTATTTCTTATATGTACTTTAAAAAATCAATTCTATAGGCATTATATATAACTTACGTTATAATCTATTTGTATAAAAAAAACTACCAAAATTTATATAGATCATCTCCATTCCTATTAGCCAACAACCCATCCCTTTCTTTTTCCTAAAAACCCTATCAATAAAACAGGAACAATCACGCGATTCAAGACAGAGACGGTCGAGGCGCAACACGCGAATACAACAATCTCCTCTCCTCTTAACAACATCTGGAATTGTATAAATGACAAGCGACAATTATCCTCAATTATCCACTTGGACGCTACTTACTTAAGTAAATTGGGTGGAAGAGAGAAAAAACCCTCTAATTCTCTGTTATTACCGGTCCTAACGATCGCTTAGGAAGTTGGTGACACGCAAGCGTTAAGTTACTAGGTGGAGGCTCTTAATCATGGACCGTTTTAATGGACATTAATTTTTATCAATGATGTCCACTTCCCAGCTTTTTTGTCACATATTCGATTATTATTTAATAGAATCTGGATTTTCTTTTTAATTAAGCAGCGATATGGATGATTTATGCAGCAGATTTATGACTTCTGGGAGGGGGGTATGACTTTCTTAACCGGTTGGAAATTGGGTGAATTGAGTTTTTATCATAATTTCTGTGGTAGTTAGAGATTGCAGAGGCGTAAGGATAAATCAGAAAAACGTTGTAGAATGTATCTTCAATTAAGTAGAGATATAGGTGATTTTTATTGCAAATTAAATGACGCGTCAGCTTTGGGATAGTTATTTAATCTTAATAATTGGAGGTTTTCTTGGGATTTCTAAAAAAAAGTTACGATTGGATGGATGTAAGATTAAAACTGAAAAGAATATAACAAAAAATATCTTTAGGAAAGTGCTGTTTTATATTAATTATTTAATCCTTCACGGTGTTAAAGTACTGGGAAAAGAGAGACTGAATTCTGAGTTTTTTTGTTTTTTTCAATGATATAAGATTAAAACCGTATTTATTGATTTTCAAGGGAAATTTTTAAAAAGGATTAATTGTTTAGCAATTAATTCTTCTGAAACAGAACATATATTAAGTCCGGGAAAAAATAACAAAATTTAATCAATTTCGATGAATAATTTAAAATTCTTTATTTTAAAAGTAAATTTTAAATGCACAATTATGTTTAATCTGTTCTTCTACTGTTTGCTTATTGATGTCGCATTTCGAAACTGTACTACGCCAATTGGCGACCGATCTCGTAGTTTTAAACCACGTTCAAATAACGACATCTGAGATAATAATTCACTCTCCAAACTTAAACACCACTCCAACGTAAGAACGCTGAGCCTCGACAGTGTGATGTTTGGGAAAATTGATGAGTAGTGTGAGAGTTGAGAAATGAAATAATTAATTTATTATGTTCACAGCTATTAAATACAGTATGTACATTTGGTAACAATTTATTCAAACTATTGACTACTTTCATACAACAGAATATGTTATTTGTGAAGGAGGAGGGAGACAAACACAACCGTTCTTTCAAGTGTTTCAAAGTGGACTGTATCTCCACTCTCTTGAAGTGGAGGTGGTCGCTTCTGACACCTCAAATTGCACTCGGGGTTCCGGCTTGCAGATGTAGAATCCAGCCATTAGGTTTTCTAATGGCCATCGGTTGTTGGTATGATTTCAGATGAAAAGACCCCGCAATATTTTAGGAGTGCATGTGTGAATGTGAATGGCGTAATGCTATCGACATAGAGAGCCGATCTTGCAGCTGCTAGGAGGGGTAAAGTTGCAACGATTTAACTAACATCAATCCTGCTATATTGCGAGTTTTAGCAGCACTAAGGCTCAGATCTAAGACTCAACAGAAAAGATGCCGGCAACGAGTACACGATTGTAAGAATCTCGGCAACCGAGACCACTTAATTAAAATTAGTTTTAATGATTAACTGATTATTTACATTGTAGAAAGTAAAGCGAATGACTTCGGTATTTTGAACCTCGGTCAAGTGACGAGGACAACATCTGAGTCGACACCCATAAGCTGAAAAAGGGAAGAAAATAAAGTCTTATAGTGGCATAAAAAGTCAAGACTCGACATACCACGACCCAGTACTCGTCAGAAGTAACACCGGCCACGAATTCTTGACCATGACAACTTGGCTACCTCACACATAAATCTACTCTTCCAATTATATAGTATAACATTTCAATCATATTACGCAATACATTTCCTTATTTTTTTTAAGACAATTTCTTCCTCGAAATACATAGCAAATTACTTTACTTTCAGCGATAGATGAATCATTTCTTATCATGTTCTTCAATATTCGAACTAAATGGATGTCATAGCATTCTCATTATTATATTCCTCATCGCGTTTTAAACTATGGCTAATGTTTTTATTTTTTTATTCCAGATAGTTATGAAAAAAAATCCAATTTTTAAAAAGTTTATCTCTCATTATCTCACTTATCAAATATATAAATCTTATTTAAAGGCAGGATGTAATTAAATTTTTTTAAAAAACAGTCACATATTTCCTACTTAATTACTTGATGAGATCTACAATATTGCCGATAATTATTGGTTCTAATTATTCTCAACGTTGTATTACTATTTTTTATTCCTTATCCAACTCACAAATTGAGCTAACTATAAAGAAATTAATTAACTCTATTTCTCCTTTTTAAAAAAAGCAATCCTTTAGGTAAATAATGGCTTCAAATTCCAAACTTAATGATGAATTTTATGAACTTGATCTACACAATTTTGTTAAAGAAACGAACCTCAACACTGTGATCAAAATAAATCAATTTAATTAGTAAATACTTTAAGAGGAAGTACAATCTGAAAAAAATATTAAACTAGAGTAAAATTAAATTGAAATAAATTTTTTTCGTTTTAAAAATTTATTCTAAAATTCATAACTATTTATGACAAATATAAAAGGATTTGCGAGTAAAATTGGCAATTTCTATGAAATCACTCCGTTCAACTAACACTCTGCCTTTTATAAGTAAGTTTCCGCATCTCTTTAAAGCAGTTGAAACCTTCTTTTTTGACCTTTGATCTCTTTTCACTAACTTTTGAGCGGTTAACAGACGTATTGGCGTACCTCAATACTTTACAGTAAACGCAAGGTTTAGAATACAATAGGATTAGGAAAGGTGAGGATAAATTCTAAAACTCCCATGTAAGACGAATGAGGCGAATCACATTTCATCAGTTACCGCCTCTTTTTAACGACCCCCTTAACCAAACAGGAGGAGAAAAGCATTTTTCCAAGGGTCAGTGGAAAAAAGAAACTGCTACACCTCAGGATAACAAAGTATTCACGTCTAAATGATAGTTATCCTGAAAAGTTTAAACTTTGTATTTTCAAAACTCAGTAAATTGGATTCAGTTTCCCCAATTTTTTCGATCGGTTAATTTTTTTTAAACACAACAGAATATTTTTTTCAAATTTTTATGAAAATGCAACACACCTGTTATAACTGAGGTTTAAAAATAAAGTTCCTTCATAGAGATTAGGAATGTGTCTCCCTTTAAAATAATGGAAGATTACAACTACACATTGAAAAAATAAAGCATACGTTAAATTAATTTTGAAACTCAAATTTCACATTTGCCAATAAAATTTAATTTCATAAAACTAAATAAAAATATGTTAGCACACACACAGCTTAATTTTATTTTGATATTTAATTTTATACAATATCTGTTACACACATTATCGGATTCTCTTAAATATTATAATCATTATTTTTAATATCGTTATCAATTACACTATCATTTTTCATTTGTGTGTGTTTTCATTTCATATTAGAAACCAACTTGAGACAATATGTTAATCCTATATACCCTGGCGAAATATATAAATAAATAGAAACTGTTATGTAAGAACTTAGAAATATATATATTTTTTACTTTCAAGGTAGAAAAGTTATCGAAAACTAGGAGTTGTAATAAGAAAAAATAATTTTATTTTGTAACAACTTTGGTTGAGATTTATTCGAGTATATATTTAAAAAAAACAATCATTATTTAAAAAAGTACACAATATCAAAAAAATATGTCTTAGAATAAATAGCAAGAATATAAAAAATAAAAACAATGTTTTTTTACTAATATGACAATTAATCACATATTAATACTTTAAAATTAAAAATATTTTATTTTCATTAACAAGTAAATTAATTGAAAGTTCTCTAACTTCTACATTTTAAGTAATAAAATTGTTACAAAAAAAACTTATTCAAATATTAATGCGCAGTTTTAAAATAATTACCATTCTCTCTATTCTTACGCGTAAATAATAACCGAAAAATTTATTTATATATTTTTGTTTTTATACATACAGCTTGAGTGCAAGGTTAGAACGATTAATTTTACTTCATTGCTTAGAAAACATTTAATTAAATTCAGTGATCTAGATAATATGCAAATGGCGATTGTTATTTTCATTAAATGCCGAAAGTAAAATAACACAACGAAAAAATTAAATCAAATCATGCACTCGATCAACACAAAATCTTCATTAAATAAATAATTATCAATTTCTCACAATAAATACTTATAAATTTTCCCCCTTTCTTTATTTTTTTTAATAATCTACATACATCAAGACGTTACAAAATATTGCTTCTATTTCGAAGCAAAGTATGCTTTGATAGAGACATACATTTTTTTCACTATTATTAAATTATATACTATATATATATATATATATATATATATATATATATATATATATATATATATATATATATATATATATATATATATATATATATATATATATATATATATATATATATATATATATTATTCGAATTCCAAATTTGCATTTATTCTTGAAGAGCGAGCAGTATAATTTCATGGATGAATGGTTCAATAAAATATAAGGTGTTCACTCTCTATTAGAGAACAATTTTGCGATCAACTAAACAATATCAGGAACCGAATTCAACGGAAACTTTGAAACTAAAATTGTTTCAACGGAATCTGAATAGCCTATTTGCATGTCATGCTGTCAGAGGCTGAACAATGGATTGTATATAAACCAATATAAATCGAACGCAATCTTGTTATTTTTTTTATTTGAAAACAACTGTAGGGTTTTATTGTTTAAAAAGTTTGAAAATCATGTAATCATCATAACGATATATATAAAAAAATATGGATTTGTTAGAAATAAATTGAAAATTTGTTTTTGGTTCTTTTATACTAAAGGGGAATGTAACCAAATAAAATTTTAAAGGAATAAGGAATTTTTTTCAACTACTTCAAACAGCGAAAGATTTATTTCTAGTTAGATTAGAAAAGTAAAGAATGGAAGAGGAGGAAAAAAAATTCTTTTAGAACAACTTTTCCTGCGAAAAATAAAAAAAAAAGGAACATGAATTAATTTCCATTAAAATCTGATATAAAAATAACGCACATAATAAAGGAATATAATTGTGTACAGTAAAAAGTATCAGGAGTTAATGATAAAATTAATTCAATGATATAATTATCTTAAAATTATGACACACATACAGTGGCACACACAAGGAGGGGGAGTCGTAGAGGTCCGGACAGCCTCCAAAGCCGGTGATTTTTTTTTGATTGATTATAATTCTAAGTATATCGTTTGTAAAATTTAATAAAGCATTTGTTATTAATGATTAATTTTATTAATTATTGCTAATTATTTATACAATAGGTTGCCCAACGGGTATAGTGGTTAGTGACGCTGACTGCGAAGCCGTAGGGATTGGGTTCGAATCCCGGAGAAGACTTGGATTTTCTCGTAAATGTATCGTGCCTTTGCGGCATGGGGGTACTCGAAATCAGTGATTCGGCATGGGGGTACTCGAAATCAGTGATTCGCAACCCGCGAATCAAATGGTGCCGGGTCGCCTGAAGAACATTAAACTATTGCCATTTTATTTAAAGTGTTGCATTTCTCTCGGATTTGCGCAACTTTCTCCACGGAAATCATTTTATATTCCACGCTAAATCAATTTTATTCATTTTTGGTGTAACTATATTTTATTCTGAAGGCATATTTAAATGTAACTAAATTAAAGTTGTTAAACTAAAACAATCTAAAGTATAAACAATCAACGTGTTCCACCCTCAGTGGTCCACGGTAAAATTATCTAACGTTGACCGGTCCGCAGCGATAAAAAGGTTGCGGAGCACTGCTCTAAATAGCCGTCGAGACACAAATCCTCTCGTGTGGCTGGTGGAAGGAGAAGAGAGGTGGGAGTTGGGGTGGAAACGACTAAAATCGTACTGTCACCTTCATGGTGCTCAAAGCTAAGGCTAACGACAGGCGTAAAAATTCTAGCCCTTAGCCGCGACGAGTTTCACGGGCCACGATCTGACTTCGTTAGGCAGGTGGCATTAGTCACAACACACAACAACATTTATTTAATATTTATTTTTTTACTGTTTTTTGTTCCCGAAAATCGACAACATCAGAAGGTGCATGATACAAGAATGGTGGACTTCCCCCCCCTGAAAAATTCTTAAGTGCGTTACTCCACACATATAATGAATGTATATTAAAAAAAATAATAATAATTTTTTTTGGAAAGTGAAAATTGAATTTCATTTTAACTATTTGTCCTATATTCCCAATAAACAATCCTAATGGACCGTAAGGATTTTTACGATAATGATAAAAATCTTATGGTTCCTATTTGAGTTATAATGTTTTCAAATTGTTGTAGAGCACGGGTGTCAAACTCCCGGCCCACAACGAGCATTTTTGTGGCCCTGCCAGTACATTTGTACACAATAATATATAATAAAATATCAAATTTTCTCCCGAAATAGGAAAGATAGTAGCGGAGAAGAGATGTCAAGTGTCAGTATGTAAACATAAAATTTTCTTGTTCTTTTATTTGTGTTTATAATAATGTACTATTCGAAATAAATCTATGAATACTGACTTTTTTTTGCGGCCTACCTATAGTTTGAACCGTGCTTGTTGAGCCCAAGTTAGTTTTTGAGTTTAACACCCTTGTTTGTAGAGGCTAAGTGCATAGTTCATAAAGATTAAACATATTATGCAAAGTAAAAAGTTGAACATATAAAGGATGTTTTTTTGAGAGGTATAGAACTTTAAATTGCAATAAAACAACGATGTATTATTCGATTGACATGAATTTTTTTTCGAAAGATAATCTTGGGGCATTACATTTTAAATATGATTTCTGGTAAAGGACTGCCACGGCTGGCTCGGATGTAGCCCAATCTGGACGTCCAATTTTCGATGAATTTTCCAACATTTGTAGTCGTATATCGGCAATAACACGGCAAATGTTGTCTTCCAAATGGTCAAGCGTTTGTGGCTTATCCGCATAGACCAATGACTTTACATAGCCCCACAGAAAATAGTCTAGCGGTGTTAAATCACAAGATCTTGGAGGCCAATTCACAGGTCCAAAACGTGAAATTAGGTGGTCACCTAACGTGTCTTTCAATAAATCGATTGTGGCACGAGCTGTGTGACATGTTGCGCCGTCTTGTTGGAACCACAGCTCCTGGACATCATGATTGTTCAATTCAGGAATGAAAAAGTTAGTAATCATGGCTCTATACCGATCACCATTGACTGCAACGTTGTGGCCTTCATCGTTTTTGAAGAAGTACGGACCAATGATTCCACCAGCCCATAAAGCGCACCAAACAGTCAGTTTTTCTGGATGTAACGGTGTTTCGACACACACTTGTGGATTAGCTTCACTCCAAATGCGGCAGTTTTGTTTGTTGACGTAGCCATTCAACCAGAAGTGCGCTTCATCGCTAAACAAAATTCGCTTATGAAAATCGGGAACAACGGCAATCTCGTTTTGGGCCCATTCGACGAATCTACGCCTTGCTTGATGATCGTTTTGATGAATTGCCAAACCAAACTGAGAATAAATCACTTGACAGCTGTTAAATCGGCCGCCGTCTTGGAAAGTAATGCCAACTTAAACTTCTATACCTGGAAAAAAACACTCTTTATAAAGAATTAAAACAGGAATAGAAAAATGAAAATAGTAAAAAAGAGTAAACCTCGAAGATTTTGACATTTTTTTTTTATTTAAACAGAAAATTATGATAAAGTTTTAAAGAGACACATTTAAAAATGCATAAACATTTAAATCAATGTATATAAATTTGTAGTAACATTTGTTTTAACAATACATTTGCCTCTTAAGGCTGTTATCGCCATATGTAAGACAGTGTAAACTTGACGCGGAGCACAGTTTCGGACAGAAAAAAATGCCTCACCTTATATAAAAATGTGTGACATTGTAACTCATGCATTTGTTTATAATATAGTGTTATTAAAATTTCAAAATATTTCATCAATAATCAGTTTTTCCTTTTAACATGTAAAGGGATAGCTCATTTAGCATTACGGTGTAGAAGAAAAAAAAGTATTCCCCAAACAAACAATTCTTTCTTGGAAACAGAAACTAAAAAGTAACGAAAAATTAAAAGAGGAGCTCCTCAGTAAATCAATAAAAACAGAGTTTGACTTCGATAATCCTCGCTAAAGGCATCTAAACACTTGTATTTTCGAAAATCAACCAGCAAAAATAAAAAAAAAGGTGTGGCGAGAACAGAAAAAATTTCGGGATGTCAAACTGATATCCGACTTGATAAATGCAAGTTTCCGATCTTTCCCATTCAAGTCTCTCTTTTGAATACTTAAGCTTTCTTTTTCGTTTATTCTTCACTGTTCGAGCTGTTTCCCACAAAATATTTTCTAGTCAACAGGTCGATAACAATTGGCAGCTTTAACCAACTCTTAAAAAGAAATTCCAGCGATTTATTCCTTGCATAGAACTTGAGGGGGTGCGAGATTGCAAAGAAGAGGCTTTTCCATTCTTTGCATGTCTTTTCTTTTGTATTGTGACACTCATGTTCCGTAGACCATGTACAGATTGATGGAGTACAGCTGCAATGTTTATACTTCGAAATGAACCCTTAAAGCATGTACTATAGTAAAGGTATTAACTCTTCAAGGGATAATGGGTTTTCAGTTATTTAGGAGTTAAGTACAAGGATTCTAATCCCTTTTTCCCAGACCCTTTACCATGAATAGAGGGTCCGGTGCTTGAGATTATCATTATAACTTTACAAAATACTATTATTTTTGAGCAATATTTTTGCCTTTAGTGTAGTGTTTTGTAACAAATACATCCCATAACTGTTCCTATTTTATTACGTTGCATCTGTTTTATACATACTTAGAAGTGAGCAGTAATGCATTGCAGAGACATCTCCCGCAGAATAACGCTTGATTCCTGTAGCTTGAGCTCGGCATATTTGGTCATTGCATTATTATTATAAAATTATCTATGTTTGTACGCATGAAAAATAATGATAACTATGATAATAATTCATTCCGTTTTAAATTTTCATTCCAGTAAATGTTTGTAATGAGTCCAAATATACACTGGTGTGCAAAAATTAAGGACGAGACGGTTTTTTCAATATAACTTTGTACAAAAGCTTTCCAAATCAACACATTTAATACCGAAAGATCCCCAATACGTAAGGACATGTGTAATGTAACCAACACTTACTAAAAGAGAAATCAGAGGGATAAAAAGAAGCTTGATTGAAAAAGTAGCATGGAGCGCAATGCGACTGAAGGCCGAAACATCCCTGTGATGGGTGTCCAGCAAGAAACATCCGGTCTTTCGTAGGGGATATGATCTCCCCTGACTGCTAGGCAGGTTTCACAGCGTCTGCCCATGCTGAGAATGAGGGTGTCAATGAGTTGTTGAGGCATTGCTGTCCATTCGTCTTGCAGCGCCAATCGAAGCTCCCGAATCGTTACTGGTGGTAAGGTACGAGCTGCCAAGCATCTGCCTAGAAAATCCCATACATGCTCGATGGGATTGAGATCCGGAGATCGTGCCGGCCAATCCATACGTTCAATGTCCTCACTCTCTAAGAGCTGTTCGGCAGCTACTGTGCGATGACATGGTGCATTGTCGTCCATGAAAAGGAACTGCAGACCCATAGCGCCTCTAAAAAGACGCACACATGGAAGAAGAATCTCGTTACAATAACGGGTCCCGTTGACTGAACCTGCGTCGAAGATGTGAAGGTCTGTACGACTACCAAGCATGATGCCTCCCCAAAAGAGAACACCGCGACCTCCATACCTGTCCCTTTCTATGATGTTCGAGGGATGATTGCGGCTTCCCCGCTCTTTCCAGATGAGTATGCGATGAGAATCGCTACTCAAACTGAATCTGCTCTCATCTGTAAAAAGTACTCGTCCCCATTCATTGTCTCTCCAATTCCAGTGTTCCTGGCACCACAGAGAAAGCCTTCTCCGATGGGCAGGCGTTAAAGATACACACCGTACAGGGCGTTGTGCAAACAGACCACCATCGTGCAGTCTTCTGGCCACGGTAAAACGCGATATCGGTCGTCCAGTCGCCTGTGTCGTGTGTCTAGAGATTTCTCCCGCTGTCTGCCGCCTGTTTCTTCTGGCCTGTAAGACAATGTACCGGTCATCTGCGGGTGTGGTTCCTCGTGGACGACCACTACTGAACCCCCGGATAGCTGTTTCTGTAGTTTGAAATTGTCTCCAAAGTCGTGAAACGATGCTGTGAGCAATTCCGAACTCTGCAGCCACACTTGTCACACTGCGGCCTTCCTCCAACTTCCCAATGATTCGACCTTGGGTAAAAGCATCCAGATGTCGTCTAACAGATTGATTATTCGCCATTTCTCGCTGAGGCAGCAACTTGGTGTGATTTTAACTGCTATACGGCGTGCAATCTCTTTGCCAGAAATACTGATCTTACACCGACAACATGCTTTATCCTACTCAGACACTCCCCCATTACGTCTACCTGCATATCTGCGCATGTGCTACCGTACATCACCTTACTTAATCTCCTGATTGGTCTTTCTGTCCGCTCTGCCTCTTCGTTCAGCTGATATGCTAATTTTTCGACTCTTCGTCCTTAATTTTTACACACCAGTGTAATGCAAAGATATATATTTTTATATGCGGCGGAACATTAAGTTCTGGAGTAGAATTCTAGATAAAATAGATACAATTTGCAGAATTTAATTCACTAAATTATATTTTCTGGATTCAAGTTATCTATATTTGATTAAATACAATGTGTTCTATGGTTTGAGTCATCAAGCTTTTACGAAGCAAAGAACTCTCTCTTTGAAGTTCATTTTTATTAAAAAAAAAAAAAAAAAAAACTATATCATAGACTCTAAATTTGGAAGAATATTATAAACTCTTTTTGAAAGGGTGGAGGAGGGGGTATAATGTTAGGAAACCTGTATTTAAAATAAAAACTATTATGCACACAATAAATGCAATTTGCAATCTAACTTTAACTCAAGATTTATTAAATCTAAATATAACCGAATAACTAATTATACATTCCGAGTTTCGACTCATATAAACTTGATGTTTATTAAGATAAAAAATAATAAGTAAAACCGTGGAAAATATCTCTTCGCGCCCTATTTGGCATAAACCTTTTCCGCAGTTAAATATGGGCTTCGTGGAAGAATTTGGATCGACAGAACAGAGTAAAATCATACTAAACGAATTATGGAACAATAAAAATAAGGACGAATATCTATTATTCATAATAAGAGAAATAAAATATTTGATTAGTTGCCACATGGGAAGAAAATTAAGATGATGAAAAGATTCTTTTTCATGCAAGTTGAAGGATCCCTTGAAATCCTTAGAATAGAGATCCATAAACCTGGAATCTATGAAACGAGAATCTATGGACCTTTTTGCTTAAGACCTTTGTTGCATTATTTTCTGAAATGCGTTGAGAAGGTATTCTTTGAATGGTATCTATAATTTCTAGGACATACTTCGGTTGTAACTTATTTCTTATACATATAACACGGCAATACATACCGAGAAATATTTTTACCGTTCAACAAATTAAATAATTAAAATTTAATGCTGCGGTTGTTTCAAAATCTGTTTATTATATTTTGGAAATTGCAAAGATAATTTCACATAGGATCAATTTGTAATCTCTTGTTTGCAAGTAATAACAAATAATAATAATACTTAACAACATAAATAACATTTTTTTTTAATACAAATCAAACATTTTATGTTTTTGAATACAAATCAAACATTTTATGTTTTTGAATACAAATCAAACATTTTATGTTTTTGAATACGTACCAAATGTTTTATAACGAAATAAATTTCTAAGCTATACAATTTTGTGGAAATTGTTCAGTTATAACCGCCAATTTTAAATAAATACTAAATAAGATGAGCAACTATATATCCTTCTGGTAACAGATATCACCCAAATCAATACATTAAAAAGATTATTGTCAATCCAAAACTAATTGATAAAAATCTAGAGAGTTTAGTTCACAATCAGCGACGTCTTAAGGCATTAGCCAACTGGTCCCGGGCCCAGGGCCTCACCCTCGGTAGATTTCATTCTCTCGACTCTTGTCTTAATAAGATAATGATCCGGATAATTTTAATGGTTAAATATTATTCCCGTACATATTCTCCGAAAAACAAGGAATTTCAAGCATCATGTAAAGTCGTAAGACTGTAATATTATGCGATGACCGTTATCCATGTCAACACCTAGGCCTAATAACATAAACCAGAGGTGTCTAACCCAAATGACCTTGCGGACCACTTATGAAAAACATTATAATCTCGCGGACCGCACATAAAAATATGTACCTTTATATCAGATTTGGAAACAAAGAAACATTTATTGAATATAAATTTAAAACACAGAATGAATTATTATTATTGTTTTTATTATTTTTCATGCATACAGACATAGATAATATAATTATGCTTATATAATATAATAATACAATGATCAAATAATATTTAAAATATTATAGTTGCCATTTTCTAGAAAATTATGGTGTTCCTATTTAATTCATCTCTCGTTACCATTGTTGAAATTTGATAATGCTGTCATTCGCAAACGATTAAGTATACTTTGCCCTTTATTTTAACCGTACTGAATATTTTTTTAAAACTTTAAAAAACACATCTCTGTGTGTGTGTGTGTCTTGCCATTTGGGCACTCCAAACAGAAAAGGTGGAGGAGAAACGAAAGTCGCACACACAGAGAATCATGTACCCTCCAAAGTAAAGGATATGCATAATGCAATTCGAAATTTATAAAAAAAAATATTTACTTTAGTAAAATCTATTTTAATCTAAAGGACATTTCTATTATCAAAAAGGATTTATTTTAAAACAAGAACAGGTAACAGGCAAATACATTGTATATATATAATATATATATATATAATCCTCTCAAATAAATTTCAAAATTAAAAAAACTTAAAAAATTTGATATTTAAAATCTTTTTAAAAAGAGTCGGTGGGCCGCAATTTACGTACTGGCGGACCGCGTGTTGGACACCCCTGCCATAAACAATCATTCAATTCCTTTAGTCGAAATACTGGCATCGGTCGAGCCGGTTTTTGCCTAGGTTTTTGAGATTGTGAGTCGTGTACATACATTTGTTTCAAATTATCATTTGAATCAATATTTAACAATGCATGCTACATACTGTCTACTTATAAAGATCTCAGATAGAGCCTACATTTGCATTGGGGCCCAGGGCCTCAAAAAGTCTTAAGACGTCCCTGCTCACAATTGGAAATCATATGTTTTTTTTACCATGCAGTCCTTCATTCGAAACTCGCCTATGTGGTTCCAAGAGCACATATTAATTTTTTTTTCCGAAAATGTTATACGCCCAGAAACAGCAATTTTTAAATAGCACACATTCATTTCTTTAAAAAAAGGAATGGAAAAAAAAGTACTCATTCTTGGAACCAATTTTTTTTTTCACATTATAAATACCTTAATCCACTCGTTCCAATTATAAATAGAATACCTTTAACAAGTGCAAGCACTTTTTGGAACAAATCAGAACACATAGATAATGTGTTAAGGAGGTTGGGATGGGGAGGGGGGTGAAACACACTATTACCACAAAGCAAAATGGCCCCTAAAGCTACATACTACCGCTTTCCCTCACCTGTAAACAGGCTAAAATATCCGGTTGAAGGCAGTGATCATCATCATTGTGGAATGCACAGTAGCCGCCCCACCCCCTTGGGACCAAGAGCCATGATTGGTGTAATTAATGAAAAACGCTGCGAGCGTCAAAGAAGGGGATGGATTCCCCCTTTCAAAGGAAGATCTCCCTTCGATTTTTCAGAAGCGGATTTATGTTGCTTTTGCAGATTACAACTGACTGACATTGAAAATTAATGAACTGAGAGAATGTATGCCTTGACAAGCACCTACAAGAATGTTCCTTAGATTTAAGACATGCATCCGCCTCCTAAAAAAGCACTCCGTTCAAACGTTATTTAAAATAACTAACTAAACATTACTCGTGGAACTTAAAAAGAAAAGGTTAATGGAATGGATGAGAGAGAGCCCAATTTTGCATTTGAATGACACTGGAGCTACCAGAAGATAAATTTGGGTGATGAGTTTGTAATGCTTGGTGAAAAGACATAATACCTTAAAACAGAAGCGTAAAAGAAACAATAATAATGCATGCTTACCACTTTCTTAAATTTGGACGGAAAGGATTTCACCACGCTCTAAATTTAAAAATAAAAAGTTATTTGAACAGCAGACAGAACTCTAGATTTCTATCAGTAAGGTATTTATTTTCTTATGCAGTACTCTTTTTTGAAACATCTTGGATGTTTCAAACGTTTACTTTAAGCACGGTTAATCACTAGCATTTAATAATAGTATTATTGTCTTTTGTAGAGACCACATAAGGTTTTCATCTGAAAACTGATAGGACATTATTATTTTTAACGACATTTATATATATATATATATATAGAGAGAGAGAGAAATAATGTAATATTTACCTTGAAAAAATTTAATTTGCTTTGAAATGAGATGATAAATTAATAAAAATATACCTAATTAATAAAAAGTAATATAAAATTTGAAAACAAAACATTAAACTACGGCCCATAATAAATTTAAAAAATAATTTCCCATTCGTAAATTTGTCTACGAACATTTCTTCGCAATGTTTTGTTTATAAATGTATATGTTAGCGTGGTACGTTCGCATTCCGACAAAATTATGATAAATTAAGCATTTGATTATGCTTTTGATAAATTGTCTTTTTTTTTCTGACCAATAATTTAAAATTTTATGAAATTTTGACAGATAAAATATTCATTAGTATAGCTTTTTTTTCATAATATTTTTCCAAAGTACAATTCTTTGAAATATTTCCCCCCTATTCAGTTTCAATTTGGGTAAAGGCAAAAATACACTGCTGGACAATTGCTAAGGACGGATAACACTATCATCCATAGCAACCACAAAATGAAAGGAAGCAAAATGTGGAAAATTAGAATAAGTGCGGGATATTAGTAAGAAGAAGTATGAGTATGCAATTTTTTCCACGTCTGTTCATCACGTGATAGCGTTCATAAGAGCTTTAAAGGTTTTGACGCGTGTGCACAGTTGTTGTTTCAAGTCAAAGTTTTACAGGAAAGATTTAATAGACGAACTTAAAATTTTTGGCATGTCTTCCCGACATCACATAAATGATTTTATGCGTGGCCGAATTATTGGAAAGATCGAAGAAGGGCGAAAAATAACAGATGTTGCCAGGGAGTTCGACATCGCTCACAGCGTTGTTTCACGGCTGTGGAAGTCATTTAAAACTACTGGAATGTGTAGTAGACGGCACGGGGAGGTTGTGTTAGAAGTACGACGCCTGCAGAAGACAGATATATCGTCCTATCAGCAAAAAGGAACAGGCGCACCACAAGGTGGCAAATCAGTTTCTTGCTGCCTCAGGAAAGCAGATCTCCCGAAAAACTGTTGCCAGACGTTTGAGAGGACGAGGACTATACACACGCAGACCTGTTGTGTGTGTCCCATTGACCAGACAGCACCGTACTGCCCGTTTGCAATGGTGTCGTGAGCATCACAATTGGACTGAACAGGACTGGGCATGCGTACTGTTCTCAGATGAGAGTAGGTTCAGTCTGTCATCGGATTGTAGACGCCAACTGTTCTGGCGCGAGAGTGGCACTGCTTATCGTCCAGAAAATATCCAGGAAAAGGACCGATATCCGATATGCAGTATCATGGTGTGGGTCGGCATCATGATCAATGGCCGCACGCGCCTACATGTGGCTGCGAATGGGACTATGACGGGCCAACGATACATTGATGAAGTTCTACTTCCTCATGTTCGTCCTTTCCGTGGTGCTGTCGGTGATAAATTTGTTTTTATGGACGACAACGCAACATGTCATCGAACACTCGCTGTTCAGGATTGTCTAGACAGCGAGGGTATTCAACGTCTCGTATGGCCCGCGCGTTCTCCAGATCTAAACCCCATTGAAAATGTGTGGGATGCTTTGGGGAGGCAAGTTGCTGGTCGAAACTATCCTCCGACAAACAAGAACACCCTCATCCGTGCACTCACAGAGGAATGGGATAAATTGCCTCAACAGCTGCTGGATAATGTTGTGCAAAGTATGGTACGACGTGTGGAATGTTGCATCACACTCCACGGTGGACATATCCCGTACTGATACCTTTCTTTAAGGTGCCTGCTGACTTTTAGATGCATTGTTCCATTTCTCCGTACGCAGATCAAATGAACATTTTTTTTCTTTCAGATGTTTCACAGCTTTTGTACTTTCCAGAACAATCAATATTCTTTATTCTAATGTCTGAACATTGTGGCAACTATATTTTATCCTACTAGGCTTCATGTCTCGCTTAATGTTATGCTACATAGCAATTTGTGATCCGTCCTTAGCAATTGTCCAGCACTGTATTTAAATAAATTCAGTCAACAAGTAAAGGTATTCATCTATCATTTATTTCGAAGTGTAATGAGGAGGGGGTTCCTATGAGATTTCTACAAAGATTAACTGTTGTATTTTTTGAATACAAAGAACATCATCTATAGAGAGGAGACATAACGTTTTCCCGCCACGCAACTGCAAAATTGGCTCCCAATAGAGATAGGATTACGCAGTTCACATCCAGATGTGCACCTCTAAAATATTGCAGGGTCTTTTCTTCTGACATCACGTCGACAACCGATGGCCGTGAGAAACTCAACGGCGGGTTCCACACCTGAGAGCCGGAATCCCGAGTGTAATTCGAGTAAGAAGCGACCGCCCCCACCACAAGAGAGCGGAGAGACAGTCCGTTTTTTAAACACTGGAAAGAACGGTTGTGTTTGCCTTCCCCTTCGTAAATAACATAATCTGTAGAATAGAGATAGTCAATAGTTTGAATAACTCATAAACAAATGAACATATTGTAATTAATAGCTGTATATATATATATATATATATATATATATATATATATATATATATATATATATATATATATGTATATATAATAAACTAATAATTTAATTTCTTAAATCTCACGCTACCCATCAATTAGTCCAAACGTTACAGGGGGAATGAAGATTTCTTTGAAATCACAATTTTTCCGTTCGAATTTTGAGAATATTTTTTATTTATATTTTAATGATTATTTTGAAAGAATTTCAGATCTTTAAAAAATAATGGAAAGTCGGGAAAGAGAAGATGCTCTACAGAAATGTTCATTGCTTTTCGTTTGCTTGCCTCTCTGTCTAGATTTGAAGAGGAGAATGTAGGATTTTAACAAAAAAAAATATATATAAAATTCAAAATAACTGGTACGTAGGAACCTTAACAACCGACGCAATTTTTCATTTACTCGCAAAGAGCCAGAAGATATGTTATAAAACTCTTCTAACCACAAACTTTTGGTGTGGTGCTAGGACTACACCTCTAAATTGAGACTTTTTCCATAAGAACTTAACCCATATTTTGACTGCGGATTGAGAAGGAAAACAGAGTCATAACAGAGTTTTTGCGGATATTTTGAATCTTTTTGGAGAATTCAAGTCTTCACAATGTATATAAAACAAATACAGAAGTAAACTATTACAGAAGAGGTTATTACATTAGGGTAATTATTTTATTATATGGCACCTGTTTTATATACAAATAATTATATTTGTTCAATTTTGAATTGTAATAACTAACACATTGTAATAATGCAATAGAGTATATTTAATTATTAATAGTTTTTTACACACACACAGCATGCTAGATTATTTACTTTTGTGTATAAATAAATGGGTTTTGCGTCAGATTGACCACCTGATCGAAACATCTGATCATGCACCTCAGTGCCCCAGCTCACGAAAGCTGAGATGAGTACAGTAGGCCTCAGCCCTCATGGGCTACTGCGCCTCTGAGTTTAGTTTATATAAAAAATTATATGACATTGAGTTTAATAATATGAATATAATTGATTAAAGAGATGCAATTATTATATAAAACAAATTAAATGCTTTTTATTTATGGTAAAAATATTTCTTAACCAATCGTAGAATAAAGGAATTTTTCATGGAAAGTATCAGCGTTCTATTTTAAATAGAACAGTGTTTTAAATAGGAAATCGGCGCAATACTTTAGAAAAAAATATTTTCCTTTAATTATAAAATGTAAAAAGAAAAAAAAATGAGGGGAAGGAACTCTTAGGAAGTCCTCCAGGGCTAAACTTTTGTCTAGTACTACCTAGAACCAGAGTTTTATAAGAATATTTGAACTTGATATACCTCGAGTTATGTTTCAGCAATATGAGACTTTGTACCTATTTTAAGTTTTTCTTAAGATGCATCAGAAGCAACTAAGAAAGTAAATTGTTGAATATAATGCACCTCACAATATATGTACCGTAAAATCCGGCGAATAATGGGCACTTTTAACACAAAAATTAAGGTCGAAATTAACGGATGCGCGGTATAGGCCGGGTATAAAAATGAGAACAAATGAGAGAAGAACTAATAGATGACTCACGTGAGATGCTATGACAATAATAATCCATCAGGAATATATAACTTACCTGAAAAGAAAAGAAAATACGATTCATTTGAATGCTATACAATATAAAATCACACATAACATAATCGCATTTTTTAAGAAAAACGTAAAACAATCTTTTAAGCATGCTAAAATTACGTATGAAATATATTCAAATATCTTGGGACACACACACACATACACGTTATATATAAATACCGTAAAATCCGGCGTATAACGCGCACTTATAATACAAAAAATGAGGTCGAAATTTGGGGTGCGTGTTGCATGCAGGGTATAAAAACGATAACTTTAAAAAAAATAATAATAAAAAAAAAGATGACATAGAAAAAAAATTAGACTTCTACTCATATTGAAATACTGTTTATTTAAAAGAAATGACATTTCTTATGAACTACAAGCAGTGGCGCACACAAGGGGGGGTCCTGGGGTCCGGACCCCCTCCCCCCAAAACCCTTGATTTTTCTTCCGATTGACTATAATTCTAAGTATATAGTACGTAAAATTTAATTAAGTACTTGTTATTAATGATTAATTTTATTAATTAATGCTAATTATTTATTCAATAATTAGTTTTTTTACTGTGTTTTGTTACCGAAAATCGATAAAATCAAAAGGAGCATGATACAAGAATGGTTAACTTTCGACCCCGGACCCCCCTAAAATGAAAAATTCCTGTGAGCGTACTATACGCTGAATTTTACGCGCATATATATAATATATTTATAATTATTTATACGGCATATATTTAATATATTTATACATATATATAATATATTTACAAAAATAAAATACTTACTGATACTTTAATGTTTGCAAATAAATAACTATCATTTAAACAAAAAAGTTTTTGATACAAATTATTAATTTGTAAATTTGTGTATGGAAATTAATCAAGAAAAATTTTGAAAAAGGATTCGTATATAGCATTTGTACATATTTTTGCTGTAAAGAGAAGAAATTGCAATAACAAAACGTACTGAATGTCATTAAACCTTGAAACCCTTCTGCAAAATTTATTTTTGTCTCAAAAGAAAAAAAAATTCTGAAGCACAATTTTCGTAAATAATTTTCGAGGTAATAGCTTTAGCTAACTTGTGCAGCTTTTAATAATGGTAGTGACAGTATCCACTTATAAATTATGACAAAAAAAATCAATAAACTATTTTAAAAATGTTGAAAATATGTTATTTCAATTCAGAAAATATTTACTGTCTAAGCATATTTGAGAAATATGTCGAGGATTTTTATATCAACCAATACGTATCGCTCCGAAAATATCTCTGAAATTTAATTCTTTTTTCAATCTCATTAACAAGTGTTTCGTTAGATTCCTTTTTTTCCTAAAAAAATATGACAATTTTCCTTAAAAAATTAATAAACAATAATTAATAAATTAATTCAAGACAGATTGATATCTATTCCAAAAAAAAAATTATTATCGAATAATTCACCTTATCCATTTCTTCAGATCAACAGTTACTAAACAACCAAAACAGAGGTGGGGAAAAAGCATAAAAAAATAGTTTAAAAACACACAAAACCTTGAATATATATATAAATCCTAATCAAATAAATTTATTTTGGAAATTCAGGGTGGGGGAAAAAGGAGGGGGAAAAAGAACAACGGCTACCTTGAATATTGTTACCTAACCAGAGTGAATTATGGGAAAGTCGACGTACAAGAGTATTAACATTTATTAACAAAATTCTTTTGAGCCAAGAAAAAGAAGCCAACAAATGTTCGAAAAGTAAAATGCCCTATATTTCGAATAACAGCATTTCTTCGATAATTTCACTTGGCGAAAGAGAAACTCTAGATTGACGTGCAGGAAGAGATGAAAAAAAAGTAAAGTAACCTTGAGGACCGGCCCACTCAGGTAGCTCGTCGGACCCCGCGCCGATATCCGGGTCAAGTCGACGCCCAGGCTACTACTCTTTCCAGACCTGTCCAGACGCGCCAGAAAAAAGAAAGTTCGCCAAGCAAAACCCTTACCAAGAAAGGGTTGCCAGAATTCTGATTATCTGACATATTGCAAATTAGGCGGTTTGGAATCACTTCTTATTTTATTATTATTTTTTATGTATTTATTTTTTTACGTTCAATTTACAATTACCTTTTTACTTTTAAATTTTAGTTGGGTGATGTCTTTCGAATAATAAATAAAAATGAATCTAGGTAATGGATGTGTGTACATTAATAATTTGAGTTATAAATCGCGTTCGAAAAATCATTCAGTTTCATTATAATCGATTTTGAAAAAAAAATAATAAATAGAATTTATTTTTTAAAACGGATTTTGATAAATTATGTGCATATATATCTTACTCAAAAGAAGAAGAAAGATACCGTTCGGTATCTATTCTTTAAAACATGAGTGCTTGGAGGAAAGATCTTAAGAATGCTGTTTTAAATTTTAAAATCCAATAATTCTTTATTTTAACGTTAAAAATAATGTATAAATAAACGGGTTTGCATAATTTATGCATAGCAAAAAGTAGCGAATAATATAGATAATTAGAAGAAACTTTTATAAGTAATTTCAAATTGAGTGTGAATGAGCAAACCGAAAAAATTTTAAGAAGTCAATTAAATCATATCTCCGATAGCTGAAACGATCAACTCTTGCAAGTGAAAGCAATTGAAATAAAATTGTTGAGTGAAATAGTTAAACTAACAATAAAATGCAACGGTATAAAAAAAACAAACATTTAAGTTTTTAGATAAGAAATCGTTTTAAGGGTCCCAGGGGTGTTAATTTTGTCTCGAGAGCTGAAAATGTAATCAATTTTGAAATAGATGTAATTCTTTGAAATTAAAAATAAATATTTCAATTCTTTTACACGTTATTTTTAAAGAAATGAGGCTTCAAAAAATGGAAAAATGTCAAAAATATAACCATAATTTCAAAAATTATGAGCATATGCAAATAAGAAACATTTCTGTAATAAGTATGGGGACTGCGGTAGCCCAGTGGTCAGGGTATCGGATCATGGCAGGCATATCATGAGTTCGTGCCCAGGACCACTTAAGATCCGCTGTGTAGGGCAGCGATGCACGTTAAATCTGTCGAGAGCTCAAACGTCTTCCCGTTGGTGTGGTGTGGTAATTAGGAGAAGGGGGGATGCCAGCTCAGGTGTCGTCCACGTCACTTGATCATGGTTCAAAATTACGTGGTCCGTCGCCAAAAGCCCTCGTGTAGCTGAACAGTGCGACGTTAATATTCACTCACTCACTCTGTAACAGGTATTAAGTAAATTTTACTTTGCGATGCTATTTTCTAAAGTAGTATCCTTTGATGTATAAAATTTTTGCAATCATAAAATGTATCATACTCTAAAAACCCCCACCTAATTTTAGTATTATGTAACTTTTGTATTTCAAAATAATTGAAAAATATTAAAAATTTTAAAAATGCAATTTTTTTTATTTTTTAAAAAATATTATTTATTATTTTATTTATATAAAAAATAGCTACAGTGTAATAAGGATACATTTAACTTTATAAATCAACTCATTGCTTGTAATTAGAGCTATTATTTCAGAAAATATCACGCGCAACGTAAAACTCAATTAATATTTCTCACACAAAAATGTTTTTAATTTTCATATGCTTATAATTTTTAAAATTATGATTATATTGTAAACATTTAACAATTTTTGAAGCCAAATTTCTTAATAAATAATGTGTAAAAGAATCGAATTATTTAATTTTAACCTCAAAGCATTGCGACTAATCGAAAATCGTTCATATTTTCAACCCTTGAGACAAAATTATCGAAAATCGTTCATATTTTCAGCCCTTGAGACAAAATTAACACTCCTGAGACTTCTTAACAATATCCTCTTCTGTTCGAAAACGTATAGTAAAATTATTTATCAAAAACTGTACTCAAACACTTTTCTTTTGTAGCATCCTCGGGTAGTGACCGTGGTTCAAAATTGCGAGACTCGTCGCCAATAGTCTTCGTAATGGGGCGTCACAATGAAAAATATTTTTTTTTAAATTATAAAATGGACTAACTCTTACTTACAACTTAATAGTTTTGGGCAGTTACTCACAGTGTGAAAGCTCTAAAAAAACATCAAGGATACATTTCTCCTAATTTACTAACAATTCCGGATCTATAACACAGAAGGGAAAAAAAATATTTAATTAGTGCTTCAAGAAAGTAAGATTTATAGCCAGGTCCTTATCCTTACCAAAAATTTAAAAAGAAAAGAAAGAAAGAAAAGGGGGAAGGGGAGAAAAGAAATGCGAGAAAGAAAACAGGTAGCCAAGCAATTATCCTAGAATCATCACTGAGCGGAAGTTTTGCGGTTTTTCTTTTTAAAAATAAATCTAAGAAAAGTTATTTAGCTCCTCTTTTAACACTAATGATGCCACTTGTAATACAACACCGCAACGAGTGCAAAATAGACTGGTATTTTAGCTTCCACTAGCATTGTTATCAAACATTTTTCACCAAAAGTATTACTCTTGAGATTAAATAAATATAAATTAATTAAGGCCATTTTTTCGAATGTTATAACTTAAAAGATATAATTTCTACTTAATTTTTTTCTCAAATTACATACCATTATTGTTTCATTTATTTAACACGAATACAATCATTTATTAATATCTAGTAAATAATTAGTACAAAAAATGGCTACAAAAACACAATCCGAAACCTAGCACCTAATAGATCATTAAACTGATGAGTATCATATCTACAGTAAAATACGGCGTATAATGCGCACTTTTAACTCAGAAAATAAGATCGAAATTTACGGGTGCACGTTATACGCCGGGTATAAAAATGATAGCTTCAAAACTAAATAAAAGGATAAGCATAAAAAAAAAATTTCGACTTCTACAAAGATCGAAATATTGTTTATTTAAAAGAAATGACATACTTAATGAACTTAAAGGGTCGTAGAGAGAGAGAGAGAGAGTTCTGTAATATACTATTTATTCAGTAGTCTGGGATAGTATCTCGAATAAATGACTTCAAAACATAAGAGCATTTCATTGTAAAAATTCAGATTCCTTCGTAAAAAAAGGAGATGCACGTAATACACCGAATATACCTAAAAACTAAAAAATGCAACATGAAAGTATAGGTGCACGTTATACGCTGGATTTTACGGTACATTCCAAGGTGTACATTGTACATTTTTTTCTCATTTTTATTACGCCATCTAGTAAAACTCTTCACTGATCTGTCGATTTTAATTCCTACTGTAAGCCCCCGTTCAATTCCTGAAATTAGTTTATGCAATTGATTAAAATTGAAGTGAACTACATTTTCTAGCTTTAGCATACAACCGAGGTTCCCAAACTTTTTTGTCTCATTTTTTCGCCTTTGATTAGACTCTTGCTTACCTCATATTAAATTTTTATACTTTTATCAACTTAAGGGGACATTGTACGATTTACGCAAAAATTTTTAATTTAAGGATTTTTAAAATTTTTTTGGTTGCCTCCTATGTGTGTATACTATGCACCATAAAACAGATTTTGTGCTCAAAATTTCATAAAAAGCCATATAGTTTTTTAAGGAAAAAACTTAAAATTTGTGAAGTGATTTTAAAATGTTACTCCTACAAAAATTTACGTACACGCATGAAATTTGATTTACAAGTACGTCAGACTGTGTACAACAAAAGTTGGTATGGGTTGATTATTATGATTGGTATTTGTACAATACCACTTTTTATGAATGCTTATCGAAAATTCCTTAAAAAATGTATAGAAATTCTGAGTTCAATTATTTTTTAAAAAATAAGTATCGCTTTGATTCAAAAATGCATACCAACTTTTGTCACGTATACTATTGGCAATAGTTAAAAAAAATTCAAAGAATTAGGCACAATAGAAAAAAAGCCTTAGCATTTTAAATGAAGACAAACTAGTTATTTTATCTTTCTGAGATAAGTAAGTTTAAAGTTTTGATTTGTCATAGGGATGTGAATAAAAACGAACGTAAAAGCTATCATAATTCTGCGTTTTTTAAGTTTACAGCTTTCAAATTTTGTGAGGTTATAGAGAAGTATATAAAGAATAATTTAGGCTAAAAAAATTTGATTTGATTTTTTGACCGATTTTGGTCAATTAAATCGTACTGTGTCTTCTTAAGTATCTTTTTGACAGCCAGTATGGAGCTATTTACTTTAAAAGATTTCAATTTTTAACTGTAATAAAATATAGTGTTTAATTAATTTTAAATTAAAATTTAATAATTCACAAAATAACTGTTACATAAAACAACTGAGCAACAAACAAAAATGCTTTTAATGGTAGGGCTGGATCTGGCCCTTCAATAACAAATTTTTACATTTGGCATCGATCTTGGCGAGTTTATCCCAAAATCTCCTCAATTCCATAATTCGGGATAAATAACAAGTATGTCTTTTTAACGCCAAAGTTGCTGATATTCGTTTTTAAACTTCACTTTAAGATCTTCGTTAGTGCCTATTTCAGTGAGTTTCACCTGAAATATGACATTTATTTTCCTCTGTGTGACCAAAAACACTTTAGACTCCTTTGGTATAACTATAATCTCAAAGCATTCTCAAACCTAGTTTCAAAATCTAAATAGAGGGCATTTTAATGTTGAACGTAGTTTAAAACGTCATCTATACCTGGCAGATTGTCTGTAACAAAATGAGAAACTAGGAAAACTCGCGACGTCCAATATTATACTCCTTTAGCTTAATTATGGCAAGAAAAACTGAAATGATGGTTCTTGTTTTGATAAAATATATGCAGTTTTAATGAAACATAACTGCAAATTAACCTCATTAAATTTAGGAAATAAATCTGTTAAATAGGCATAAAATCTGGTTTATATTTGATTACATTTTCTTCTCAAAATTTAAGTCACGATCTGGTTTAATGAAGGCCACAATCACGTAGACCCCCATTTACACTTCATGGACTCCAAAATTATTTTTCCACTGACGTGGACCACTTGCAGGTCGTCATAGACACCTGGGGGTCGATATAGACCACTTTGGAAATCACTGGTATACAAGATTTCTCTTAGAGGAGAGATAGAAGGGTAGTTGAATTTATGCTATGAAAGAGAGGTATTCAGGTAAACTGATACCTCTGATCAGGCACTGGTACAGTATCCCATCTTTGTATTTAAGTTGAGATACGCAGAGTCAGAAATTAAAACTAAGTATAAGTTAAAAACTTTTAGTTATATAATTCATCTTTTATTTTCCTTTTTTAAACTTAGCTTTCTTCTGTAGCTTCAACAGAACTTCTGTATAATAAATAACAACAGAAGCCTGCTGTTGTTACACGTCTCATGTTGAAAGTTTAATTAAAAAAAGGTTATTTGAGCATATTTAAAAAAAAAAAGAGTCGCTTATTTTTTTACTGCTGCTAGAGTCTGGGTTTTAGACCCCCAAACATTCTTGAAAATTAATCAAAGGGGCATCACCGGACTCGACAAATTCTCTCCTTTGAGTCAAGAGAATTTTTTACTGCTGCAAAATAATATTTATTTCAAAATGAAGCAATTTTAATTTAAATTTGATTCTTATTTACCTCGTTATTAGTTTGATTATAATTCATAACATATAATAATATCTAAATAGTACAAATTTAATTCAAATCTAATATATACAGTGGCGCACACAAGGGGGGATCCTGGGGGTCCGGACCCCCCCAAACCCTTGATTTTTTTTCCCGATTGATTATAATTCTAAGTATATAGTACGTAAAATTTAATTAATTACTTGTTATTAATGATTAATTTTATTAATTAATACTAATTATTTATTCAAAAATTTGTTTTTTACTGTATTTTGTCCCGAAAATCGCAAAATCAAAAGGAGCATGATACAAGAATGGTGAACTTTCGACCCCGGACCCCCCGTTGAAAAATTCCTGTGCGCGCTAATGAATATATATATGAAACGGTGAAGACCACAGAATTTACTAAAACTTTTAGCGAGACACTTCCATTGAAGTTTACGACAAGGGACGATATGTTTTGAGTCTGCTTTCCTTTAATGTTAAAAAATAGGCAACAATTTATTGCATTCACACATCTATCAATATGTTTTAATTCCACTGCGATACGGAGAGGAGTATTTCCAGACTTACTATAATTCATTTCTATTTGAATAAATACGAAATTTTAAAAATTGAGAAAAGAAGCAATTTTTATTGTATCAATACATTGCTGATCGATACTGAAATCCTCAACGTGGCGCACTACAATAATATAGGACTACTAAGAATAAAACTACTGTTGCTGGCGTTTTATATTACGCCAATTTGATTGGAAAATATTTCACCTGGCTTACACGCTTGGCAGCAATTTCACCCTCTTGGATACATATTTGCAAATTAGAGGAACTTTTTTTTTCAATTCGGCTGATATACGGGTTTCCGATTTAGGATAAATTTTTAAAGACAAAGAGAATATCAGCACTATGGGCTGATATTCGAAAATATACAATATTCCGTTTTTAAGTTAATACAGTGCTTCTCAAACTGTGGGGTGGTGCATGGTAACTCTACGAGGGAGCTGCGAGCATATTGAAAAGTCGAAAACAATAGATTATTTGAAAAAAAAATTCTTGATTTATTGAAAGTAAACAAACGGAATACATTCTGACATAATAAAATATAAAATACACACAATTACACTGATATAATACACTTATAAATGTATCAGCACTACACAATGTATTAAATATAATTAATTTAACAATACTTAATTAAGGACAAGTTTAATAATTACCAGTGACTCCATGGGCTTGTCATATATAAGTTTTACAAAAATTAACACTTGCCTTGATAATTTGTCCGGTTTATAATCAATACCATAACTGCCGATTAAAAGTTACACGATTCGCTCCCGAATTCCACCGTTTTCCAAGTAGGAGCGAGTATATGATGTATTGTGGGGGGAATGAAAAGGAATAAATAAGTAAAACCTTCTCTGAAATAAGTAAATCCTTCGCAAACACTCCCAAGGGCCTTTTGTTGCATTCCAAAGCCTTGGGAATAATGGCATGGATAGAAGTACACAGAGACGATCGTACTTCGGAAAGACGTATATATACATCCGGGGCAATTAACGCTTTGGCTAAGCGAGACTTTTATTTTCACCAGTGGCACTTAAGAGGTTAACGTTGAATTGTAGCTTTAGCGTCAAAATATAGTATTAATGAATTCAATACATTGTTATTGTATGGAGGGGTGCGATGAAAATTGTGATTCAATATTGGGCCGCAAATGTATTAAAAGTTTGAGAAGCACTGGATTAACGCATTGTATACTTCAGAATCAGAAACCATTTCTGGAAAGTAACCCGTCGGTTCAACACTGTCACAAACTGTTGACTATGTTACTTGGAAGCTAAATTCATCTGTCATAGCAATTATAGTTCAAATTCAAGGACACAGGTAAAGTATTTCTTAATTACATCTCTATTATTTGCAGTACTAAACCAACTGCCCCAAAGAAAAGGACACATCTTAATTTAAATGACTGCCTGGGAAAATGCATTGTTGATTACGCCCTTCAGGAAAAATAGCCTGAGCCAACAAAGTAGGTCGAGTTGATGAAGGCGACATCGAAGTGGTGGTTACTCACAGGGAAATTAAATCTCCCTCTTGAGTCAGAGTCTCAAAGGTGTAATAAATAACTCGATACATTTCGAATAGCCAAAAAGGAAATGAAAACAGATCATCTGTAGGTAAATTTTCACCTGGCCATGATGGGGTGGAGTCAGGGCGCGGTGATGCCAAGAACTTTCTTGTCTTGACACATTGGGGGCGAACACTTCAATTGTGGAATTAAAACCACCCAATTCATTGAATACAACGGCGATGGAATTAATAATGAGCCGCAGAGAATTGGATCGGGACTCTGGACGTGGCGAGGCTCGGTGATTGTCTCCAACAAGGGTAGTCTTCGACAGTTCAGGAATTTGGCGACTGATTTATTGTGCCCGGATTCAATTTTAGATTGTGCTTCCCTCTTTTGAACTTCATTTCCGTTTTAACCATAGGTGTCCGGAGGAGACAAAAAATAATAATTTGGCGTGGGTTTTAAATATGCAAATACGGTTCCATCATATTGCAATTTTAATATCCTAGAATAATTGGACGAGTGTGTAGTATGAAGAAGTGTCAGTTTTAAGAGTAACTTAATTTGATCTTATATCGGTAATTTGTAAGAATGTAACTGATAAATATTCTCACGTGGCTTTTTCAGAAAAAATCTCAAATGTTTGAAAGACTTTGACTAATGGTTTGTGAGTCATGCTTATGTTATGTATAAAATATTTTATGCTGTACGAACGAATAAATTTTTTATCCATGAATTAGTTTCAAATAGATATTACGGTTAAATGAATTACAATTTGTAAAAATGTATTTAAAGGCAAAGAAGAAAATAAGAAAAGAAATCAGTGTGCCATTGGACAAAAATACATTACTTATTGTAATGGACGGCCCGTGCTATCCATTAGAGTGAGAGAGAGGGACGGAAAGAAGATTATCCATATTCAAAACAAACACTAGTTATTAATAATTATCAACAACGACACAAATTCGACAACCAAGTAAAGAAATGAACTAATTAATAAATATGGGAGCAATGGCGAGGTAGACACGATACTAGAAAAATCAACAATAAATCGGATCACTTATGTCCAGGCAATACACTTTCTAATTCAAATCGACCTGATCCAATTAAACACTTAATTGAGCAAATCGACAATCGTCAATATTAATCAAATAAGCTACGAATTGCTCTCGCCTAGCTTTACGTTAATCAATTACTGCTATCATTTAGCAGTCTAACCTCTCTTCTTCTAACTCGAAAGTTTAATCTTTATATACTAGTCTTTATTTGCATAATCACATCTTCTTCGGAAGAGGAAAGTTTTCAATAGAATAATTTTTAAAGACCCATTATTCCCTAAGAAGTCTATTAGTAGGTAGAACGCGGATAGACCCGTTACACTATCAATGATAAATTGTGAGTTTGAGGCCGTGTTCCCCTAATGTAATAGAACAGGATCCGAATTTGGAACATTTTTTCATATATAATAGTACTCCATCACGAAAATTATGTTCTAGCTTCGTTTTCCTATCAAAAGTGGCATATTTTATCACGCTACTCTATTCGCTTTATCAGATTTGATCCATTTTTCTCGTTTTTACACCTATACCGTAATGCTAAACGAGCTATCCCTTCATATATTAAAATGAAAAATGGACTTATGAAATATATGCCATAAGGAGATATACAAATTGATATGTTGCCAATTTTTCTTAAAATTGAGTTTTTTTTATTTGTCTGAAAATGTGCTCCGCGTTTAGTTAAGATACCCGCACATTTGGCGAAAACAGCTTTTAGTGTAAGATATTTAAGTCCTTAATTCAAATTACGTAAGATTAAATTTATTACTTATCAGGATGATAACGATGTCAGAGAAGTTTGTTAATTGATTGTTTCCTCGGGAAATAGAGTGACATGAGTAGTTCGTCACCTATTGGAGAATGGTCATTTACTGCTGGTTGTCTGATTGGTTAAATTAACTCCTACGTATAAATGACATATATATATAGTATCAACTATTCCTGGAACTCGCTCTTTAGTAATGACGAAATAACCCTAAAAAACTTTAATGTAACACAAGTTACCCGTACTCTACTGCTTTCTGGTTTTTTTTTTTTTTTTTTTTGCAAGTTTTTAATTAAAAAAAACTATTATTTATTCAAATATTCACTCTCATATTTAGTAATATGTTTATAAAAATGTGAAGAAAATTCCACAAGAAATTTCCATGAATACATAAGCTTTTTTCGCTAAGACGGGAAATGTATTATTTTGGTAAAAAAAAAAGTGATAATAAAATCTAGAATAGAATAACGCGCAATTATTTTTGCTCAGTGGTTTTGATTTTTCTCCTGTGAAATATTTTCTGAAAATATTTTTTCAATGAGGAGTGATACCAACTGAGCACAAAACTAATAGAGGAGTGGGCATTAAGTAGATCGCGATCGACTTGTGGACCGCTTGAAAATTAGCTGTTAGTAATTATAAACCGAGATTTTAAGACTGGAGAACAGTATATGCAGACTAAGTCTTCTACTGACTATAACTACGAGAATTATAGACGATTATGGTTCATTTTTAATATATTTTGAAGTGTTTGATAATAAATGCATCATTTGATATTAGTATATTTATGGCTATTATTATGGTTGTATTTTGCTCTTCTCTCTCTCTCTCTCTCTCTCGCGTTAAACGCGGTTTTAAAAGCATAAGTTTTTCTTATTGTAATTAGATAGGTAAGTACATATTCCTTACCTATTCTAAGTTATAAAAAATATTGTAGATATTTTTTTTCGTCGCTCACCACAGTACGTGGATCGTACGTCACTTTGTAACTGTAACACTTTGAACACACTTAACGACTGTAACACTTTAAAAAAATTAGAAGCAGACCGTGTACCCGGGAAAAGTCTTTTCATCCTGGTAACAGAGAATGCATACGTCATAAAAAGATCATCATATATATATATTGTACAATTTTATAATATTTCCATAATGTGAGTGATACAAAAAAGATCATGGTAAGAAAACGAAATTGGCAAAAATTGTACAATATACTTAATTTTTTTTTAAAAAAAATAACAAAAAGGTTCATTTATTGAAACAAATTTCTGTTTGAACAACAACAAAAATACATCGCTATCGAATGTTTTAAACGAGTTCATTTCAGTAAAACATAAAGAGAAGTAACTATATATCAAAAAGAATTTTCGTCTTCCAGTTGTATTTATGTTGATTTAAATTTAACTCGATTATACATATAATTAGCATTCTATCGGGTGTTATACTCGTTACTGTTCTTTTTATATTTGAACCGAGTAGCGTAAAACAAAACTGAAGTTTAATTGTTGTCGGAAGAAGTTCATTTACATAAATAAGAAATTTCTATCCACATTTTCCGCCGATCATTATTACAATTGGGCGTTAACAAAGTGATTCAACGCACTACCAGACCAGTAATAATACTGTGAATAAAAAGTGTGTGCGAAGTAACCACCCAATTATTGTTATCAGTGCAAAAAAAATATATTGTTCTCAAGCTCATAAATATGAATTAAATGACATCACTATATCCAGTGTATCATGCTAATTTTGATAAAATAAAGAATCTTCAGAATTATCATTTGGTATTAGGATGATCTGAAGATCATTTTTTTCGTAGACAAAGGCATTCTACAGTAAGGTTTTTTTTCTGGATTGTAGTGTGTGGGGGAAAGACGAAGAGAGATATTTAATTATGTGTATTGGCTATCTGTCGTCATTCAGTATTTTCGGAGATACATCATGTATTCAGAATTTTGACTAAGCTTGATTTAATAGCCGACAAGAGTATCACAACTTATATTTGAATGTGTTTATTTAAAAAAGGATGATGTAATTTTGTGAGAAGCTATTATAATAATTATATTTTGAAAATATACATAGATAAAATTTTGGGGCGTAACGCACACTTTTGACACCAAAAATAATATTGAAAATTAAGGGTGAACATTATACTCCGGGTATAAAATGAAAGCTTCAAAAATAAAAGATATGAGTATGAAAAAAATTAGAAATCGGAATACACTGCTTATTAAAAAGATATGACATACCTAACAACTTAAACGGTTGTAGTTCAAAATGATACTATTTTTTCAAAAGTCTGGGATAATACCTCGGAATAAATGTCTTCAAAACATAAGAGTATTACACAAGAACATTTCAGGGGGAAGGTAAAAAAGGGTCTGTGCGCGTTATACAACGGATTTTATGGTATATATATAAAAGATAACGCGATTAGCGACATTTTCTAATCCTAAATTCGTCATCCCTCTCAAGCACATACTGCTACACTTCTACATATCAAGTTTCCTCTGTAAGAAAAATTTGCAATTAAATTTTAAAATAAAACAAGTTAATTTAGGAGGGAAACCTTAACGAGGTAGCCCGTTATAAATTAGCTACCTCAAAATTACGACCGATAATTGACCATTAATATTAACTAAACTACTTAGATTGACCACGAATTTATACTTTAATTTATCAAGACGTAGAAGTAAGATGAAAAGATAAGCAATTACACCACGTACGTACTTAAGTACATTAAAGGCTGAATCCGAATTCAGTAAAATTAGACAGAATGAGCTCCTAAGCTTATGTTCCAAAAACAAATTTTTTAAAACCAAAAGTAGATCTAAAACATGATATAGCGAAAAGTATTTTTTAATGTGAATAAAAAAGTAACATTTTAAGTCATTGAACAATAAAAATTTAGAAAATACAATACCGAAATTAACATTAATGTCACACACACAATTTCACTTACCCCATTAAAAAATAACTCTACGCACATTACATTTTTTAAATAATATTTTTCATTTTCGTCTTCAACTCATCCACGAGCCGAACAAATTGGGTATAAGACAAGAAATATCAGTAATTTATAGATCACAATTTAAGAAAGGAATGCCGTACGCATTTTACTAACAAACTCAATATATTTTAATGATTTTAAAAAAATTCTCAGTTATAAAAACCCTTCCAGTCTAATTAATTAACGACAGAATCTGAATACCGTCACGGAATGAAAGAAAACCAAAGCAGAGAAAGAACTTTTCAATATTTTTTATCGTGGCTTTTACGTGTGAGTCAAATAAACATTGAAGTTTAATTTCCGTGTGCTAATAATGGAAATAAATGATCAATAATCTGAGATAAAGTTAATTTTCTGATGAACCCAGATAATCTGGAAGCAGGAACGTTATAAGACATGCGCTCGGGCCCAGGGCTTCGGCCTCCAGGAAGAGGGGCTCGACTCGGTCTTAATAAGATCATAATCCAAATAATTTTCATCGTCAAATGTAATTCTTGGCCATATTCTTTGGTTGGTCGAATCGGTTGTACCTAGATTTGTGATATTATGGGTCATGTATTTATGTGTTACAAGTTAGCATTTGCACGAATATTTGACAACGTATGTTATACATCAGATGTGGGGAACCCGCGGCCTCCATGAGTTTTTTGTGCAGCCTACATAAAATCTAGCACTTGTATTAATTATTATTTAATTATATCGATTTCAAAAGTTTGTAAATCAATTTAATGAAATGAGGAAAGGCAGGAATGTGTACGTTTCAAGGACTGCTCATGGGAATAGCCAATTGTACATTTCAAATGTTACAACGCCACCTAGGGCAAAATGATACCACCACCACAGACGTGCTGATAGGATCAATTAAGGCTTCACTTTATGAAGATTGATTCAAATACATATATATATGCTTACATAAATAAAAATACCAATAGTCAATGTTAGAAAGCTACAAAGGTATCTATGAATTTAATAAATAAAAATCAATTATTAATGTTTGAACAAGTTTTTACCCTTATGTGAAAACAAAAATATTTCATACTTTGTAACTTTTTATGTCAAATAATAAACAAATAAGGATTTAATTTTTTAATAATATTTCTCTATATAATGCACAAAATTTTTAAATCTATACAAAAACCATAATAATTTCATAAAAGTCGCATTTATAGGTAAATCAACCAATGCGACCTCCTTTACTACTTTTTAACTCACATGGGGCCTTTAATGGAAAAAAGGTCCCCCATCACTGCTACATACTGTCTTCTTAAAAGGGTCGCATATGAAGCCTACTTTTGCATAAAGGCCCGGGGCATCAAAAAGTTTTAAGATTTCACTGTCTGAAAGCAAACCTATACTATATAAACATCACAAACAATTATATGGAATATATCCCTCCCAGGAGTGTACATACCGCCGTATCAATGATACGGGGCCCCCAAGCTACATGGGTCCCAACAAGGGTAATTACAGCCCCACAAACAGGGCTCCCATATCTAAAAAAGGGCCCCGGAGGAATTTTGATGCAGGGTCTCCTGAGCGCTAGATATGCCAGTGATCCCTCCCTTTATTAAAAACAGGTGATTCTATTTCCATTGTCCCTTATCAAAGCATTCACCACAGACTTATTAATCGAATCAGCATAACATAGCTCCCTGCATTGAAAACATTCTCTAACTCAATGTGAAATCCATTTAGAAACAATCCATTCACAGAAGCATCACACTATCTCCCCCAAATCATTGTAATTAAATGCCAGAACAAAGTCAGTCCTAGAGCTGTCTCCCCCCCCCGTCACCACAACGGTGGTTTGCTATGAAAAAGCGCTTTAATTGCCCAATGACACCGATGCCGCCAGTTGCTCTTTCAACCTATTCATTTTCTGGCCGCGGGTGTTTGGGTGTTGGCCAGCCACTGCGGGACCGAAGAAAGTAAAAATGAAAGCCTTTCCGACCATGGCCTACTTTGCTGTAACACCAAGAGAGAGAGATGTGTGAAAATCCATTCGATGACCTCTATCTTACGCGCAGAATGGCCATATTGATAGTGATCCAGTTTTGAGATAATATCGTTCTAATTTGTTGTTGGAACACACTGCTGCGGATTATTAATTTACAGAGAGACCCTCAATTAATCTTTTTTAGCTCTCTGGGATAAGAAACATTTGAGTAAATATTCCGGAAAAATACATCATTCCAGCTGCCACGCCCGTTCGTTAAAAGAACATTCCACCGCGTGTTCTTAAATTTAAATTCAAGTGTGAGAAAAAAAAAGAGTTTCGAATATAGAATGCTTTGTGGTTTTAGGAAATCGTTTGGTGTTTTTGAAAGTCGATTCACGTGCTATGCACGAGATAAAAAGATATCATTAGTTAAGTTATTTGCAATTTATTGACAAAACTGGTATTGTTACTCAGAACTTGTTCATATTTCCTCGTTTTTTATCTTTATTATAGGAATTTAGGAACATTATGAATAAATTAAAACACGAAGTAAAAAACTATTTTCTCCCATATACGTCGTTGAAATAATCTAAATCGGTTAAATAAGTTCACGACTTAAAAATAAAATAAACATGTAGTGAAGAGAAAAAGAAATTAAGTAATAGAGTGTGCAACTATTTAAGGAATACAGAACTGTTTCGTTTGAAACAATTATATCGACTAAATTATTATTTGAGTTATTAAGAAATGTTATTGATTTATAATCATATGCTAATAAAATTTAATAGTTATTCATTAATCAAAAATTAAATGTCAAAAACATGTATGTTATGAACTGGATAATTATGCCATTTGATTATATCCACAATTCATTAGATATTCTCTTTTTTTTTTTCCTCCCCTAAACATTAAAATACAAGATTAAAATTGAAAAAAGTAATATTCAATACTTATATATTTAGATTTACAGATTTTTTTAAAAAAATTACTTTAAGGTTTAAATATAAATATAATAGAACTCACAATTTATTCCTGCCCCTTTTACTAAACAAATATTTTGAGGATTCATTGATTAGATGTGCCAAAAAAATTTTTTTTTGAATTTTATATTTTAAAACACTGATTCTAAAAGACCGAAGTATGAACTTTTTTAGTACAGAATGTCGATTCATTAAGATGATAAGTCCTTTAAGAACGACTGAAAAATTCATAAATTGAAAATCATAAAAACGCATCGATATTGACTCATTTTTGAAAAAATCGTAAAAAATGCAAAATATCATTATTTTGTAAAGAAATAAAATACCATATCGTGGAGAAATAAATGATCTTTTTGATTCTGTAATTATTTTTTAAAAAACGACGAAAAAGTAGGGATTCTTTTATGCTTCCTTCTGATAGCGACTTGGCGCATGCGTAGAATATAGCGTAACTTTTTTTTTTTTTTTTGTTAACACTTGTATAAATTTCACATCTCAAAAAATTTCAAGCCGCAGGCTTTATATGAAAATTGATTCTTAAGGAATAAACTCCAGAAAACTTCTCATCATGGTTTATATATGATCTTTAACATAACTTAAAACCCTTCAAAATCTGCAACTTTCTAATTACGAAACCATAACTACCACACAATTAGTTCTGAGAATTAACATTATTTCGAAAGATTTAACAGGAAGTAAACAATAATACAACAGAACCCTTCCAAATTGACTACTTCTATATTTGACAAATTTAATATAACAATATTATCTCTCTGCTTGCCTTTCTAAAAGCCACTAGCTGTATACCATTTCTTCGTATGGGTAAATTGAAAAATAAAACAGTGCAGATTGAATGCTGAAGAAGTTTTTTTCATGAGTTAATTTTAAGTAAACTTAAAATTAAACAAAACAAAAAAATATTAGCATATTTCTACTCAATAAAAAATCATACTTGCCAAATTTTAAGTCCTTAGGTCTAATAGCTGAAAAAGAGATTTTCTAAAGGTTTTTGAAGATCTGAGCTTATCTCTTCTCATCAAAAGTAACATGTGTTCTAAATTTCAAAGTTGTAGGCCTAGTAGTGCATAAAAGGGAATTTTTTTAACATAGAATACCATCTTAAAACCTCTTGGAGGTCGATTTTTGCAAAACCCCTACTTAACAAAGGAATTGCTCTCCTCTATGTTCATGTTCTTTTTCTCATGAAAGGAACATGCCTGCTAAATTTCTAGTCCGTAGGTCTTAGTACAAAATTAGAACAATATTTATCTAACCGCCTCTTTAAACTCTCGCAATACTTCTTGTGGGTCGATTTACGCAAAACCCTTACTTAACAGATCTCTACTCCACGAAAGGAACACGCTTGCTAAATTTCAAGTCTGTAGGTGTAATGATTCAAACCTTGTCTCATTACACCTACATACTTGAAATTTAGCATGCGTTACGTTTTAGAGTTACGTTTTTTGCTTATGATAGAATTATATTTTTAGTGCAAATAAGAATATACATAAAATAAAATTATTTATTCGGAATTGAACCGAAAACGATTAGTTTTGGCGACACAAAACCGAAACTGAACCAATATATTTTTTTAGTTGAACCGGAACGAAAACCAGAACAAAAAAAATTACTGTCCGTAGCCCTGGCATAAAATTTGAAAGATTCAATTCTCCAATGGTCAAGCATCCCGGACATCCCTTAATGCTTCATCCATTAAAAAATTGGCGCCTTTCAGTTATCGATCATTTCAAAGATACCGAACGATTAAAAAAAGACTTCTCGAAAAACGAAACACCATTACCATAAGTGTTCATAAATCCTTGAAAACAACAATGCTTAGCAATTAAGTCAATAATATGCCAAACCTTAAAGAAAAAGACAATCTTTAACACAGAATGCGCCGCTGGAATTAATAAGCAAACTTGAAAAATGGTTCAGTGAAAACTACGAAACAAACAAGGAAAAAGTAGTTTGGAAGGTAAAAAAAGTTAGATGTAACAGGCAAGATGAAGAGGAGTCAAAATGGGAGAAGGTATAATAAATCGTGCCCATTGACAGAATTACTGATGGAGTTCTAAAACAAGTTTCAGAATGCGAAATTAGACATCTTCAGACAGCGTTGCGTCAAATTAATTCTGAACGGCTATATTAATTCAGTACATTTAGGAGGTCGTTGGCTCTCAAATGTTAATCAGGTAAGGAGAGAAAAAAAACAGAATGTCTGAAACTTGAATCGGGAGCTTCTGTTAGATTAATCTACTAAGGTGATAGTAAAATCTAAAATTTATATAAAAAAAAACAAGTTTATACTTTACATATGCCATTGAATAAAAAAATGTGTGCTCAGAAAATGTATATTGTGCCACCTAAAAATATTATTAATAACTTCAGGATAACGTTAAGAATATGTGATATGATCAACAATAATCTTACTAGGTAATATTTTTCATATAAAGAGAAACCTTTGTCTTTTAAATAATTAAGCATGGCTCTTCTTAATGTTGCGAATCCAAGGGGAGTTGTCTATACTAGGGGGTAATCACAACCTTTTTTTCTCGCCGGGCCACATACATACGATAGAAGCGGGCCACAACATGAAGATAGTGGGAAAAAACACTATAAGACCATAGCAACATTGATCAAAATATTAAAATTATCATTTACGGCTTTCATTTTAACATAATATTAAATTTTTCATCAAACACACACAAAAAATATTTACTTTTATGCATTTTTTCTGAGTCATGGGGTAGTTTTGATTTCTTTTTATCCATAATCAAGCCTCTTGCTTACACTCTACTATAAAAAAAAGCAAATTGATAGATTTGATTGCTTCATTGATAGAATTTCCGCTAAAATTTTTTAGTACATTATTCTTAAATAATCGAATTTCTTAGTGTAATGGGCCATGAACTGGCCACTCAGAAAAGATCGGTGGGCCAGTCCGTAGGTTGAGTATCACTGGTGTATACCGTTTGATTGATTGATTGAATATTAACGTCGCACTGTTCAGCTACACGAGGGCTTCTGGCGACGGACCACGTAATTTTGAACCATGGTCAAGTGACGTGGACGACACCTGAGCTGGCACCCCCTCTCCTAACTACCACACCACACCAACGGGAGGACGTTTCAGCTCTCGACAGATTTAACGTGCATCGCTGCCCTACACGGCGGGTCTTTAGTGGTACTGGGCTCGAACCTGTGACAAAGCAAGCCACAGACCGATACCTATACCACTCGGCTACCGCGGCCACTGTATACCGTTTGAAATTTATAATGGAAGACAAGGAGATACATTGACACGTCTCTTCAGTTTAACATAGCTCTGTAGAGGGTAATCAGGGATGCTGGTATAAATACTACAGGTACTATATTTAGTAAATCAATACATATTTTGTCATATGCCGAAGGTGTCGACATTATCGCAAGATCTAGAACTGCAGTGGGTGAGAGCTTTCTGGCACTAGAGAGATCTGCTAGAAAAATGAACCTAAAAGTGAATATGGAGAAGACAAAGTATATGTATTGTGGTAGGTTGGAAGCCATTCCTACTTGGTTTGAATCCGTAAAATTTTTCGCCTATCTAGCATCAGAAATAAATTACTAAAATGACGTGAATCCTAAAATCAGAAATGGAATTATTGCAGCTAATCGCTGTTTCTTTGGTTTAAGATCATTACTGAAGTCTCACTTTATAAAAAGAAAGATAAAAATCCTGTTGTATAAGGTACTGATTATCAGTTAAGTCTCAGAGAAATGGATCTTGACAAAAAAGGAAGAGAGGATCTTGGCGACTTTTGAAAGGAAGGTCCTTCGAACCATATTTGATGCTGTTCTCGATGATAACAGTGGAGAAAAAATATAATTTTGAAATATATGAGATTTTTAATTGTGATGATATTATTAAGTCCATAAAACTAAGTAGAATGAGATGGGCAGGGCATATAGTAAGAATGAGCCCAGAACGAACAGCATTGAAATTTTTAAGGCAACTCCCTCTAATAAAAGACCAAAGGATAAGAAAGTTCGACGCAAATGTATGCTGACAAAAAGTGATAAAGATTTATCCTGTTTCAAGCACAAGAAAAAATATATTTCCTACAACCAATTATAAAAATCTCTATTATTTACAGCTGTTCAGATATATTAAACAATTAAATGGAGAAACTGTTATGAAGTGGGAAGGAGAATTAAAAATATCATCTATAAAAAAGGTTTGTGGTACTATGTTTTAGACGTACTGTGTTCTGAATAAATAATACGATTCAACACAAATTCTAAGAACATCCCATTTTAAAATTTTTAGACGCTGAAAAAAATTACCCAAAAATATCATGGATAATTAGTTTATTACTAGCAGAGAGAACGATAAAAAGATATTTCAGAGAAGATATATAGGAAGTTTTCATACATAATTTGAATTATTAGTCCCGTAATCCATGGATTTGCTTAAAAAAAATAACTAATTTTACAACTAAGTTCAGTTAAAATAAATTCCAAAAGGAAAAAAAAAATTTTAAATCTTCTAAAGAAAGTTATTAACTTATTTATATAGTTTTCGAAAATTAAAACATAGAAAACATTTAAAAAACTCTATCATGAAAGTGCTCACTTAATTTTTTAAATCACGCTTTGTTATAAAAAAAACCGAGTTCTTTTTTAAAAACGGAACATTTAACATACAAAGTTATAACAAAAAAAAAATCTCAATTTGTTTTTCATTATAGATACAAAAACCCTATACCTCTCTCAGAAAAGTTTTCAAATCCATCTCCTATTAAATAGAAAAATCACGCACGTAACTTTAAAATTTTAAAACCAAACATATGTCGAATAACAAAGCCTTCATTTCGGAAAAAAAAGGGTAAGCTACCCCCAAATCCACCCTTTCCTTCAGACGTCTTCCTTGCTTTAAAAATCGTGAATTAAGCCTCTTAATTTTAAAAATCACGATTTCTCTAAGGGGTAATATCTTCCAACCTAATCCTTCCCTCTCGATTTCATAGCAAAGCATCTGCCAGCGAAGATCTCCGAATTTCGGCATTTTTTTAAGACAATGGATACGTGTGACGAGAGCGGAAATGAGGGAATTACCTAAACTAGAACTAAGAATATGCTCGACATCCATTAGAGTTTATTGGTTATGATTAAATTATCAGCTGTGCGCAGTTCTCAGAAGCTGCACCTACAGGAAAAAGATTGATCTTGGCAATGAAAAAAAATGTGTAAAGCTAGCTCGCCGAAGTAAGTTGTAAGTAATTTTGATAAATATTATTAAAGTAAAGCAAATTAGAATTATATATATAGGATATATTAGTAATGTGTACGCTTAAAATTTCTTCGAATGTTTTAAAAATTAATGTTCCAGTACATTGACACATAGAAATAACATTATCAATTCGATTATATTCACCCTAGTCTATTTCGATGTAAAAAATAATAAGAAATTTACATTATTGCTACATATCATTATTTACATCATCAAGTTTAATTGAGAAGAGAGTCAAGTTTTTTTTTTAAGTATACTATTTATTATAAGCGTTGTGACAAATCTGTACGGCACTTTTTATCACTAATACTCTTAGGCGTCTTGGGGGATTGTATATTCGTCTATATTTCCAACCAGCTCTACAAGAAGAAACCGGGATATGCAAATTAGTTAAAGTATTTACGGAGAGTGTTTAAGTTAACAGTAGGCTATTACGCCAAGAGATAGGTTGACAGTGATCTAAGGAGATCAAGTTGATTTTGTGATTAGCGGCTCACTGATCATTAGACAGTGATTTACAATTGGAAAGTTTGTTACGCCTGGAAAGTGAGGTAGTAAAAGGAAGGTGAGATTTAAATCTAGATTATCGGCTCATAAGAGTAAATATATAATAAAGTTAGTGGTAATTTAATGAAGCTAGTAATTCACAAATTGCGTGTATCTCTCGATCCTCTTATTCCGGTAATCCCGTTGGATATTGCGTTTAATGCTTGATTAATATTATATTTCGTGGTTTAATTTAATAGTAAGGGTCAATCACATTGACGTAGACATATTGATTAATCTTTATAATTAGAAGGTTGATAATTGATTCAAGTGAATAAATATAATTTATTATAAAAATGTCGTCTGGTCATTCTTGGCCTCAAATCAATCTTGGTGTCCAATGTGGAATCCAGGGGGATTCTCACAGCGTATAATATAAACAAGCTTTATCCACATTGCCAAACGTGAAAAATAAGTTTTGTAAATTTTTAGTGAAAAAGGGATATGCTACGAAGTAAAGAGACCTCCAGTTCTGTTATAAATAAAAAATATAATATGAAAATACCTAATAAGAATGACATTTTTAAATCGAAATATTATTGTAATAGCATTGGAGAAGCAAGAATATATTAATTTATCTTTCTCTCTCTATGGATCGGAGAAAAACAACTCTCATTTACACCTTCATCACAAGATCTTTGGAGCTACTACATCTTATTACAAGAAATTTGTCAGGCATGTTTCTTTCGTTAAGTAGAAATCCTCTAAGAATGGGGTTAGCGGAAATTGACTTCCATAGAGTGTTGTGGAGTCGTTATAAACAAAAATTTCCTTTTTTTGAACTATTAGACTTACAAAACTTAAATTAAGCAAGTATATTTCGTTTGTTGATTAGAGATCTACTAAGAACGGATTTCGCAAAAAAAAAAAAAAAAAAACCCCGAGTAAGGTTGCGGAGACATTATAGATAAAAATTCCATTTTACAAATTCATGTACGTTCTTTTTACCACGTGAGTGAATATTAACGTCGCACTACACGAGGGCTTTTGGCAACGGACCTCGTAATTCTGAACCATGGTTAAGTGACGCTGACTACACCTGATCTTGCATCCCCTCTTCTATTACACCACACCAACGGGAGAACGTTTGAATTCACGGCAGATTTAACGTGCATCGCTCCCCTACACGGCGGGTTTTCAGTAGTACTAGGCTCAAGCTCATGACACGCCAGCCACGAGTCCGTTACCTTGACCACTAGACTATCGCGGCCACTTGCATTTTACCACAATCGAAAGCTTAATACTAGGATTTAGATATCGATATTTTATAAACGATAATGTCATATTTTATATCGATATAGTCAAGTAAATATCCAGTGAAGCGGATGGGTAACGACTAGTTATTTTATGGGTAATTGTTTAAAAATTATCGATGTTTTTAGAAAAACTAAAATTTTTAGCTACAAAAATTTAAGTCTATACAAATTTTCTACGGCAATACAAAAAGATCATATAAATTTTTGCTGCTATAATTAACAAAAAACGAAACATAATTATAAATGAAATACGAAAAATTCTGAAAAACGTTCTGAAAAATTAAGATTAAATTTTAATTGAAAATTTTAACAAATTCTTTCTAAAAATAAATTTCAATTAAACTTTTTTTAATTTTAAAAAAATGGTTGTTTCGTATTATTGCAACCTATTGGCTACATTATATGAAATGCGGTAAAAGGTTACCGATTCAGCGTGTACAACACATAGGAAATCGAGGTCGCCAACTTGGCGAGTTATCAATAGAGTTGGCAATTGTTGCGATAGTACGTTAAGTACCAAAAAAATTAATGATTATTACATCAAAGTACATGTCTCGTCATCACTGTAACAAGATAAAAAGAAAATCAAATCGCTAGTTACAATGTGAAAGGATAGTAATATTTCTAATTTTACTTTATCACGAAGTTATTCTTCAAACTTTTTTTTTTTCATTCTTGTCTCCTTCTTATTTTGTAAGTTTCTTCAAAAATCTTCAGAACATTTTTTAAAAGAAAATATAAAACAATATGAAAGATCCATCACTTTGAATCCTATCAACATTTCTTTTCTCACACTTATACGATGACTATGCAATGGGTTCAAATAATAATCACCTTTTTTTAATCCCCAGAAAGAACAAAATCGCATTCGTGAGGTCGGATGCAAAGGAAATCGTCTGCGTGTAGGACATAATTGCAGACGATTCATCTTCATTTCTCTCATCTGCTAAAAAGAAGCCTTTTCATTCAAGTGACGAGGAAGAAAATAGAACGGGAAGTCAATCCCTTCAGAACGAGTGGTTGTTTTCTACGTTCTATGGGTGTGAAATGAAAAAAAAAAAAGGGAAAAGAATCAGCTGCGTGAGGATTAAAGACGTGTGGAGAAGTTTAAATTCCCCTCAAACATTCTTACGATGGGAAGGCTCATCAAAAAATGTTTTTAATTTTCTTCTTATGTTATTTCTAACAAATAGCTTTTTCTCTGTTTTCACTAAAATGGTATAATAGCTTTCAAAGAAGGGACATAACGATAAATATTTTCACGCGCCAAACAAGAAAAAAAAAACTTTTTTTCAATATTTTTTTTGGTTTAGAATTTTTTTGTTGGGATATAATTTTTTTAACGCTAATTACTTCATTCAAAAACAAATAGCTTTATTGTACAAATATTCGTCAATTTCGAAAATATTGTTTTTTTATTTATTAATGAATATAATTGAAATGTTCTAGAATAGCAATATTTTCATTTTTAAAATATCGATATTTTAGAGAACATTACTGTTCTAAAAGAACAATCAATTACTTCTAAAATAAACAACAAAAAATAAAAATAAACAACTGTACAACAAATAAATATGCTTTTCTTTAAAAAGAAACATTCTTCTGGATGCTTTTATATTGTTCTTCCGAAAATGCTTAAAATGTATTAAGCTTATTTTATTGTTTACAAATTCGTTTTCATAGAAATATTGTTGTCATCATCGCTAACGGAAAAAAATAATTCTTTCAAAACAAAATTACTTTTTTGAAAAATCGGAATATATTTTCTGATTGAGTACTCTCACATAATTATATTATTATTAAATTTTAAAATAGTATTTTATACATTAAATATTGTTTATCATTGAATATTATTTAATCAAAACACAATTTATCTCTGGAATATTATTGTAAATAATATTTCCTTTTTTTTAAATATCATTTTCAAAGCTTTGCTATAATTTAAATCGATTATAATAACATTAATAATCGATTTATATCAAAAACTTATTTATTTCAATTGTAAAGGATAATCACAACATCATACCGTCTATCTTTATATCTCATTGATACCATTTACTTTCATCGATAATTTCTAATGTTTAGGAATATTAAGATTTGATATCAAAATTAAAATTTATTCATCGGGAGTAAATTAGTCTAGCAAGAAATAAAAGCAGTTTTTCAAGAACTTTCTCTCTCTCTCTCTCTCTATTTTTAAATTCGAATTAATTAAAAAATATAAAGTAAGTTTATTTTAAAAGGGAAGTGTATTGTTTAAATATTAGATAGATTTCTTCACCCTACACTGGTGGTAATGATAACCGAGTACTTATAGAGGCAAGCTCGTGACCGGCGGTGCTACATCCCAAACTTGATACCACTGGATCCAATGTGTAACGAAGGCTGATGTGTGTGTGTGAACGCTAAATCTGTACTCAAAGTCCTTACGTAAGCATGTTGCCGAAGTTTGTTAAGGCAAGCTCAGATGTTGTCTTTGTCATTTGACCTTTGTACAAACTTACGAGGTCCGTAGCCAATAGCTCTTGCGTAGCTTCTGATACTTTAATACAGAGTCAATCAAACAATCAATCTCCCAAAGCTCTATCGAGTGGTTACAAATAGAGAAGCATTAGCGCACACAGATCTCATATTGGGGAAGGGGGCTTACATTCCAAAAGACATGTTGAAAAAAGTGCCAAGGTGTAATCTCAAGGGTAAAAATTAAAAATCTGTTGGTCTATGAGGGATTTCAATAGGGATATCTAAAGGCCTGGGCCTAAGGCCTCGGCTTCAGTGGGGGGCCTCGTTTAGTTCCCTACTCCGGTTCATACAAGACCATGATTTGAATAATTTTAGGGGTCGAATATTAATATTGGACAAATTCTCCGAAAAACTGTGAATTTCAAAATACATGTCAACTGACAACATTGCCAAGACTGCATCATTATGTGATGACCGTTGTCCCTCCGTTGTGACATAAGCCATCATTACTCATTTAGACGAAATGCGGCAGTCGGTCGACATGGTTTGTGAGATTGTGAGTCATGCACATTTATTTGTTTCAGATTACCGTTTGTAGGAGTATTTGACAATGTATGCTACATACTGTCTAATTTTAAGGATAGGGCCTAGGAGTCCAAGGCCTCTTCTTAAGACGTCTCTGGGTTTGACCCCCCCTAAACCCCATCCTTGAGAACGTCTACGTTGAAAAGTCTTTTAAGAAATCAAATGTAAGCGTTACTGGAAGTGGCATAACGTATTGTACATACCCGCATTGCGGAGGTGGCCCAGGGCTCTAGTGGGGCACCAAACTTGACTGACGCTAATTATTTAAGATCCAGCTTGGAGCCCGAAACCCAACTTTGCAGGAGGGGGGGCTAATATTCTCCGTTATGTCACTGGTTACTTAAACTGGCTCTCAGGTAGATATAATTTTATATAAAATTCACAAGCATATTAAAAAAATACCACCAAAACCACAAACTCCACATTTTCTCCAGCCACACAATGATTCAAACACCATCCAAAAAGAAAACGCATGAGAACATATCTCCAACGCATTACCTCTAGTTAAAATCACTTAACTCGATCACATTCTTTTCCCAGAGACTTCTTCCAAAACTCCTCCTCATAACTAACTCCGTCCATCTCATTTTCAACCTCATCCAAAAAATGAAAGAATCCCACTCGAACAGAAGAGGGCGAAAGAGAAAAGAAAGAATAAAAAAAATGATGAAAATAGAAAATAAATAACGTCACGTCCTCATTTGCATGGATTTACATTCCCACGAAAACCAGTTATTTTTACTAGTCAAATTTTTTTGCTCTCTCTCTCTCTCTCTTTTCTTCAGATCCTTCTTATAGAAGGTTCATACCACTTCAAACTGACCAAACATCCCGCTGTCTGGGTCTTGCATGGATCGGGGCTGTTCATATATTATGTAGGCATGGGGAGGTGGTTATTCTGGTCACGCATGTGGTTATGAGCTTCAATGAAATCTATATATCAAACTAAGAAATAAAATCAAATACTTAATCATTGAAGGAAAAAAAATGGTATATTTTTAAATTTATTTAATTTAGGTATAGGTAAGCTTACCATGTTTAACCCTAACAGTTTACTGAGACATTAAACTTTATTCATACAGTTGTATTTTTAAAACTTTTTTTTTTAGACATGGCATTTTCAGAAATTGTCTGTTTAAATAATCAACATAAAATTCCCAACAAGAAAGTTTTCAGTTCACAAAAAGATGTTTTAACAGTAGATACTGTGAAAAAAAAAATCTCCCTATTTCTACAGACTAAATCTTCCTCATAATTGAAAGCCCCTTTGAATTGAAGAAAAATGTCCCAATCAAAAGACATCGCAAACTTAACCATTTTAGAAATATCGTAGCATGAAATGTCGGTCCTTTTTCCCCCAAACTTCTTTAAAACTGTTTCCTTCATCTCAATAGTATTTATGAATTTAAAAAAAAATAAATGAACTTTTTTTATAACTTGAACCACAACCCACCCTTTGGTTTTAAATTACCTGTTTCAATAATGTAAGTTCATCAAATACGTCATCAATAGATTTAAAAAATTCTTTTATAATTTCGTGAACTATTTATTCACTCTCTTCTAAATCAGACCAACGAATTTCAGTTCGAAAATTTATCTATTTAAACTTAATTATTTTATTCAAACTGGCTCTCCACAACTCAGTTTTGGATATTAGAACTATAAAAATTGTCTATGCTTGAGAAGAATTATTCCAAAACATCAGTATTTTCTTTTAGAACCCAAAGAAATTCTTTGGTATAAGATGGAATTAATGAGTCTTCGCTGAAGTGTTGACAATTTAATTCAGAATACGTATAAAATACTTCTGCTATTGTAATATAGAATTAGCTTTTAATTTTCAAACTACATTATTAAATATGCACAACCGTAAGAGAATATTTAAAAAAGCGATATCGAACATACAGATCAAAAAATTTTTTAAATATCTTTTCCAGTTATAACATTCTCAAAATCCCGGATATTTTTGGTACCGCGGATATTACTCCAGACAGCACTAAAAGACCAGGACTAATCCAGGCTAATCCCGAATATATGGTAAACCCAAGTGTAGGCAGCAATGTAGATAGGAGAATTGTCTAAGCGAAGGAATTATAATTATAGCTTAAAACCTATCCAAATATAAAGTAGCTCTGTAAAACCAATGTCTTCTTCGAATTAAACCTTTCCCCTTAATTTAAGTTTAGTGTTAGCTATCCTTTCATTCCTGAAAATATGCCCTTCTTCCTTCTCCCCCTCCCCCCCAAGAAGAAGACACTCCCTCGACACGAATTCCAATAACAGCTTTCAAAAAAATAAATCGCTTTTAATCTCGATTGTACAAGTCTTATGTTTACTTTAAAACGAATTCTAGTCGTAGCTGATGCGTGATTGTCTTTTGCCAGTGCTTCTCAAACTTTCTACATTTGCGACCCAATATTCAAACATAATTTTCATCACGCCCCCTTCCATGCAACAATGTAGTGAATTCAAATACTATATTTTGACGCTAAACCTACAATACGACTTTAACCTCCCAAGAGCTGCCGCCGTCGTATATAAACGTCTCGCTCAGCCAAAGCGTAACTGCCCCGAACGTATATATACGTCTTTCCGAAGTACGATCTTTTCTGTGCTCTGTCATCCATAATATTGTTCCGAAGGCTTTGGAATGCAATAAAAGGACCTTGACAGTGTTTGCGAAGGATTTACTTATTCCAGAGGATTTGCTTATTTTTTCCTTTTTCTCCCCCTCCCATTACATCACATACGCTTGCCTACGTGTTAAATTGGGGCATTGGGGAGTAAATTGTGTCTTATAAACCATACAAATGATCAAGATAAGTGTTAATTTTTGTATACAATTTTATACGTAACAAGCCCATGGGGTCACTGGTAATTATTAAACTTATTCTTAACTTAGTTTTGTTAAATTAATTATACTTCATTCCGCAGAACTGGCACACTTATTAGTGCATTACACCAGGGTAAATGTGTATTTTGTTTTCTTATTATGTCAGAATGCGTTTTGTTTGCTTACTTTCAGTAAATTAATAATTTTTTAAAATAATCTTTAGTTTCCGACTTTCCAATATGCTCGCGCCCCCTTTATAGGGTTATCACACCCCCTTGGGGGGGCGCGCCACAGACTGAGAAACACTGGTTTATGCACTTAGAAACATTTGGCTATTGCCAACGGACATCGTAATTTTGAGCCTCGATCAAGTGGAGAGGACACCTGAGCTGGAACTCTTCCTCTTTCCAAACTTCCACACCACACGAATGAGAGGACTTTGGGCCACAACAGATTTAACGTGTATCAGCCCCTCTACATGTCTTTCAGTGGTCTAAGACTCGACTTATAACCACTATATAAGCTACTGTGTCCCCGCTAAGAGCCTGATATGCGTCTTTATTTTATTCAAAAGATTCGAAAATAGAATAATCCAGAAAATAATGACAATAAATATTACATTTTATTAATGTGAAATGTATTTATTGAATTATAATAGTAAATTATCGGTGAATTTTCTTTTTCGTTTAAGGTATCCACAACTACCCTAAAATTTTGATTTTTGCCAAAAATGGAGAATTTTTTTTATGATTTTATTTTATAGACCATCTTATTAGCTTTGTAAAAAAATACCAAGTTTATTATTTTCCATTCATTAGAATAAAAACTACAAGTTTTTAGTAAAAGCAGATGCCACAGCTTTAAGCAAGATGTCATACTTTAAAATGCGTTTTATTCGAAAAGTGTTTTTTTTAATGCTCAAACGGGGACAGCGATTGCTCAAAAAGTTTTGAAATTAATTAACTGAACTTTTTTGTATAAGTTTTGAATGATAGAAGAAGTGTTTTCTAACCTTCAGATTTATCAATCACTGCATTATTACAAAATTTACAGTCTCTTATGTGAATATAACCACTTTTTTTTTAAAAGCAATTTCATATAATAACTAAGAGAGATAAAATGCTCTAGTTTTTGCAAAAGTTAAACTCTCTCTTATCCTGAAGGTTCTTTCAAAAATGAATAGCAAAACGACACATCAAAATTGAAAGTTGCTTTAAAAACTTTTGGTACAGAATGGTTCCCGTTAATGTAATTTTTTGGAAATTTTTACGCATTTTTTACTATTTATGTTCTAATAATTTCTTTTTCTCTATAATTTTAGCATATTTTTTTTTAAATGTACTAAGTGGCCGCGGTAGCCGAGTGGTATAGGTATCGGACCGTGGCTTTCTTTGTCACGGGTTCGAGCTCAGTACCACTAAAGACCCGCCGTGTAGGGCAGCGATGCACGTTAAATCTGTCGAGAGCTGAAACGTCCTCCCGTTGGTGTGGTGTGGTAGTTAGGAGAGGGTGGTGCCAGCTCAGGTGTCGTCCACGTCACTTGACCATGGTTCAAAATTACGTGGTCCGTCGCCAAAAGCCCTCGTGTAGCTGAACAGTGCGACGTTAATACTCAATCAATCAATTTAAATGTACTAAATAAATGTAAAAACCATACACAAAAAAATCCCCATATCTTCATTTTTTAAAAAAAGTTGTCGCAAGTACTTGGATACCTTAAGAAGTTCAAGAAACAAACATTAACGAAGGTTATTAAATTCGATTATTTCTCATCGTTCATGTATTTTTTTAAAAGAAAAGGAGCTTCATACACCTCATGTCCAAGTCTACAAAGCTATTCCTACTGCTCTTTCGGGAGCATAGTATTGCATTAAAATTGCGTCTACATTTCAGAAAGAAAAAAAAAAAGACATTCCATAGGATTGACGTTTCTTTCACGAATACAAAATGGGTGGTTGACGGAAGCTTAAAGACAAGTCGGCGAATAGCTATAAAGAACTATTAAGAACACCCAAGTCTACAGCCCGAAGAATGATCTAAAAATCCCAGATATAATTCCACCCCAAAGAAGTACTGTGTCTATAAATCGTACCATGCATTCGTTGCCACATGTTGAGCGATACGATATGCTGGCAAATCTGTAATTCCTTTGTTCAGATCGCTGAGAATTTAAGCAAAGAATTACTCTCTGGCGTAGATATCCTTTTTTTTTCTTTTCCCTTTTCTACTGACTGTTTATATCCTGAGCTGAGTCACGATTTTTCTACTTCCTGGACGCGGTGTATGTCATTCAACGGCCTTTAATATATCTCCTTTATTTCATTTTTTTTAAAATCTCCCCTCTTATTATTTCTATTATTTTTGATGAACTCTTATTATTATTATTTTTCGGGGGAATTCATTTAATGCTGTTGGCACATTACGACGGTCATTGCTCACACCATCGCAGTTTGTTTTGATTCACATAACATTCGGATATTCTCAGCGGATGTAATTGTTTCCACAGAGCTATACACGATCGCCATTTCTTTCTTTCTTTTTTTTTTTGTCTAGAGTTTATGTTTTTAAACTAAAAATAAACAATGGGTTTAATCATTGTAAACTTTTGGAGAATGTTTACTTTCAGTACTTGTGTTTATAAGGCTGGAGAGGATGCTTTTAAAAGACAATGACATAAATTTTTTTTTGCTGTATTTTAAGCTTATTAATATTTCAGTTAACATTATTACTGCTTCTGAAACACTTTTCTTTTTTTGCTGTCAATTAAACGGAATTCAAAACATATACTATCTTCCTATAGTTTAATATCACTTTGAAATTTTATTAATTGGCTTTGAGTTGAGTTCATCATTTTAGAAGAGAATATATTCAAAATATTTAATGTAGAATATATATATATATATATACTTTTGTTTTAGCACGCATACGTATTTTTAGCTGAAATAATCCAATAATATCTGATATCAGAAAATAAAATTATAAATTAAAAACAATTTAAAAAAAAGGTTTTTGTTTTGAAATTTTTAACACGAGTAGAGTATATATATATTCTACTGCTCCACTGCTTGTATATATATATATATATATATATATATATGTGTGACGAATCTATACGGAACTTTATCACTAACCTTCTGAACCGACCTTTTTAGGGAAATTTAATTCCCTACCTATTTCCAATCAACTCCAAAAAGCGGACAGGATTCCTTGTTATGCAGATTAGATTCAGTATTTAAGTCAAACGAAATAATAAAGTTAGAGCAGTAGGAGATAGATATTGAAACATAAAGTTATAGTGAATTTGAATTGAAGTTTTATAGTTGGATATAATTTAAATTTATGAAGAATTGAGAATCCGAGTGGTAAATATAAAATTGTATTTAAAGTCTCATTAAAGTTTTAAGAGTGAGATTAAAGTTAAATGTTCAATAAGAACATTATTGAATATAATTCTGGGATCTCTTATCGTGGTAATTTCTGCGTGATCGTTATTTAATAAATTAATTAATTAGATCATTAATTAATTGAGTTAATTTAAAGGATATTATCTTTAAAACCTCATAATATTTGTATTATTATTGTTAATAAGTCTTTGATTCTATTTGGGAAAGATAACCAAATAAAGAAAGTTATTTATAATAATGGCTACTGGTTCTTTTATGACTCATAATTATTCTAGTTCTCAAAGTGAGGTTCCTAGAGACCTTCACACACATATATATATATATACATATATATATATATACAAGCAGTGGCGAAACGTGCTACCCCCGCATCGTACGGGGGCTCAAACACCTGACTGACACCAAGTACTTACCCAGTGTAAGATCCGGCTTAGGGCCCCAAACAGGATTTTGCAGGGAGACGCTCTAGTATTCTCCAATACGCCACTCAGTACAAGGCTTAAATATACTTAATTTTCATTAAAAAAATGAAGTGAAATATATCTTTTAAAAATACGTAAATTGAAAAAAAAAGAGATTATTTTTAGTAAAATTAGAATACTTGGATTAATTGTTTAGTAATTAATTGTGATAAATAAAAAAATGGCCGAGTAAGTTAGTGGATAAGATAAAATTTTTTCACAAATGTAAGGAATTTTTAAACACGCCTCGTGTTCTTTTGCTTGAAATGTCTTGGGAAAAAAACTTTGGTTGCTTGACTAATTGTTTATTAACCCACTGCAAGGACTATTGACGTCTGATGTCATAATTTCGAAACTCGGTTAGTGGACGAGGTAGATATCAGTTGGCAGTCCACTCTCAAACCTCCACACATCGTCAATATAATGACTGAGTCCGGACAGATTTGAGGTATATCAGCCTCTCTATTAGGGTGTCCCAGGATCATTGGTACAAACTTTAAAGAGAGGTAGGAGACATCACAAGGATTCAGATTTGAACAGGAATCCGTGTTCGGAAACGTCTTTGTTCGACGCGAGGTGGTGGTTTTCACAAGAGCATTTAAGGAAACAGACCTGCATCACCGCTGTCATCGCCCGTAAAGGAGTATGAAACGTTTTACAAACACCGAGCTGGCAGATATGCACCTGATTTACGCATTGGCAGAAAGAAATGCTCGAGCAGCAGAAAGATTGTATTCCGAAAAGTACCAACACAGAGATGCACCGGACTGCCAGATGTTCGTTAATTTTCAGTGCGATTTGTGTAAATATGCATCGTTACGTGGTAATAGGTAAATAAGGATGGGCCACGAGAGACTCGAACTCCCAACGAAGTATTCGGATTTCTTCGAGCGGTATTTAACTCATTTTTTCCATGCGTGAAACAAAATGTGTTCGATACAGCGGCCCACCCTCATTCTGCCTATTACCTCGTAATGATCCCTATTTACACAAATCGCGTTGCAAATTAGCAAACATTCGGCGGTCCCGTGCATCTCTCTGTGGGTACCTTTCGTGCTTTAAGCTTTCTAATGCTCGTCTAATTCCTTCTGCCAATCCGTAAATCAGGTGCATATCTGCCAGCTCGGTGTTAATAAAACGTTCCGTACTCCTCTACGGGCGACGACAGCTCAAATGACTGCGGTTAAGCAGGTCTGTTTCCTAAAAGGCTTTTGTGAACAACGCCACCTAGCGCCGAACGAATACGTTTCCGTCCATGGTTTGATGTGAAAATCTGAATCCTTGTAATGTCCCCTACCTCCCCTTAAAGTTTTCCCCAAGGATCCTGGAACACCCAGTAAATGGTGGATCTTTAGAGGCATCGGGTATCGAACCTATGACCTGACAGAAATAATGCAAGGCATGAGTTTGCCACCATGACATAATCGTCGCTGGGCATATGGCTCGCGAAGCGAGCCTCCGTCCCATAAATCAACTTTGTAATGAAAGCATAAATATATCAAAAATAACTTTAAAGCAATTTTTTCCTCTTCTATATGACTTTATATAAATCAAATTATAAGAGGGAGAAAAAGCAAGACAGAAAAAAAAAGATATTTTAAAAATGAACATTGTGATACAATAAGCAATTTTTTTCTCTTTCTAAATCGTATTCTATTGGATGAAAATAAACTTCTATCATAATAAGGAAGTATTTTTTTTTATTCAAAACAAAACAAAAGGAGGAAGGGAAAGGCATAGTTTTTTTTTGTCTCTATAATCAGCTAAGTATTATTAAGTAATATGTTTCATTCCCACATTGCATAAGAAAGTTATTCAATAATTTTATTTCAAAATTATAAATAAATTCGGAGGAATCAATTGTGATTTAAATTTTATTCAATAAAAATTTTTAAAACACATTTCCGTTAACAAAAGATTTTGAGTGGCTTCTTTTTTCTTAAATTTACCATTAATAGCTCAGGAATCATTTTGAAAGTTATATATAATCTGTATTGGAAAACACTTTAAATTTTACCAATGTTTTTTTATCTTTTTCAGAATACCATTTTTTTAACATTCCATGTTAGTTAAAAGAGTTTCTATATTTTAATGGTGATCTAATAATGATACTATTAACTTCAAAAGAGGATCAAATACTACACATTAACTACCATTTTTGAAACGTGTGCGTGTTATAATGTAACATTAATTATTTATGAAACATTTTAAAATAAGCAGTTTTAAAACCGTTCATAATATTTTTTTTATTTCCTGAAATGCTTTGAGATAAGTAAATTTCTGACAACAATAATCTAATCTCTCTCTCTATATAACAAGTAATATAAAAAAAAATTAAGTCAATTCCTACTTAGTCAACAAAGAAAGATTTTATTTAAGCTACTTTTGATTAAATACTTACAGTTAATATAAATATGTACATACATATGACAGAATCACAATATTGACAAAATAAAAAAAGATTTTCCTTGCAATTTTCCATTTTTCTTTCTATATATGGTGTTGGACTATTTTTGGTACTATTTATTAATTACTTACATAAATTAAATTATTCTAATAAAATAGTACAGTAAAAAAGAAATTGCCTCCCCGGCGGGATTCGAACCCACTGGACTTAAGACCTAATCCACCCCTGTGGATTAGGTCCAAAGCGCTATTCATTGCGCTACAGGGACTCAACGAACGATTTTCCTTTCTATATATGCTGTTGGACCATTATTTTTGTTTGTTACTATTTATTCATTTATTAAATTTAATTAATGAATTAACATTTGAAAAACTATATTGACATCAAGTGTCATCCGCTACAAGTTTTAAAAAATGTATTAGAACTTGAATGGATGATTAGAAAGTATTTTATTAACGATTTAAAATTTAAATAAAAAATATATATATAGGGAGAGAATAAACTAATAATAGAGGAATTGAAAAAAGTTTTTCCGAGATGATATAATAAATTTATTTATATCACACACGGGAACTATAATAAATGGTAGTAAGTTCTGTTCAATATTATATGGCTACAAATTAGTGCAATTTAGAGGAAAAGGTAATTGGGAACATTGTATTTTTGAAGAGGCACTAAATTGAATTTTGAGCAGTTGTATAATTGATACGATAAGGGTTGGTTCACCGCAGTGGCGCACACAAGGGGGTCCTGGGGTCTGGACGCCCCAAAGCCCTTGATTTTTTTTCCGATTGATTGTAGTTCTAAGTATATAGTACGTAAAATTTAATTAATTACTTGTTATTAATTATTCATTTTATTAATTAATGCTAATTATTTATTCAAAAATTAGTTTTTTACTGTGTTTTGTCCCCCCAAATCGACAAAATCAAAGGGAGCATGATACAAGAATGGTGAACTTTCGACCCCGGACCCCTCCCCCCTTGGAAAATTCCTGTGTGCGCCACTGGTTCACCGTTAAGAGTGTAGGGGGGATGCCTCATCCCTCTAGTAATTATTTAAAAAACAAAACATTCAGATGTAATGCTATAGCAACAACAAAAAACGAAACTAATTCATCACAGTATTTTTAAGTATTTCCATTTCAAAACACACACAGAGCACTTTGCATTACAAAATAACATTTCCAAAACAACTTTTCCTGACTATCAATATCCGTCGCATCATTTCCCGCAGCTATCAGAATCCCTGAGTTGAAAAAGCCACCCAGAGCACTTTTACCATGCGACTCTAAATTTAGTCTTCCGAGATAGTCATGTTAGTCAGCTGTCAACACGCCTCGGGTCTAAAATCCCCCCACCCTTTTCCCACCCTCTACCATTTCACCAAAAAACACACTCGAGAAATTGTTGCGCTTCTTACATGATGGATTGAAGGCAGGGATATTATATGCTTGCCAGTAATGAATCGGAGGCCCCATGAAAATGGATGTCTCTTTTGCGTAAGGCCACAGTAACATGGAACTTCGCCTTAAGATTTTCGTGACGACTTTTCAAGAAAAATTCTATTTCCATCAGTGATTGCGAATTTACTAACAGCCGGAAACCCGGGGTAGGATAAAATCTTTTAATCAGTCTCGTTTAAGATCCTTATCTAGGGTCGTTTAAACGATTTTTTGTGGCAGAGAGGGGTGCTGAGGGAGAAGGGTATTATTTTTTAAAGGTAAGGTTATACTGGATGGAGGAGTTCACTAATCGAACGAAAAAATGTTAATAAGTGAAATGAAACACTTGGGTCTCTTCAGGTAGGCCGTTGACCTACAGGTTAAGGTCTGTCAACGTAAAAAGTCGGTAGAGGTGCTTTATTTCTATGCTTTACAATATACAGCCGGACCCCGATTTAACGAATTCATCAGGACAGAACATTTCAATCGTTAAATTTGGGTTATTCGTTATATCGGAGTCCAAGCAAGACACAATTTTTCGCACTTATCTTTTAGAAGTTCTATGATAAGCAACCACACAAAAAAAAATATCTCTAGTTATATATTAAAACACTTTTTTATTCGACAGCTGAACATACCAAAAATGAATTATTACGCACCAGTTAATTGGAAATTTTGAAATATCGACTAACAGATGTTTGAAAATCTTTGTGATTCCTGCCTCGAAAGAATTTATTTTCGACTTTATGAAAGAAAATACTGCGTCATTTACATCCTGCTGCATAAGGTGTATTTTCACGGTTTCCAAATAATGTAAAGAATTAAAAAATGTAACAGTTATAGAAAGAGTTTCACTATCAATGTTTGCATTAGAATCGTTTTCCATTGGTTCCGACAATCAACAATTCCCTGAATTTCAGTTGTACAGATGGGCAGTCCGTCAACAAATGAAACATAATCATTAAAATCTTAAAGGATGAAATTAGAAAGGAGATTCCTGTCCTATCCACAACTCACACGATAGGTTTCTCATGATTCATCTGCACTTGTATTGTCTAATAACGCACTGCGTCCCTTACCATCGAAATTGACTACTTGCAAGAAAAATCTTTTTTCTGTTTCGGACAAAAAGGATGTTATTTGACTTTCACTTTGACACGATTCTGAGGACTCAGTTTTTAAACAATTTCCTTGAAAACTCGAAATATTTTTCCTATGAGAAAAGATTTTTTACTTTGATATGTAGAACCAAAAGCAGAAAGCGGAGCACATTCAAAATCTTCTCACTTCAAACAATTAAAATCCTTTCCAACAAATACATTCAATAAGTTACAAAATAGCTACAAATTTATCTTTCAGATTTTTTTCGTAATTCCATAAATGTCCATAATTCTGAAGATGATTGTCAAAAAACTCTGTAACAAATTAATCAACTTCCACCCACTAAAAAATTGACCAATTTGTAGAGTAGTTCAGAGTGCCACTGAGAATTCTACCGCGTATCACATGCGGCGCGCTTGCCATAGTTTGACGACCCCCGTCATCAACAAATCTTTTCCAGCATGAAATTCGAAACTTCAAGTTTCTCATGTGATTCCTTGCACTCCCATTTCATGCAAAAAGTCTGGCTACTTTATATTTTAATAAAAAACTAATTTATTTACTTCAACATTCTGAGGTGGCCGCGGTAGCTTAGTGGTCAAGATATCGGATCGTTGCAGTCATGTTACGAGTTCGAGCCCTATACCACTAAAGACCGACGTGCAGGGGAGCGATGCACGTTAAATCATTCGAGAGCTCAAACGTCCTCCCGTTGGTGTGGTAGTTGGGAGAGGGGGTGCCAACTCGGGTGTCGTCCTTGTCACTTGACCATGGTTCAAAATAAAGAGGTCCGTCGCCAAAAGCCCTAGTGTAGCCGAGCACAGAGTGCGACGTTAATATTCACTCAACATTCTGAGGTCATTGTAATTCGGAAATTCAATTCAATCAATAAGAAAAAACAAAAAACCGCGATATTATACAAAAGACTTGGAAAATGAACTTATAATACGTAAACAAGTATAATAAGAACCACACACGCACATAATGACAGTAGAACAGAATCAATTTTAAAAAATCCCAAACATTTTTTCAAATATCTTTCAAAACCACAAACACGAAATTAATCAAAAAAAAAAAAAAAAAAAAACTAACCCTAACAAAAAAATCGATAGGTACTTCCACAGCTTCTAAAGCAACTTGTTCGCATGTGTGAACCAGATGTGTATATTTACCTATACCCTGCAAAACAATAGCACAACAAGAGCATTTAATTCCCTCCAGGTCAGAAAAAAAGAAACCGGACAGCGAACCAATACGATTACTTTTCATCTTTAAAGGGATTGAATTCTTGAATTCGTTTTATAAACTGCTATACGCACAACTAAACTCCAAAAAGAAAAGACGAAACAAATGACCGCTGCCAACAATAGCGTATCTTTACTACTTGAGTGGATTATATTTGTGTTTTTTGTCGTCCGAGTAAGGTTTTTTTTTTTCTTCCTTTTTCGGTCTGTTATTATTTATGATATTTGTGGGAAAATTGAGAAGTTCCTCGCAGGGAAATGACCCTGCTATTGTTTTGGCGATGATGAAGGCGGTAATGTGCGCAGAATAAGGACAAGGTAATTTTATTTCGGTTTTTAAGGAGACAGCATTCACATATATCGCTTCCTTTATTATTATTTTCTTTTCTTCAAGTGAATCTTGGTTGTTTCTTTTTCTGTTATTTCTTAATACTCTCAGTGCTGATGGTCTGCGACGGGGGCACGGTCTCAAATTGCAGTTGGAGGGTTATTAGATGGAAGGTCTTTGTGACATGAAAAATACACTTCCGATTATTTTTATTTATTTATTTATTTTTGTTCATTATTTTAAGTGACTTTTGAACAGTGCTTTTCAAACTTTTAATATTGGCGACCCAATTTTCAGTCATAATTTTCATCGCACCCCCCTCATACAACTATGTATTGAATGCAATAATAATATACTTCTACGCTACGCCAAAATGCGACTTTAATTATAAACTGCACAAATTACGAATATAAGAATTATATTTTATATATAATTTTGTATATGACAAGCCCACATGGAAGTCACTAGTAATTACTAAACTTGTTTTATATTGAGTATTGATTAATTAATAATCAAATACTTTTGGCAATATTTGTGCATTTTTAAGTACAGTCGACCTCCATATAACGAACTGGAATAAGGTTCGTTTTATGGAAAATTCGATATATAGAGGTTCATCTCCTAATAAACTTTATAAACCACATAAAACGAATTTTAAATTCACGAACACTATGTATTAAAAAAAAAGTAGTAATTCACACCTTTTTTAAATTTAATATATGTTTATTTTATATATCTTACCCATCAAAAAAGAACGAAAGGAAGAAAAACTTCAAGGAAAACAAGATAAAAGAATGTCGAAAAATACATTGTACTTTCAATATTAAGAAAATAATTTTATATTAAAATTAATGAATTCGAAGGACATTTTCCAATTTATATATAAAGCATACAAGTAATACTGAACATACATTATTTTATAGCTAGATAGGGACAACTCCACTGAGTGTGAAAGGGTATATCGAAGATGTTTCTAGTAAACTGGACAATGGGGGTTAAAGGTTGCACTTCTTGGATGAAACGTCCAGAACTCTTGTGCTCTTGGCGAATTAGGATATAATAAAACCAGTTCATGATTTATGGCCACTATAAAATGTGTTTAAGAGAGAATAACTTGAAATGTTCAGGAATACTTCAAAATAGGGAGATAAAAAAAAATTGAATCACAAAAGAAAAAGTTCGCTACATAAAAAATGCACTTCTCTTTTGAGACGTTGTTTTATGAAGAAAATCGTGAAATGTTCAAAGTTCCGGAAAAAAGTTCGCAAAAAAGAAAAATTCGCTATATAGAGGCTCGTTATATAGAGGTTCAACTGTATTTTAAATCAGTGTGAATATGTATTTTATGTTTTATGTCAGAATGTTTTTACTTCCTTTCAGTAAATTGCTAATTATTTTAAATCTTTTATTTTCGATATGCCCGGTCCCCCTCCCCCACATAGGGTATCTCGCCCACCTGGGGGCACCCCACAGTTTTAGAAACTCTGGCTTAGAAAGCATAAGTACCTTTCAACCCAAGATAACATTCTATTTCCTCCAAGGTGAGTTGATACATTACAGTTTGGTAAAATTTTAATATATTCTGTCGATAATTCGACAGTAAACAAGATTTGTGACTGAATTCATGCAAAAGGAAACGGCGAGAGCACAGTTGTATAACTATGCATTATCAAGTGATTTTTGAACATCAAATGAGAGATATTTTTGTAGTTTCACAAAACTAAAAAATTGACTGAAAATCAAAGAGCTCTAAGAAAAACTGTTTTTTTTTTTTTGGAAAAACGAACTATTGTGAATGAGATGTGACGGGGCTTTACGGAATTTTCTATTAATCCTCTTAGGGAATCTTTGGGTCCAACAATTGAGTTATTTCACAGCCATCCCTTTCAAGAAGAAACCTTGACATGCAGATTACTAGTATATATATAGTGGAAGTGCAGTAGTAATAGAGCAAGAAGAAGGAAAAGAAGCTGAGTTGCGGAAAGCAGTGCTGTTACGGTAAGGATCGGAATTTAGACGCGTGATTACAGGACGGGCTTGAGTAATTAAAGTAAATTAAGGAAGTTAAGATACTTAAAATAACTTTGAGTAAAGTTAAGTGATTAGGATTTCATGCGCTTATTCACATAAAATTTTGAGCTATGTTATATAACTCTGGATTTTCCCTTTATATTTGGTTTGTCTTTTGATTACTATATTTGGTAATAATAAATTGGATTTCTCATGGCTAGCTTGGGTCATTAATCTTTACTCCCGACAGATTTAGGTCGAGTAGATGAAGAGATGGCTTCCCCAGGCGAGAGGCTATCACAGTGATTGCATGCATTCAAGTATTTTCCCACATTCCTGAGATTTATTTGAAGATTTTCAAAATAAATAAATAAATAAAACCAAATTTATATTTTAGAAATAATTATTTTAATAAGCGTTTATTACGCGCGAGAGCACATTTTATTTATTTTTTTTATTCACCCAAAGACGCCGAGTTCTTTGCCAGTTCGACGCCCTTAAAGGTCCGAAGCTACAAAGCCGGCAAAGGGGCTTCCGGGAAGACCAACGAATGCTTATTAAGGGGAGTTGGAAACCTCTCTCTCTTTCTATACTGACAATGTTAAATTGGCTGTTTTCTATGTACCTTTTCTCAAAATCTGTTTTATGTACATGCTTGAAATTTTTCATACTATTAAAGTACACCTCTCTCATTATACTGAAATGAGCTTTTAGGTAATTTTGAATTTTTTAATAAATTATGAAATATTTTATCAAACATTGCGAAATTTGACTCATTTTTTACTTAAAAAACTTGTAAAAATTAAATTTTTGAGTTTTTTACAAAAAGCTCATCTTAGTATATATTAGACATCATTGTAAATAATTCATAAAAAATTTACATACCTGTGAACAGTAGTTTCTCAGAAAAGGTACATCGCACATTAAAATTTACATTTTGAGATAAATTGATTTTAATGTATACAGTGAGACTTCTAATTGGCTAGGAAATAAAAAAATAAAAGGCTCAATTTAAAATAAACGATACATGTTTTGGTTTATATCAGTCGTTACACTTTTAAGCAAAAACAAAGTAATTTGTTTATAATTTTCGCCATTAAAATGGGCGTGGCCCAAATTCAACGATTTTTAAAAATATGTTTTAAGGGCTTCTAAATACCCTAGAGGTTAAAGTAAGATATTTTTAAAAAGGTTAAAATCTATACAATTTGAAAATGTAAAAATCTCAAATTGTCAAAAAAATAAGATTTTAGCTTTCCAACACCCCTTAAAAATTTAAAAATTGGAAAAAAATACATCGATATAATAAGAAATTTTAAAACTAATCTTTCAGAATAATTCTTGATGTAATGGTGGGAAAAAAGCGGAAATTTTTATCGAACTTTTTTAAAGAAAAAGACATACAGCCCATCGAAATCAAATTTTGAATGTATTCAATGATTTTAAAATTGTGTTTCGCGCGAAACTTCAAAGCAAACATAAAGTTGTCTATTCACACGAATCAAAATAAATTATTCATTTTTAGAGAAATTTCACATGCATTTCAATTTTTTTCTCTTCTGAAATTCTCACGGAAACATTAAAATGCGAATTGTGTGTGAAAAACAATATTTTTTTTTATGACATTTACATTGAGATGTTAATCTAACATACTGGAAAATTTAAACAAAAGTTAACAATGTTGGGTGTGAATGAAGTTTAACATTGGAAATCATTCAAAAAGTAATTAATGAAGAAGGAAACTGACAACACAGACTTGTATTCGCCTTATCCTTACTTCCTGAATTTGTAATTAATGACTAAAACACACAAAAAAAGGGAATACATCGTGAACTAGTTTTTTACGACATTATTTAAAAATGCATGCGTTGAACAATGTATCGTATTTTTCTAAAACTGAACTAAACAGGTATATATCCATCAACAAAAACAGCATGTGGTAAATTTTTTAATTTAGTGCCCATGCTTGAAAAAGGTTAAGAGTGCATGGTTCATACTGTAAATAATGCAACTCTTTAGCATATAGTTTGCTATATCGGCCATCAAGGGTAATAAAACTATCAAGGACTTTTTTAACAATGCGTTGTTTTTCATTCAAACATATTTATATCTATATCTGTTAGCGGAAGTAGAATGAAAACCGTAATTTGAACTATATCATTTTTTGTGAGCTCATTTGAATATGCAAATTTGTTTCTATTTGTTTCGTGCAGTGGAAAAAATACTATTTTTTCATAAGTCAGGGTTGTAAATTAATCTCGTAAAATTTCTGATGCAATACGTTCAGTAATACTAACATTAAAAAATAAAAGTCAACAAAAAAAAAAAAGGACCGAAGAACGATCTAAACCAGAGGTTCCCAAACTTTTTGTCTCATAGATCCCTTGCCATGTTTTTCGGTTTTGGGTAGTCTCCTGCTTACCTAACATTGAATTTTTGTAAGTTTATCAACTGAAATGTCTTTTTGAAAGCTGGTATAGAGTTACTTACTTTAAGGTATCCGACTACGTTCAGAATCGTGATTTTGTAAAAGCGTATAAATGGAAAATATTTATGATATTCAGTATCACTTAGATTAGAAAACGTATATAAAATTGTTTTAAGAATTGTATTACAATAAAAAATTATTTAAGTACAATATTTTGACAAAAAATGAACATAGACTTACCCATTTTCAAAATGTTCTCCTTTTGTGAAAGATGTTTCTATACTGCTCAAAATAATTAAAGGATATTGCGGTTTTAGGTGGATCTTGTGGCTGGGAAACTTTTTATACATGGTCGACTGATTGATACATAGTCGACAGACGTAGTAGGTTATATGAGAATAAATTACACATGTTTGGCAGGAAAAAATGCATTTTATTGCGCATTTGTGTACAAAAGGAAAAAAAACACAATTTGTGCATATGAGAAAAAAAGAATAAGAAAAGGTGTTTTTTTCAAAGGAAATCATTTTCAGTAGGGGGTATGGTTTCCAAGGACGGCCAGCAACGTTGACACCTCTGAGGCATGGAGTCAATGTGGCTATTAATCACGAGTTGGGGGATTCTGTCCCACTCTTCCAGAAGAGCTCTTTCCAGTTCTTGGAGAGTTTGTGGGGGTGGTTGGCGGCCAGCAACTCGTCTTCCTAGAGCGTCCTAAACGTGCTCTATTGGATTCATGTCTGGAAAACACGCTGGCCATTCCATTCGTACGATTCCTTCCTCGAAAAGGAAATCCTCCACCAGGTTAGCACGAGGTGGCCTGCAGTTTTCGTCCATTAAAATGAGGTCATCTCCGATTGCTGCAGCGTAAGGGACTACAATAGGTCTGAGGATCTCATCCCTATATCGGCGAGCAGTCAGAGGTCCATCTCGAATGATGTAGAGGTCTGTGCGCCCGTCAATGGAGATGCCACCATACACCAACACTCCCCCACCGCCAAATCTGACACTTTCGTGCACGAACGCAGGATTATTCCTACTGCCACGGTCCCTCCAGATGAAAATGCGCCTATTATCCGGATGAACAGAAAAACGGGACTCGTCAGAAAAAAGAACATTGCTCCATTCATTTCTCCTCCAGTTCAAATGTTCTGTTGCCCACTTCCTGCGGTCGCGACGATGCCTTGATGTTAGTTTAACACTTACCATCGGTCAGTGAGCATACAGACCTACACCATGGAGCCGGTTTCGGACAGTCTGAGTTGAAACCGTGGTGCCAGTTGCCGAGCGAAGGTGTTGGAGAAGAGTAGCGTTCATATTTCGGTGTCTCCGAGCCGTTAACACTAAATAACGATCTTCATTGGGCGTTGTTGCCCATCTACGACCTTGTCCTGGTCTTCGGCCTGCACTTCCAGTCTCCAAAAACGGTTCCAGATCCTGGAAATCACACTTTGTGACACTCCAATGGCTTGCGCTACTTCGGCTTGAGTTTGGCCCCCTTCTAACCTGCCAGCAACTCTCCAAGCTTCTGAATCAGTTAAATAACTTCGTTGAGACATCGTACTCATCGAAACAAAGCAATCACTGAATGCCGATCATCCTTGTCTTCATTTCAGTTGAAAGTCAAATTTCATTCGCTGCCGCTGAAGCGACGTTTTCGACGTCGAACTCAAAATTAGCATACTCCACAGTTTGAAAATCAGAAAAATTTGCAATTGTGATTCTCTTCTTCCATTTTCGGCAAAAAAAATTTCGGTTATATCTTTATTTTATATAAAACTTGCAATATCCTTTAATTGTTTTGAGCAGTGTATTATAATTATATTTTGCCTGTGTGTATATAGCCCAGTCCTTTGTACTGAGGCTCAACTAGAATTTTTGAAATATATAGCTTAGAAGTGGGTTTATCCAAGTTTTACGACAACAGAGGGGAGAAATATTTTAAGAAAAAAAAGCCAATAATTATTTCAAATGTTGCAACTCTGAAAATAATGTGAATTTTTCAAAAATCATAGTTGAGCCTCTGTACAGAGGTCTGAGCTATATACAGGCAAAATATTATTATAATAGAAGCATTTTCCACAAAAGGAGAGCATTTTGAATAAAAGGTTATTCTAAATTAATTTTTTGCCGAAATATTGTATTTAAATAACTTTTTTTTGTCAAAATGTCCTTAAAATAATTTTATACGTGTATTTTAATCTAAGTGACACTAAGTATCATGAAATTTATCCATTTATGCGCTTTTTTAAAATCACGTTTCCGAACGTAATCGGAAACCTTAAGACGCGTTTTCTTTCACCTTCCTGTATTTTACTTACTTTATAAATAAACATTGAGTATTTTAAAAAAAAATATGTCTCATATTAATTACATTGTGGATAATACATACAAAATAAAATTGATCTACGTATTCAATTTTAATCTTAGGAAAAAGAAAGATTTTGACTTCGAGAGACACTGTGTATCTAATTTTCCATCAAAAGTCCAATCTTCAGAGGTTCGGTATAAATACCAAGAACAACATTGTTGAGAGAGAGAGAGAAAGATTCACAGATGATGGTCCCTGTACTTCACGGTCGCCCGATCGTTTTAACAAGGCTTGTTGTGGACTTGCAAATCCGAATTGGTTGCTGTTGTGGAACTAAACCACCTGTCTCATTTTTCCGGGTAATATTCCATCCAAATGGAATTAAGGTAGGGCACTGGGATACTGGGTTTTTATCGCTACCGGAGAATCCAAACAAAAAGAGATGCAGTGGCGATAATATTGGCGTGGGAACTTGATTTCTTTGAATCACCGTTAAAGAAGTGCTGGAAGGATTTAAGGTATGCTGTTAGGAATGGTAGATGCGAAACTGATTATTCGGGTTTCGCCATGGTGCTTCGGAGAGATACTGATTCTTTTTCTTTTTTCGATTTTGGAATCTTTGTATTTGATTTCGGAAGCAGTTATGAGATGGATTAAATGAGATGGAATTTTAAGGGGTGGGCGGAGTGGAATTTTAAACATTTTTGTTTATTATACATAATGCAAGCAATTTGTGAATATTTATTATTTAACATTTTTTTTCATATTTATTTTAATTTCAGTTGGAATAAATTACGAAATATCATAAATAAAAATGAAAAATTTATAATATTGTAGTAGAAAATGTTCTTTAAAAATACAGAGATTTAACAATAATTTTTAAATAAAAGGATTTCGAAATAAACACTACATTGGCAGAAGCAATTAGAGAATTAGATATATATAAAGAACTGAGCCGAACTCATGTGACGTCGTAGTCATATGATAACTACAGTCACGTGTTTCTAAGCAATCAGTTCAAAAACTCATGTGACGTCATAGCCACATGTTTTCAACCAATCAGCTCATGCACTTCGCTGTTGCCAATTTTTACTTTTTGCAAATAATTCATTTTAAAATGTACATAAAGAGTGTTTTTTTTTCAGGTATAGAAGTTTAAGTTGGCATTACTTTCCAAGATGGCGACCGATTTAACAGCTGTCAAGTGATTTATTCTCAGTTTGGTTTGGCAATTCATCAAAACGATCATCAAGCAAGGCGTAGATTCGTCGAATGGGCCCAAAACGAGATTGCCGTTGTTCCCGATTTTCATAAGCGAATTTTGTTTAGCGATGAAGCTCACTTCTGGTTGAATGGCTACGTCAACAAACAAAACTGCCGCTTTTGGAGTGAAGCTAATCCACAAGTGTATGTCGAAATACCGTTACATCCAGAAAAACTGACTTTTTGGTGCGCTTTATGGGCTGGTGGAATTCTTCTTCAAAAACGATGAAGGCCACAACGTTACAGTTAAGGGTGATCGGTATAGAGCCATGATTACTAACTTTTTCATTCCTGAATTGAACAATCATGATGTCCAGGAGCTGTGGTTCCAACAAGACGGCGCAACATGTCACACAGCTCGTGTGACAATCGATTTATTGAAAGACACGTTTGGTGACCGCCTAATTTCACGTTTTGGACCTGTGAATTGGCCTCCAAGATCTTGTGATTTAACACCGCTAGACTATTTTCTGTGGGGCTATGTAAAGTCATTGGTCTATGTGGATAAGCCACAAACGCTTGACCATTTGGAAGACAACATTCGCCGTGTTATTGCCGATATACGGCCACAAATGTTGGAAAAAGTCATCGAAAATTGGACGTCCAGATTGGACTACGTCCGAGCCAGCCGTGGCAGTCATATGTCAGAAATCATATTTAAAATGTAATGCCACAAGATTATCTTTCGAATAAAAAAAATTCATGTCAATCGAATAATACATCGTTGTTTTTTTGCAATTTAAAGTTCTATACCTCTAAAAAAAAACACCCTTTATTTGTCAGCAATAATAATTCACACAGGTAAACAGATAACACTTGATTTTAAAATACATATATAATATAAGATTATTTTTTTTATTTTGACAAAGTTTTCGAAGAATCCAAATTTGAAATTTTAAGTAAATTTTACAAGTAGAACAATAAGTATAAGACTAATGGCAGCTTTGAATTCAATGAATAACACGTGATTGTAATGATCACGTGACAGTCATGAATTCAGCTCTTTAATTTTTATGTCAGTGTATGAATCGCTGGGTAGATTTTTCCCCTTAAATGTTGCAAGGTAAAAATTGTTACTTACTTTCTTCTATTTGTGTTTAGTTTTACAAGCAATTAATACAGTAAAGTATTTATTTGTCTTATTATTAACCTTTATCATTTAGCTTTTTATTTTTGCAAATCAAAATTAATTTGTAATTCTTTTCTATTCATTTTTGGACTCTTCGGCATAGAAAAAGTTCCGGTAAACAAATTTAAGAACATGTAAACTCCAAGCAATTATTTGACTCATTTGTAAAACATTTTGCTGTAAATTCATTTAAAATAACCATGTCAAAAATAAGCCCACATATGTAATTTCTATTTTATTTTAGAAGTAATTCCCCTGTTATTTAAATTGTTACCTACAAAAATTTCCAAAACAAATTTAAGAAAAACACAATGCCGTCATTCATATACCATTTTTCATCAACTTTCACAAACCTCTCTGACCAAAATTCCGACCCCATCCTTTATCTCACGTCGATCTACATTTTCCATTTCAAAAAGAGGAAGAAAAAGAACGAAAAAATTTTTTCTAATTGGTTACTAGCTGCCTCCACATTAATCCCAATCGATTGAAGTTTTTTTTTTTTCTTCAAGAGGCCCGAAAAGCTACTGCACCAGAGAAGGGCGATAACTGGTCCTCCATAAAAAATCGTCTGCTGAATTTGATGAATACCTGTCTTCATTGTACAGAAGGGGGACCAGAAGGTGGGATGGCCAGGTAAAAGCGTGGGAAGGAAGAGTTTGTTGAAAAACGTCGTCGGCTTCTGCTACAGAAACCTGTTCCTGCCTCCGAGGAGGAAGGTGACATCACTTCAGCGAAATCCCCTAGCCAGAAGAGAAATAGGATTACATCTGACATTCCACAGGAGACTCCTCCCTGTTGCGTGATGGGCCATTGAAAGGGGAGGACACATGCATTCTATTGCAGCATCGATATCGGTTTGGTGAGTCATGGCTCCTTGATTCATCCCTTTTTCAACCAGGATAAAAAAAAAAGTTTCCGATTACAAAGATCTGAATGACAGAGGTGTCAACCTGCCTCCCCTAAGAAGTGGTTCCAATGATGGTAGTGGGGTGGTGTAAATGAAGTAGCTGTGTGTAAATTTTGCTTTCTCTAACACAAACTTACACTATATTCTAATCCAATACATCCAAAACTCTTCGAAAACTATTTTTTGTTTTAATTTTAATTTGTGAAAGTCGATCATACAGAATCTTGACACTGGAAAAGTCCTAGGTACCCCGGGTCGCAAGTTCGATTATTGCTTTCTTTCTAGGACCGTTGCGCGCAATAATAATGGACTACTATACTTGAAATTTAATTAGATCTCAACTAAGGTTTCTTTTACGGCATCCTTTTCATTTGATCCGTTTGCTCAGTTTGACTAAATGTGCCATCAACTAAATGTTTATATTCTAAGCCTCTCGAGAGAACAATTAAGTAAAAAAAAAAACTTAGTAAGAAGTTACGAGCATGTTATTTACTGATATGATTGTTTGTTTTTATATATCTTTTATTTTGTACTTGCGTATTATACCGTCGGCCAATTTCGTCAAATCAAAAGATGCAACGGTATGCAGCCAATTGTGGAAACCATTCACACACGCATGTTCGAACACACACAAAAAAAATAACGATGACATTATTATACGATATATTTTGCATTGGCGACATATTCTGATTAGGCGAAATTAGTCGACGGTATAATACAACTGTTTCATCTTTTTATGGTATACGAAACAAAATTAAAAATTATTCATTTCTAATTATCTTCTGTATATAAAAAGTTAAATTTTTCTATCAGACATGATCAAATATGTTTCTACCATAGAAATTTTTACCATTAAATCATAAGTTTTTTAATATAGTTGTTAATTTATTTTTTATCAATTAATTTTTTTGATATTTTTTTTTTTTTTTTTGAAAAAAATTAAGACTGTGACAGAAGTTTTGAAGGGCTTACCACAAAAAACCTCTTTTAATTTTAAGTTAAAATAGACATTTTTACATGTATAATAATACATATACCTCTCTTTTTAGCAAATTCTTAATGCCAATCGCGATAATTTTCTCATGTTTCTAGAAAATAGTTTTTCCGAATAAAATTTCTTGCAGTAGTAAAGAAAAAATTAATACATTATATGTTTTTGTACGCAGAGAGAAACTAATATTCCAAAAACTGAAGTTCCGAGAGTGAGAAAAATTAACATAAAATAGGTTTTGAGGATCAGAAAATGAGAGGTAGCGTTCTCATTAGCCGATACAAGAGTTCGGCTAATAGGGTATATGTAGATCTTAGAAATGGAGAATGAGCCTGCAGTTCAATCGAGTAGAGTAGATGTTAAGTAAATATGCAGCTCTCTTTTATAATTGATGTTATTTTTATTGAAATTTTGCACCATTTAAAACCTTTTTGTACCCCCATTAAAATATTTCTTTCACTAAAATTATATAAAATACTCGATCAATTACGTACCAATTAATATTATTCGAAATAAGTACTAAATCAATGACACAAGCAATTCTATACAGGATTTTATGTCTTTCAAACAGGTCTCTTAACCTTTTTACGATTAGCAACTTCTGACGTTTCGAATGGGTTTCTACACTAGCGTAATTTTTCATGCCTCTAAGCAAGAATGTCAAAAAACCGTAAACGCCTGATAAGTGAGAAAGGAAATTAGTTACTAACAAGCGGAACATTATTGCGCAAACATTCCGTTTCGTTTGCTTCGGAGAGAATTAAAAAATAATAGAAAATGATGTTTTTCTCCTGTTTTTACGTAAGATGATAAATTATCCAACAGTTTCTTGAATTGTTTTAATTATAGGCGAGTAAAGTGTCTACAATAACTTTCGTGACAAGACGTAATTTAATTCTTCAATTGAAAAATGTTTTTTTTGTGTGTGTGTTAGCTGGATTTTTTTAATAATAAATTTTTATGTATTATAGCTCTTTATCTATTAATTTATGAAAGAAAGGGAGACGATACACTGAATTATCATTAATTTACCGGTACAACCTACAGCAATAGACTTATGATTTGGAGCTCATATCATAACAAATACAAGTATTTAAGAAAATTAACAGTATATATCTGATTTTCTGTTAGTAAGTTCAATAAAATAAAGAAATGTGTAAAGAAGTAAAATATTTTGATTTCATTTAAATAACAATGTAACTGCATTGAACTAAAATTATCGCTGCCAGAATTAAATTATAGTCGAGAAATTACGACAACAGTAACTAGACTAAAGACAAAGCACTTTAAGGGCATGAAGATTCTGCCTCATGGTTGCAGATCATATGTGGAATGCAGGAACTGCCCAAACATGCAACTGGATCCCAAACACTTTTTTAGCTGTCCTTCCATTGTTGGTGCTGTAACGTCACTTCTCGAAAACATCAACATCTAGTCGGCTTTCTTTGTGGACCCGACACCCACACGTGCATCTGCAGGTGCAGCGCAACCCCTGTTTGACCCCCCGAGGAATCTAGCTCGTCGACCGGAAGATGAGGGGAGAGATGCTTTGAACTTGCACGAGAGCGGTGGCGAACGAATCCTCCTCTCACAAAATAGTGGACTCTAACAATCTATAATTAACTTTAATAACTGTAATGTATCATTTAGTAAATAATTTTCAATAGTTGTGACGTAAAAAAATTCCATAATTTAATTAACCCAGAATACGCTACCGTTATTCTTTCAAACGTTACAGTGCCCTTTTTAAAACAGACAATGATTGTAGCATGGGATTTCTATACTTGGATCCTGCCAAGGCAGTGATTCACGCCTTTGGCAATATTTGACTATATCTTTATGTTTTGTTATTACCACCTTTGCACTTTGTCATACACGATGACAACAACAATATAATTTCAAATTTAAAGTATTATTTTTATCACATGCTATATAAATGAAAAACACATGAACAAATCATCAAAAATTAAAGTAAAAGGAGAAAGATTATAATACATTTAACTTTTATGCACGAACTTTAGACATTCTCATTAGAAATAAATTATAGTTTAAAAAACTAAAAACACGCTTTTATAGTTAATCGAACAAAGTTGTTATGTAATTTTTTAGTCACCAAATCTCGAAATGGGATCTGAAATTAATCGCCAGATGCGGGAAGGGATATGAAAATGGGAAATCTTTAATCTTAATGATCCCGATTATGACAATAGAACAAAATTACGAAATTATTGTTTTGTCATAGGTCCTTGACAAGAGAGCAAAATTTCGAATTAAAATGACCTTTTAATGAGTTCAAAAGTTCCGTTACATGCAAGTGAAGTTTATAAAAGTGTGTTAAAAAATTGTTCCTCTTAACTTAATATCAATTAAATCCTATTTCTTAATACACGAAATGAGTATGTAATAAAATTTTGTATAATCAAGGTTTTCGAAATATTTATATTAAAGCAAAGAGTAATTTACAAAAAAAAAAAAAAAAAAAAAAACACTAGAATGTATTTTGCCATAAAATATAACATTTTTGCAGATTGAGTATCACAAAAATGAAATTTGTCATGAAATTAACTGTTATTAGAATACTATCATTTAACTTATGCCGAGAGGAGACTTAACTTAAAAGAAGAAAGAAAATTTTGTGAAATGGAAAGCAAAAATGTAAGGTATTTTCATAATCGTTCATATTTTAAACGTTAGAGAGATTTAAAGCAAAAATATTTAAAAAGAAATAAAATTTCACGCCGATATAAAAAAAATTAAATAAAAGTAATAAAAAATGGAAATATTTCATTCATTTCTGAAATGTTTTCATTATCTATACAGAGGACAAAAAAAATGGCATATCAGGTATTACCACGCAGCTTATTTTTTTTAAAAAAAGAAATAACAATTGTTTGCAATAAAACTGATAATCAATTAAATATTTTTATTTCAAAATTAGAAGAAAATTTACAAAATGAATAAATTTTCAAGATATCATTTCCTGGTGTAAAGGGTCTCTCTATTCGTGTTCTTCCTACTAATAACCCCCTTGAGGAGTAATGAGTCTAAATATTATTCCATTGAGAACTTTCCTCTGAAGAAGAAGACGCAATTTATTCAAATCAAGGCTTGTATTTAAAGATTAACTCTCATGTTCCAAGAGAGAGCTTAGAAGCTAACAGGATAGCAAGTAGTGATTAACTTGGAAATTATCTTCAAATATTAGAAGGTGTATTGCATGGACGTGCTAAGAGTAAGTGATCCAATTTACAATTAAGTCTTCTAGTATCTCGTCTACTTCGCTATTGCTCTCATATTTAACTACTGGTGTATTTCTTAACTTGGGTTGTTGATATTTGTTACGTTGTTGAGAATTGTTAATAAATAGTGTTTGTTTTGACTATGGCTAATCTTCCTTCTGACCTTCATACACTAATGGATGGGATAGCTCATCCATTACACTAGGACAGTTTTGTTTTTGGAGCTTTGAATCAATTGAACAATATGGCTTAGCATTTATAATTTAAAGAATGATGTAAATATATGAAATAAGTCATGCATTAAAGATACACCACCTGCTCATGGCGTCAATTGCTTTTCAAAAGTATCAAACAGTATTTACTCTAAATTTCATTGAGAAAAACCATTTGATTCAAACCGAAATTAATTTCCAGTGCAAATTAAACAACAAACAAAAGAAATGGCATCGAAAAAAGACAAGGGGAAACAACTGCTACTTCCTCTTCACGCTGCGCATGTGGAGGCTAAGATCAGTTTAGTTGCAACTTTTAACGAAGCAAAAGTGAAAATAAACATTTCTCTTCAGGTTATCAAATGAAATCTGACAAGTTATTGTACCGACAAGTTAAGTGAGTGTAAAGATACCACAGCAGCAATCGAACGATTGAATTTAGAGAGTTCTAAGAGCAAATAAAACGGCAGACGATCTCATACATTTCTTTTCTTTTCTTTTTATTTAAAGAGAAAAAAACAAGCGTTCTAATTCTCACCACCTGAGCAAATAAGAGGCACGCCCGATTGAAGAACATAACATTCACACGTCTACTGGCTACTGGCTAAGATTTATATATATATATATATATATATATATATATATATATATATATATATATATATATATATATATATATATATAAAGGGTTTTCTTTCTTTTCTTTTCTGATTTTTACCTCCATAGTTGAAAGTGCAAAGCAATTACAGCGTCAGCTCGCCTCAGCCAAAATCTTAACTCTCAGATAATATTTGTTTTTCGCGAATACTTATATTATTTTTTTATAGTTCTAATTTTTTTATATAAATTTGTTTGAAGAAATCACACACACAGTTTTCTTTACTTAACACAATATCTATTTTAAGAATTTATCAGCACAATAGTTCGGAAATGTTCCCCGAAATTATTACGAATTATAGAACACACTTTTACGTAAAATGATGCAAAATATTAACTTCAAGATAAATTTTCCATGGCTGATACATATCCATTTTAGCGGGGGAGAAAATCGAATTTTCGAATTAAAAATCGAAATTCAGTAGCCACTTACAAACTAAAGTAAAATGTTATTATTAGTTTTCGTGATAAAATCTTTTATACATATATGAATAAAAAGAAAGGCATAGTGATAACTGTATTTAAGAAACCGAACTTGAAGCAATATTTCATTATTTATAACGGGCAGAATAATAATAATAACATAAATTTGGTACTGAAGAAGTATTAACTTCATCCAAGAAAAATTATTTTGTGAAGACAGGATAAAACAATATTTTCGATGAAATGCTCTTAAAATGCATTTATTGGTATAGTCAATACTTTCTTTGAATCAGAATAGAAATTTATCAAGCATTTTTATTAGGTATCGGAATTCATGCAATTTCCATATAGAATTTTTCTTCAAGATTCAAAATTACGAGGTCCGTCTTCAATAGCTATTTTCCTTCTAGTTGCAACTCTAGTTCAAAAATCCATCATTTATCTATCATATTTGAAGATCCATATCTCTATTCTTTTTCTTTCATTTTAGTTAAGAATGAATAAGTTTCTATTAGCACGTTATTTCAGTAATTCAAGAATTCGAAAGAAATTTATTTCTTTCTCTAAATTTTCATACACAAAATATAAACAAAATAAGGTATGTAGAAAACAAACGTCAATTTGGCAAAAATTTGTAATTTTTTGATGAGTATTAGATAAAAAAATAGGATTATTAAACTTCAAAAATACATTTTAACAAAATGTATGAGTTTGGAAGCACGTACATAAAATGCAATTTAAAAATTTTAATCCATTGAGCTAAATTCGTGTGACGTCACACGATAAATGCAATGCCGTGTTTCCAGCCAATTAGTTTGTGTGCTTATCTGTTGCCATCCATTACTTTATGCAGAAATTTTTCTTAAAAAAATACAAATTTGTTAAAAATAATAAGACACCAGTATAAGAACCATTTGATATAAAAATACCCGAATAATACAAGATTTCTTGTTTTAAATTTTTTAAAACCTTTTGAAAAATCTTAATTTTGGACATCTTTAATCAATTAACAAATCTAAAATTGTATCTGGATTTTAAAAGACCAATCACAAAAAGAAGTCTTTTCTTAGCTTTGAATTAAGCGGAAAACACGTGATTATATTTATCACGTGAGTGTCACGAATTTGGCTCATTTCCAAACGGGGTTTTTTTTCACACAAACAAGTGGAATTAAAACATAAAGCACTATTTAAAAACGACAGCATTATATAAATAAAATAAAAATAAGAAATTTAAAATTAAAATGCGAATTTTCAGTAGATCTAGTCATCTGAAATTCGAGTAATTTGTATCTTTTTCAATAAAATTGAAACGTTTTTTTGTATGCGAACATTTGAAATATAATTGAGCTTAAACATTTTCTCGTCATTTTTTTTTAAAGTTCAACTACTCATTGCATTGGTATGACTGAGATGAAATATGGTAATTTCTATAATATATTTTTTTTTATGATTGGAAACTGTGAAAGTACAGAAGTCAAATTGACATATTAGAACGTCGAGATTGTAATGATTTAATGTGGCAGAAGTACTTTTAAAAAGTTTCGAAAAATTGCATACAGCCAGAGAAAAATTAAAATGTTTATACAAATAAGCTATAGAATTTTTACCGTAAAATTCGACGAATTATGCGCACCTATATTGTACCTTTCAAGTTGCAGTTATTAGTTTTTAGATATATTCGCCGTATAATACGCACCCCCTTCTTTTACAAAGAAACCTGAATGTATATGTGTAATGCTCTTGTGTTTCGAAGTCATTTATTCGAGGTATTATCCCAAGCTTTTGAAAAAATTGTCTACTTCTACTACAACCTTTTAAGTACATAGGGAATGTCATTTCTTTTAAATAAATAGTATTTTGACATATGCAGCAGCCAGTGGCGTAATGTACACCCCCGCATCATGGGGGGGGCCCAAAGCCTGACAACCACCAAGTAAAATCCCCCTTGGTAAAATACCCTTTGTAAAATCCAAATTGGGGGCCCAAAACCTGACTTTGTAGGGCAGAAATGTTCTCAGTTACGCCACTGGTAGAAGCCGAATTTTTTTCTACACTGATTCTTTTTATTTTTAAAGCTTTCATTTTTATACCTGGCGTATAACGCGCACCTGTAAATTTCGATCTTAATTTTTGTGTTAAAAATACGCATTATACACCGGATTTTACGGTACGTGTAGTAACATAAATTTTTTTACGTTTAACTCATAAATATATGCTAAGCCCACCTGTTACGCAATAAACGAACCCCCGAAGTATATATTATAATAACCGAACATTGAACTCTAAGCTAAGTACAAAAAAAAAATCTTCATCTAAAGATATATTGACATTTAGATCTATCTACACACGAAATATCTTCACGCATTTAACAAAATATCGATATTTTTTGGAGCAGTATTAATATCTCCTTATCTTTATAAATCAAAGATTAAATAGAGGCTAGGCGAAAATTGGTAATTTTTACAACCCACGTCGCAATGCATCAAAAATTCCATCATAATATTTCTTCCTTCCACACCACAAAAAAAGTTAATAATCGCCAATCAATTAAAGGTAATTTCAAAGCACAAATTGGCCACTTAGAGATAAAAACACAACAAAGGCATAGAGAATTGTACAACATGCTCCAACAACAGTGTTCGGTTGAACTGTCAGTGATCACAACCCAGAGAAATCAGAAATATATTTTTAAGTATTTCAGAAGATGCCTTTTGAAAATAAATAAGAGTCTACGAGGTATTTTAATCACCCGCAGTCATGTTTCGCAACTTCGGGATGAAATGCCATAAATCTTGGTACTGGCCCCAATGGCTATAATTACACAAAGCCGGGCCGTGATGGAATTCTTCTTTTCTATATACCACTTTTTTATTCTTACTTTTCTTCAACTAAACTCCTTTCGCTTTCTACTTTTCTTTGTTCTTCCAGTGGACGTCTGGATCTTCGACGGTGCTACCAGAAGATTTAAATTGCATCCTGCCAGTCGACTTCATTGATTTACAGTGACGATTTTCCCCAACCCGCGAAGGATTGTGGCATAAAATGATATTTGGTGTATCTGTCTAATATGGTTCGCGTGACACGCAGAAGAGAAACATTGTATCAAAAGATTAATTTTTTTTTTTTACTCCAGCATCAGGAATTGATGTGATTAATATTCCTCTTTGATTTATTATCGATATAAGATATTTTTTTCTTCTTTCCCATCACACGTTTTCAGTTATCTACTGGTTTGGGTGAGATTGTTTCAAATTTCCAATCACGCGTTCCACGATAAATAAAAATACGCAATTAAAAAAAGAATTATTTTTAAAGGAAAGAAATAATCTCTTTTCGACATATATTACGTGCATGGTAATGGAATTTTTTTTAAAAAATTATTTTCTTAAGGATTTCCACGTTATTTATTTGAATTACTTATCCCTAGAAAAGTGCTATGATAACTTACCGTAAAATCCGGCGTATAACGCGCACTTTTAACACAGAAAATAAGATTCAAATTTACGGGTGCGCTGGGTATAAAAATGACTTCAAAATTTTTTAAAAAAATGACAAGCATGAAGAAAGTTAGACTTCTACATATGTCGAAATATAGTTTATTTTAAGGAAATGACATACATTATGAACCTCAAGAGTGGTAGTTCTAGACGTATACTACTTTTCAAAAGTCTCTTCTGGGATAATATTCCGCGAATAAATGACTTAAAAATATAAGAGCAGTGCATACGAACATTTCAGGTTCTTTCGTCAAAAACAAAGTGCGCGTTATACGGCAGATATACCCGAAAATTTAAAAATACAGCTTGAAAGTATAGGTGCGCGTTATACGCCGGATTTTACGGTAAGTTTATTACTGTGATGTGTATGAAAATACTTTGAATCATTTCGAACATATTGAAGGATTTCAATAGAATGCATGATCCAAATTTAAATTTAAATATCAATCTAGTAAATGAAAAAAAAAATTGGTTTGTGGAATAATGCTATCTTTAGTAAAATAATGTGTATTTGACAACATAAGAATGCTAAGTTTTCAGGTAATCTTTTTTTCTTGGAGTTTTGCCAATGTATACTGCTTAGTAAGAACATTAAACTATTATTTTGGAGTATCTAGTTAAAATTCATTGATCGCTTATGAACATTACATTTTGAAACACTTAAGCTATTAGCGAATGACCTTTAGTTTGTATCGAATTTTATATTGTAAATACAATTAACACAAAATGACTAGTGTTAGGAACGTATAACTTAAAATTAATTTTGCGTAATATTTCTCTTATTATTTAATTATAATGAGGAACACAAATTATTTTGATTTTAATAATAAACCACAGGTACACTTACTGCATCACATGTAACAAAATCAATAACTATAAAAATTTGCGCAAATTTTTTTTCATTATTCTACCGTAACATAACATTCATGCAAAAATAAAATTAGAACTGTCTAAAACAAATTCTAAGAATTTTTGAAGAAAGAAATACTATAGTGCTCAAAAGAGTTTAATTTTAATTTAATTCTTGACGAGCATTATATATTATTTTTTTAGCGAAAGCAGAAAGGATATGCGAGACAATTAGAGCAGGTTTCTTCAACAGAATCCCTAAAGTTTTCAAAGAAATTCGGAAATGAATTTTCCTTTCAGTAAACCAAATATCTTAAAATTATGGGGAATTTGCTAAAATTTATTTTCGTGCACAAGGGTTTATTTGCCAGTCGACAGATAAATCATACATTTTACGTATATAAATCCTAATTCATGTGACGTCATATTCACCTAAGTGCAATCACGTGTTTCTAGCCAATCAGTTTATGCGTTTCCCTGTTGCCAACTTTTGCTTTATGCAGAAACTTTCTTTTAAAAATTATATATTTATCAATAATAATGCCGTACATAAGCGAACAAGATGCACTTTAAAAAAAATGAAAACCTTTTTGCAGAATATCTTAAAACTTAAACATCGTAACCAAATTAAATTCTACACGTAGAGCAACAAGTACAAATCTCATGTCAGTTTTAAATTAATTGAGAACACGTGATTGTGTATTCATCGCGGGATCGTCATTAATTATTATTATTATTAACATGTATAACGTACAAATTTATTCTTCTCTAAATAAATTTGCGATTAAAAAGGCTTTCGAAAGAATACGCTTTGCAGCACAAACCTTTACTTATCCATATAGAATTGAAAGTGTTTGTTTAATTAATGCCATACTAGAGTTCTGCAACAAGTTATTAGCGATGGACCTCATAATTTCGAATCAAAATGACACAAGAATACTACCTCAGCTAGTACTTCTTTTTAAAAATTGCACAATATGCCATAAGCAAACTAAGAAACCTAATTGAATCTTGTGTAAAATAGTCCTTATGCAAGCTTCTGTAGCATCAAGCAACCATATCTCCGAACGGAATACGGTATTAAATTAAACTGAAAAACAAAACTATTCCGAAAAGGTTTAAGTTATACTTAACTCTGCTAAACCTAATGAAAAGAAGAAAAGAAAACTCTTAAGGGAATTTTTTCCATGACTCTCCACCTCACTCACACAGACGTCAGTAGAATATACTGTTACACAACCGTTAATTTATCATGAGATGGAATGAGAATCTGCATTCCTTTCTTTTTTTCAACCCTTCTACATTACCTTCTGCAAATGTTAGTTGACGACATTAAAATTGTTGAGCGGAACCCTGCACCGAGGGAACTGGAACTCTTTTCTTAAAACAAATCTAAGCTACTTAAGAAATACTATTGATTCACAGAAGAGTGGTATTTCACAGAGTTTTTGTTTAAATAAAAACTCAGGAATATATAAAAATGTTCTATAAATGGAAACTTCGCAAAGTAGAGGTAAAAGATAAAAATTGTAGATTTATTTAGTCATTTTACGTCAGTGCTTCTCAAACTGTCAACATTCGCGACCCACTATTCAATCATAACTTTCATCGCCCCCCCTCCATACAGTAGCAATGTATTGAATCCAATAATACTACTCTTTCACGCTAAAGCTACACTACGACTTAAACCTCGTAAGCGACACCTGCATATATAAACGTCTCGCTCAGCCAAAGCGTTAATCTTCTGGACGCATATATACGTCTTTCCGAAATACTATCTTTTCTGTGCAATGCTATTCATAAAATTATTCCAAAGGCTTTGTAATGCAATAAAAAGACGATGTTTGCAAAGGATTTAATTATTTCTGAGGATTTGTTCCCCCTCCCCCTCCAAAAAAGACATCACATTAGCACGTTTACCTTGAAAATAATGGCATTGGGGAGCGAATCGCGTAACTTTTTAATCGGAATTACAATTAAGGGGTGTTCGAAACCTCTCTCTCTCTCTATACTGACAATGTTAAATTGGCTGTTTTCGATGTACCTTTTCTCAAAATCTGTTTTATGTACATGCTTGAAATTTTTCGTACTATTAAAGTACACCTCTCTTATTATACTAAAATGAGCTTTTAGCTAATTTTGAATTTTTTAAGAAATTATGAAATATTTCATGAAACATTGCGAAATTTGACCCATTTTTTACTTTAAAATTTTAGTAATTTGCTTACAATTTTCGCCATTAAAATGGGCGTGGCCCAAATTCAACGATTATTTAAAAATACGTTTTAAGGGCTTCTAAATACCCTAGAGGTTCAAGTAAGATATTTTTAGAAAGGTTAAAATCTATACAATTTGAAAACGTAAAAATCTCAAATTGTCAAAAAAGTAAGATTTTAGCTTTCCAACCCCCCCTTAAGGGATTAATTGTAAACTGTACAAATTATCAAGATAAGTGTTAATACAAGGCCATGGGGTCACTGGTAATTATCAAACTTGTTCTTGACTTATAGTATTGTTAAACTAATCATAAAATACTTTGTACAGTAGTGATACATTTATAAGTGAATTATATCAGTGTAAATGTGTATTTCATTTTTTATTATGTCACACTGTATTTTGTTTGGTAACTTTCAGTAAAAATTAAAACTTTTTTTTAAAAATAATCTTTTGTTTTCTACTTTTCAATATGCTCACGCCCCTCTCGCAGAGTGATCACGCCCCCTTAGAGGGGCGCACCCCGCAGTTTGAGAAACGCTGATTCACGTGGTATTTCAGTGCAGCACGTGGGCTATTAGCAACACACTGCGTACTTTTGAACCATGGTCAAGTGACGAAGCTGAGTTTAGATTATTGGCTGGACATGACTTCCTTTGAGCTCATTTGTTTCGTTGTAATCTGACGACTCACCTTTTTGTGTGCTTCTGGACAAGTCATGGACGCTGCTCATCCAGACGTGAACTCTGCACTTAAGAGTTTGGACTGTAATGTGAAGAAATATACGAGGCGGTTTACTTCTCAGTAATCCCTAAAGGGAAATATGTACACAGACACAATTTGTACACGGACTACTTTTATAGAAAAGAAACGAGTGTAGATATCTTTTAAAAAAACAGACGAAAATGCCTTCTTATCTTTAGAGAAAGAGGCCCTCGGGATGGGACTGAAAATCAATGAGAATAAGACCAAATATATGCCTTGCACTAAATCGTGTTTCAACAATTACCACTTTAAAATTAAAGTGTATAACTTTGAAGTTGACAGTTTCACTTATTTAGGTTCCGAAATTAACAATAGGAACTATTGTACGATTGAAATCCAAAGGAAAATTACCATGGCTAATAGATGTTTTAATGTAATACGAAAATATATGAAATTGAATGTAATCAAAAGAAAAACAAAGGTTCTATTGTATAAAAGTCTTTTAAGATCAGTAAAAATTATGCATGTGAAACTTGGTCCAGAAACAGATGAGAATATAAGTATCTACGAAAGAAAGATTTTAAGATTTATTTTTGGAGGAATTCAGGAAAATGGCATATGGTGAAGAAGATCGAATTTCGAACTCTATTACTCATATAAAGAATCTGCTGACATCGTTACTTTCATCAAAGTACAACGAATTAAATGGACAGGCCACGTTATCAGAGTGGACGGAGACCGCACCACTAAAAAAAAGGCTTCAATGCCCAACCAATTGGCCCACGGAGAAAAGGCAGGCCAAATCTTAAATGGATTGATGGCCTAGAAAAAGATCTAGTTTTGAGAACTAAACATTGCAGAACCCCAGCAGGATGAAGGCTGGCCTGTAAAAAACTTCTTCAGAAGGCCAAGGTCCATCCTGGGCTATCGAGCTACTGAGGAAGGAAGGAAGGAAGACGAAAATGCCGAGACGTAATCTTTACGATCAAAATTAAAAATATTTTAGTCTTCGGTGGAGATTAAGCCTCCAAACTCCACCCTTGTGTACGCCACTGGGACAAGATTATCAAAGTTAACAATAATTACTAGTTCTTCTTGGCAATAGCTTTCATTCTAGAATCTTTGCGTTGACTTTTTGACTTAACACGATAAGAATATTGGTAATTTTTTAGTAAAAATGTTCTTGCAAAAACTTTTTTACGTAGTATTTTACTTTAAGAACATTTTCTCGTACTTTCAAGTCATAATTAGCAACTTTTTACAGTTAGCAATATTCGCATCACGAGTATAAGATTACAAAGAAACATGTACAAAATTATATATATTATGCATCCTATTAGCAGTATAAGCTTTTCTTTTTTTTTTCAAAAGAAAAGAAAAAAGCTGGGAACATAAGAGAATAATATAAAGAAAAAGTACATTTTTATTATGTAATGCATTAAGTAAATTTTGATTGCAGTTTTTTTTTTAAAAAATTAACTATTATCTTATATGACAAGTTAAATGAATACTTATGAAAAATATTGTTTTCTGTCTATTTCTGAATTTATATGAAGTGACATTCTGTGTCTACAATTTTTACGAGTGAGTGAATATTAACGTCGCACTGTCAGCTACAAGAGGGCTTTTGTCGACGGACCTCATAATTTCGGACCATGATCAAGTAACGAAGACGACCCCTGAACTGGCAACCCCCTTACCTAACTACTATACCACACCAACGAGAGGACGTTTGAGCTCTCGACAGATTTAACGTGCGTCGCTCCCCTACACGGACAATTTTTACAAGATAAGCATGTTTAGATCGAAGAAACAAGACTCTAAAATGGATTGCCAAATAAATTTACTGTAATTATTTATAACAATTACTAATAGAGCATATTCATTTAGTTCTAGTCTACAATGTAATTCTTTCATTACAAATTGATACCACTTTCTTTAAAAAAAAGTACAACACTGAAAACCCTTTCTTTTTTTTAAAGATAAAGATCTGACAAGAATTAAAGACACTTTCTACCTCAAGGTCATCCCTCCCCCCCTCCTTCTGTTGACGCTTCAAAAAAAAGTTAATAAATCCTGACTACTCGGTGCTAAAACAATTACAAGAGATTGTTAAAAACGAAGTTATTGAAACAAGCACAGAAACGTTTTTTTTTTGCGCTGGGATAAGCAAATACTGTTGCTTCAAACTGATGGAACTGTCAATGTTGCAGATGTCCCCCCCCCGTCTATTGTTTCCTCCACTTCTTTATTTAAGGTATCCAACTGTGACTTATATGAATAAATAATAATACGAAATTAATTTTCTTTCCATTAGTTATATAGTGTTGCGAAAAGGATTTGAATGAACGCTTAATCACCAACTTAGCTGCTATGGAGTCACGAGGTGAATTCGAGTGTTGGAGGAAGGGGGACGTTTCTTAATATTGAACGCTTCTATTAAGCGATTTCTCTTTGAATTTTTTTCTCATTCCGTCTCAGAGTTTTAAAAAAAAATCGAATAAGTTTCTGATTTAATAAGGTAACCAATTTTTTTAGTTCCTTCTATTAGTTCACCCTCTCCCTGTACATATTTATTTACACACACACACACACACCACACACACATATATATATATATATATATATATATATATATATATAGAGTGTTTTTTCCAGCTATAGAAGTTTAAGTTGGCATTACTTTCCAAGATGGCGACCGATTTAACAGCTGTCAAGTGATTTATTCTCAGTTTGGTTTGGCAATTCATCAAAACGATCATCAAGCAAGGCGTAGATTCGTCGAATGGGCCCAAAACGAGATTGCCGTTGTTCCCGATTTTCATAAGCGAATTTTGTTTAGCGATGAAGCGCACTTCTGGTTGAATGGCTACGTCAACAAACAAAACTGGCGCATTTGGAGTGAAGCTAATCCACAAGTGTATGTCGAAACACCGTTACATCCAGAAAAACTGACTGTTTGGTGCGCTTTATGGGCTGGTGGAATCCTTCTTCAAAAACGATGAAGGCCACAACGTTACAGTCAATGGTGATCGGTATAGAGCCATGATTACTAACTTTTTCATTCCTGAATTGAACAATCATGATGTCCAGGAGCTGTGATTCCAACAAGACGGCGCAACATGTCACACAGCTCGTGCCACAATCGATTTATTGAAAGACACTTCTGGTGACCGCCTAATTTCACGTTTTGGACCTGTGAATTGGCCTCCAAGATCTTGTGATTTAACACCGCTAGACTATTTTCTGTGGGGCTATGTAAAGTCATTGGTCTATGCGGATAAGCCACAAACGCTTGACCATTTGGAAGACAACATTCGCCGTGTTATTGCCGATATACGGCCACAAATGTTGGAAAAAGTCATCGAAATTTGGACGTCCAGATTGGACTACATCCGAGCCAGCCGTGGCAGTCATCTGCCAGAAATCATATTTAAAATGTAATGCCACAATATTATCTTTCGAATAAAAAAAATTCATATCAATCGATTAATACATCGTTGTTTTATTGCAATTTAAAGTTCTATACCTCTAAAAAAAACACCCTTTATATACATAACTTGTTAAAATTTTCAACGTTAATAAAATACTTTTTATTCATCCATTGAAGTTCAAATACATTTTTTTAAAACTTAATAATATAGTTTTTTTTAAATATTAATTCATTAATTAAATTAAAAAATGAATATATAGTAACAAACAAAAATAATGGTCCAACATAATTTTTTGAAAGAAAAATAGTTCGCTGTGTTTCTGTGCCGCAATGGATAGCGCGTTAGACTTCTAATCCAAAGGTCGTGGGTTAGAATCCCACCTGGGATGTCCTAATTTCTGAGGATGTAATTTCTTTTTACTATGCTATTTTAATAGAAAAATTAAATTTAAGAAATGAATAAATAGTAACAAGCAAAAAATGGTTCAACACCCTATATTATATAGAAAGGGAGATGGAAAATTACAAGGAAAATCGCTTTCTATTTTGTCACTTAATATTAATTATGTCATATGTATACACATATTTATATTAATGGTAACTATTTAATAAAAAGTAACTATATTAAAAAATTTCTTTGTTGTGACCAGGAATTGACTTTTTATATATATATTATTTGTAATGAGTTACTTACGTTTGTATAAAAAGAGAAAATTGTAATAACTATATTTTTTAAAAAAGAATTATTATTTTGATTGCTTTCACAATTTTAAAACACTTAAACCACATTCTTTTTGTCATTTTTTTCACAATCTGCATGGAAATTCGTTCCACCTTTATAAACAAAAATAATCATTTTTAAAATCAATACTAGTTCAATTTAAAAAAAGAAAACTTTATATTACTTGTTTACAATGAAAAGGAGGCGATACAATTACGAAAAAATTACAACGTTAATAAGCGAAACCTTTTATAAATCGAAACAAAAATACACTAATTACGCTTACCTCCCTTTTAATCATTTACTCAAACGAATATTTTTCCATTGAAGGATTTTTTTTGTCCCTATATCTTTTTTAAATGAATGGAAAATTTAGAAGCAAGTAATATCCTCTTCACACACACACACACATATTGAACTTTACGATAAGTACTACGGCTAAAGTATCGATACAGTTTTCTATGTCTGCCCAATTTACTTTAAGTCAAAAAACTGTTATTTCCTGTTATATTTGTTTCAAACCATTCTTCGAAATATTGGGAACATGTTTGGTTAAAATTCTTCCTTTCTTTGGTAAACTTTTCCGTTATGCCCGGATTTTGACTATTTTCTTATTATTATTAAAAGGGGGAGGGGGAATAAATTTTTCTTCGAATTGATTTTTATTGAAGGACAAAATCGTTGAAAATAAGACTAACTTCTGCAGCTGAAATATGTTCATGGAAGGACAGAACCTATGAAAGATGGACTGTCCTCACTAAAATGAACATGAATATTGAAAATCAGAATTTATAAAACGAAATAATCAGTCTAAAATACTAGGAAATAATAGTACTAATATCGCAATGAAAAAATCTCCTAATTGCAAAACATACTTCAGTAAAAAATAAATATCAATAGTAATTCTGTAATGGGTTTTAAATAGAATTAAAAAGTCTCAAATGGTTTGGATTTTAAGCCAAATGTGTGTATGCAGAACACACAATAAAGAGAGGTGTTTTTTTTTAAAAAAAAAAATCTAAATCTAGTGATTTTTCTTAACGAAGACCTCTTGACGAAATAATTATTCACCACTCTCGAATGTCATGGCCACCATGTTCTACAAATCTTAACTCATGCAAGTTTTTGTTTCAAAGTTAATTTAGAGACCAACGTTACAGAAAAAACTGAGCAATTACAACAATTAAATTATGTAATAAAATAACAAATTCACCCCATATAGATACATTTTACCTATGAAAATGTTAAATAGGGATACAATTTATACTTACAATTACACATTAAAGGTACTATCACCTTTAGGGAACAAGTAATATTTTTAGACGAATTAACAATTGTGTTCGTTTTTCATTTTTGACTTACTAATTCAGTAGCTTTTTATTTATTTTTTTAATATTCTCTATTTTACTTTCAATTTCTTTCCCCAATTTTTTAAAAATTTTTAAAAGAGTTTCTTAAAGAAAAACTTCCGAAAAAAGAGCGAAATACGATATATTTTTTCATTATTACATAAAATTAAAATTCTTTTAACGTAAATGTAATTAGAATTTATTTCAATAAACTAAAAGAAAAATACAACAGAAAAATATCATACAGCTTTAAGAGAACACTATTATAAAATAATTAATTCGAACAAAAAATTTATAAATATCAAACTTCTGTAACTAACATTACAAATAAAAAGAATTTCAACTTGAGACATGCAGAATTGTATAAAGATTCAGTCTTTATAAAATTTCATTAACTATTCATTAGTCCCCACTTTTAACTACACAATCTAAATAATTTTTGTGATAAATTTTTTTTGCTGAAAATATATAAAATGACAGTTTATAACATTATATCAAAAACTATTAAGTAATAATTATGAAATTTAATAATTAATGTAACTAGAAGGTGGTAAGAGAAATAATTCTTTTTCGACACATTTTATAAGTTAACAAGTAATATAATGTTTTTAAGTCAATTCCTACTTAGTTCAACAAAGAAAATTTTTATTTTAGTTACTTTTTATTAAATAGTTACAATTGATATAAATATTATATACATATAACAGATTCACAATATTATAAGTGGCAAAATAGAAAGCGATTTTCCATTTTCCTTTCTATATATGGTGTTGGATTATTATTTTTGTTTGTAAATATTTGTTCAGAAATTATATATATATATATATATAAATTTCACTATTCCAATACAATAGTATGGTAAAAAAACTACATTCTTAAAGAGAAGGCCCTCCCCGGGTGGGATTCAAACCCATGATCTTTGGATCAAAAGTCCAACGCGCTATCCACTGCATTACAGGGACACAATAAGCGATTTTCATTTTATATTTGGTGTTGGACTATTGTTTTTGTTTGCTTCTATTTTTTCATTAATTAAAAAATTAATTAATTAATATTTGAAAAAATTGTATTAACATCAAGTGTCATCCTCCACAATTTAAAAAAAATGTATTTGAGCTTGAGTGGATGAATAAAAAGTATTTTATAAGCGATTGAAAATTTGAAAAAGTTATATATATATATATATATATATATATATAGGAGAGTGTGAACTATATATAATGGTAGGAATTGAAAAAGAAAATGGAATTAAAAGCTTCATAAAATATAAGAAAATTTCGTTAAATATTGAATTACAAATATTGAACAAATTACAAAAATTTTTCTTGAGAAAATGTTAATGTGTTTCCGAGTTGGAACGATGGAATGTTAATTGAAATGTTAAACGCCTAAAATTATGCGGCACAACAATTTTTTTTTTTTAAAAAAAAAGCCAGCTATATGTAATTGACATCTCTAAACATCTGGGAAAATAAAATTGCTTATTTTAAGGATTGAAAAAAGTATAAAAGAAATCATATTATTTTGAAAGATAACATTGAGAAAAGACTTTTAAGGCATTTGAAAATAAATATTTACTTCAATCGTCGTAGAACCAAATGCATCAAAGAGATTTTTGTTTTTAGGTAATCATTACTTCACTGCATCTTTAGGTATTTAGTTATTTTTTAATATTGTCGTTTTCAAATGAAAATCTAGATATATATTATAAATGCGAAAGTTTGTGAGGATGTTTGGCCGTCTTTCACGCAAAAACAACTGAATGGATTTTAATGAAACTTTACAGTAATATAGCTTATACATCAGAATAACACATAGACTATAATTTATAGCATAGGCTATAATTTATAAAGTTATTGTGGGAAGTGTCAAAAAAATAACGATATTTGTCAAGTAGGAAAAAATTCTGCCATCTGCAAGCAATTATGGCGTGCGCTGCAAAAAAGCCCACGACAGCATTATCTATTTTTTATTTATGAAGAAAATTTTTTGTTTTGTCTACGCAAGGCGCTGGCTACTAATATATTCCTGTGATTAATGTAATCCCTATTTTTTTTTATTTCAGAATAAAACAAAGTTCTGAAGGGAGAGGTTGTTTTATAAACCAATAAAATATTGTCGTTTTCGGAATTTTTATTATTGTGTAATATTATTACATATTATTGTGAAAAACAATCTTCAGCATTTATTGACGAAAAATAGATATTGACAAATACAAAAACAGAAAAAAAATGTTTTAAATCAATGTTCGTCAAACAGCATATCCTCAATGTCAGAATACTTTAAAAAAATAATTATTCTAATATTAATGACTAACATTGAAAAAATCTGATCAATAAATTAAAAATTATATAATGATGCATATCGTCTATTTTTAGAATCATATATTCCTTATTTAAGAACACAGAAAAATTTTCTGCAACTTATATATCGAGGTAACTTTCTGTTTCCTTTTTGTTCAGAAACTGAAAAAGAATAATGACAGCGATGAAAACAAAATCTTTTTTCTGGTTCAGCCGTCAAAATAAATGTCATTACAATTTTTATTCAAACGAAACACGAAATTCTATACGTAAAAATAAAAACTCTAACAGTATAAAAATTATACAGCTTTCAACTGCGCTGAAATCTTATCTTAAATACTGTCACTTCTATTAATAAAAATGTATAAAGCAATACATAAAAAACTTTGATTGAACAGTTTTTTTTTTAATTTCAGGTTTTAAAGAATCAAAAGGTAATATTTGCAGCAATCAAACACCGACATAAAACAAAAGAGTTAAAGAATCGATCATGAATACAAAATGAAATGATACGATATCATTCAGCAATCAAACGGAATGCGGTTATTTAAGGGAAAAAAGATCATTTTAACAATGGAATATAATTTAAATAGATAATTCAGAATTATAAAATAGGTAAATTTGATATCTGACAGAATCAATTTATATCAATCGTTAATTTACAGAGAATTAAAAAAATCTGTCGTTAAAACAACTACTTTTCCGCGGTAAAACATTCTTTTCGTTCGCTAACAGTAAACAAAAACTAAAAATAAATAATAATAATCATTCAATTTAGGAAGGAAAATAAGAAATAATATCAAAAACAGCCGCCATTTTTTTTCAAATCGTAAACGTATTTGTTACGCTAATTGATAAAGAATATAAATTCAGCAGTTTTTCTCGAACGTTTTCAGAATGTTTTACGGGTATCTTTGATCTCGTTTTCATAAATGATTTTTAAAACCATTCACACAACTTATCTTTTGACAGCTGACTGCAAAGAAAAGATGATAAAAACCTGAATTCATTCCAAGTTCTTTTATCAATGGAAAACACAAGATGAAAAGATACATTATGCATATGAGGTAGGCAGCATAATCAAAAGGCATACTACTATCATTCACGATTTCAACAGAACAAACAAGCTATAAAAATTCCTCTAATTGAGCCTCATTAAAAAGGGAAAAGATAAAAAGAAAAACCATCGTCTAATTATTGAAGGAAACCTGCTAGAAAGAAGATCTTAACAGCTTCAGAACATGTGTTACAGTTGTAATTCAATCCGATGAAAAATAAAAATTAATAGAATCAACAACCAGTATGAAAATATCCGCATTATGTTGTGGGTATATGAATACTATTAGCATTCGTTTCCGTTTGTTCCGGCATTGACAAATTATTGCTAATTAAGAAAAAAAAAATGGTAATTTAGCTTTTTCTAATACTGAAAATAAGTTAGGTTTTAATTAACAAGATAAGTGTGTGCAAATGAAATTTTCTTTCTCCATAAATATATAAAAAACATTCAATAATTATAAGATTTAATATGGTTTAAATTATAGATAATTATTATTTATCTAAGTGTTTTAGTAAAGAATTCATGATATTTTTTACATTATACAAATGTAATTCAATGTTCTTTAATTTATGAACATATTAATTTCATTAAAAAAAGAATGTGGGGTATCTTAAATTCTACTTAAAGCTTGGTTAACATAATGTTTTTAATGAATTCAAACTCATGAAACTTTAAATTTAATGACATTTTTTTCGAAATTTTATTATTCTTTTAGCCTTTATTCTAATTAGATACAATCAACAGCAGATAGAATTGTAAAATGTCTAAATAAACAATATGATATTGATTACGTTTCCAAATTGCTGCTCTCATGGTTTCGACGGATTCTTATCAAAGTGTACATTACACATTACTGCCTAAGGTGATAAATAGGAATTGACCATTTCATTTTATTTAAAGAATTTCTAAAATAATACCTACTTAGACTTATTCATCTGCATTTTCCTCAACTGACTTATTCATACAGTCGGACCTCTATGTAACGAAGTCGCTAAATCCCGAAAAAAAGTTCGTTGTATGGAAAATTCGTTATACAGAGGTTCATCTTTCAATTTTCTTTATAAACCACATAAAACAAATTTTAAATTCATAAACATCATATATTAAAAAAATGTAACTATTTAAACCTTTTTGAAAAAGAATATATATTTTATATATCGCACCTATGAAAAAAAATAAATAAAAACTGCAAGAAAATTCTTTTGACGCCTTTATCCACTTCCTGAAGAATTAAATTTTTTCTTTGATGCTCAAGCACTTGCGTTTTCGAGCTACAAGAAACAAAGATACCAGTACGACTGACCAATACTACAAACGAACGGGGACTATTTCAAAGACACCAGACTCCACTGAGGGTGAAAGGGAATATCGAGGATGATTCCACTGAGCTGAACAATGGGGGGACAGAGGTAGCACTTCTTGGATGAAATGTTCAGAATTCTATTGCTCTCGACGAGTTAGGCACCTAATAAAACCAGCTCAAGATTTATGACCACCATAAAATGTGTTAAAGAGAGAGTAACTTGAAACATCAGAAATAGTTTAAAAAAGGGAGAACAAAAATTGAATCACAAAAGAAAAAGTTCGTAAAATAGAAAATGCACTTCGCTATAGAGAGGTTATTTTACGAAGAAAATCGTGAAATGTTCTTGGTTCCACGAAAAAGTTCACTATATAAAAAAATTCGCAGCATAGAGGTTCGTTATACGGAGGCTCGATTGTAATTTTATTACATCAGTATTGAGGGGGGAAAAAGTTTCTTATTTCAATGCAAAAGGATTTTCCGCCTCTGTTTCACTAATTTTTCTCTTATCTAACTTCATTTGTCAGGTGTATAACACTAGCGGGATATAAGTGCGTTTTGCATAAATTATAAATGCAAAAAAAGATATTTTAAAAACATTTCAAAAACATGACGAAAACTTTAACGCTCGAATAATTTATCGAAAAATGTGAGAGAATTTCAGCAAGGGAGAGAAAAAAGTATTTATTCCACTTTATTGTCAACGTAAATATAAAGAACTTTAGTTCTAGTGTTACAGTTAATAAACCGATTGGGAGTTAATGAGCTGTTTTATACATAAGCATTGCGCATATTTGTGGTTTTCGGGGAGTGAATATTATTTCAGTGTTATGAACGCGTCATATTCTGAAGTAACACGGTGGCCGCAGTAGCCGAGTGGTATAGGTATCGGATCGTGGCTTTACTTGTCACGAGTTCGAGCCCAGTACCACTTTAGACCCGCCGTGTAGGGCAGCGATGCACGTTAAATCTGTCGATAACTCAAGCGTCCTCCAGTTGGTGTGGTGTGGTAGTTAGGAGAGGGGGTGCCAGCTCAGGTGTCTTCCTCGTCACTTGACAATGGTTTAAAATTACGAGGTCCGTCGCCAAAAGCCCTCGAGTAGCTGAACACACAAACACAGTGCGACGTTAACATTCACTCACTCAACATTGTGAGTCTTTGGTGGCATAATATTCGAACATTGTGAACACAATAAAACAAATAGTTACAAATATCCTGTCTTTTTTGGATGAAATTTGTTGAAGGAAAATATTACTAGTCTTCTAAAAAGCGAAAACCAAATACGATTCACTTTTAATATAAGAGAAGAAAAAAGCACCAAATATAAATGACGAAAAAAGATCCCACAAATTATAATTTTGCTGCAAAAAAAAAGCTTTGTTACAGCTCATAATGCTTTTTCAGACGAAAAATTGTGCCTCAGAATTAATTTTCTTTTATTTAAACTTCACTAACATAAAAATATATAGTGTCATAATATTTTACAATACCACTTTTTTGTTTTAATCAGTTCATTTTCGAATGCATAAAAATGTACCAAATTTTCTCTCACATCTAGTCATGCTGCATGGATCCCTTACTATCGTGCCGAAGAAAAATTTCCGCATTTAGAGAATGCTATTAAATTTAAAAGAAATGGTATGATAAAAAATACATATTTTATAGCCACACAAATTTTCATTAATACTGAGACAGTTTATTCTATCACGAAATTTTTTCCCGTGAGTCTAGATACAGATCTTTAAAATAAAGAAGGGAAAAAAACCCATCTGTCCATTATGTATTAATAAACCAAAATCCATTATCATTCTTCTTAATATTGACGAGTTTTCTTTTTTACATAAACACTGTCAATAACATTTGCCTTTACTTGTTTGCTCTATTTCTATAAATATTTACTATATATATTATATTTATACCTCATTATTATATCTTATTTTATATTATTGGTATACTTTATTGCAAACACACATTCTTTTATTTATTGAACAATACTTCGATTTGGTCTTTACATTAAGTTTACACTCGAATTTCTTGGATTTGGAAGAAAAAAAATAGTTTACACTTTTCAGAAGCATCGATGTTGTCCTGCATGTTTACTGGCACGCTTGACAAAATACCATCTTAAAGCTCATTATTCACAGTAAAAGAAATCGTTTCGCGCGCTTTCTTGCAAAATAACAAAACATAGATTTTATAGTTCAGATTAAAGGTTCCAAATATGCTGAGTTATAGTAACTGAATTTTCCATGCAACACAAAATTATATTAAATTATATAAAAAATCGGCACTTGGCATGCAATTTAATATTTGTCAAACGTTCTCTTCCGTTCGATCATTGCATGAAACCTCTTTAGTTGTCTACGTCTGAAATCGAAGAGCAAGCGAAAATTCAAATTGTATTTTCAAACGGAAAAGGTCCAAATCTTCACATAAGATCTTGTGACAAATCTATACGGAACTTTATCACTAACCTTCTGAGTCCTCTTTTTGGAGCTGATTGGAAATAGGTAGGGAATTAAATTTCCCTAAAAAGACGACTCAGAAGGTTAGTGATAAAGTTCCGTATAGATTTGTCACAATCTTCTGAATATAACACATATATTTATAAACATACATTTATCCCACAATATATTTAACACTTAGAACATTCCATAAATACATCATTTTTATTTTAATATTCAATGTACTATCATTTATGTAAATAAGTATAATATATGTTCTGTAAGAGAATTTTTTTAAGTCGAAATATATACTGGAAAAATAGAACATTTTTTTCTAGCTGGTTAAGTATTCCACATTCGATTTTTATTTCTTAACAACAGAAAAAGACCATCTCAATTTGAAGAACCTTATTCCCCCCATAAATATAAGTAAAGAAACTATTTCAGTTGGTTTTATTTATACAACTGACATAAATAGAAGGGTTCAATGTCATGACGTGAGAATGAGTCACAAAAATCAACACAAAAGAAAACAAAACTCAAAGTTTTAAACAAAAATCCTCACAATCAGGGCACAATTCAATAACTACCCACATTTTGCGCAAACCGGTAAGCAGTTTTCTCCTTCGTGTACTAAGGTGTGGTAGGTTGTAGAAGCAGTAGTTACTACATAATCCGATTAGCTTAAAAACAACAGAGATTAAAATCTAGAAAAAACATATGACCAATGACTGGTTTTATTTTGAACTCTGTTATTAGATCGGAAAATAAGGAATTTTTTCTCCATTAATAAGAGATTGGATAAAAAATAATTGAGTTAATTGTTTTCAGATGTATCACAGTTAAATTCTTAAAGATGTAAACGAGTGCTTCAGATCAAGTTTTGACACAAATATCTTTCAGAATTAATTAATTTACTTATCTTCTCTTATTTTTTCTTTTTGCTCTAAGCTTCGAATCTTGAATTGCAGAGCTTCCATCTTAATACTGGGATCAAAATTGGGGGAAGGGAGGGTATTAACAAGTGCAAAGGAACAGGGTCAGAACATTTCTTCAAGATAAAAAAAATGAATTTTTCAGCGTACAGTACTAAGAGTTTAAAATTATAATTAAAATGATCATTTGTAAACAGCCAAATAATTTACAATCATATAACAGAACAGTTTTTCTTCTATAAAAATTGATTAATCTCTCTTTTTTTATTGTTTAAAAAAGAATATGGTTTTTTTTAAATAGATACATAAAAAATATTATTGCTATTCGTAATACGACGTTTTTATAAAATTTTTGAAGTGTCATCATGTAAAAAATTATATCAGCCAAAAAAAAAATTAATTCTATTACACTGATAACTTTTTAAACACGGCGAAGTGAAAATTTAAAATCTGTTTATTTGATACAAATGTCAATAAATTTTATTAAAAAAAATTGAATGCAGAATTTTCTTCATGGATTCTTCAAGGGGGAAAAACTGTTAACAAATTTTGAAGACTTACGACTACTGAATATACTCATGAACAGAGACGTAGCTACCGAAGTATCAATGATACGGAGCCCCCAAGTTACAGGGGCCCAACATGTGCACCACTAACGGGGATTTCTTTCCTAAAAAGGGGCATCGAAGGAGTTTTGATACGGGGCCCACTTAGAACTAGCTACGCCGGTGCTCAAGAACCTAAAGAGCGAATAAGTTAAAATTCCATAACATTCTTTTTTTCCATAATTTTATGACAAGAATTCCAAAACAATGAGCACAGTATTATTTTGAACATACAATTAATAGGCAAGAGGAAATTAACTAGGATATCAATGTACTTACCGTCCATCTGAACGTGAAAGGTAACTTAAGCACAACATGGTGATGAGGATTGGCATGCATTGAAAACGAATTCCCTCCTACTACAGAGGTGGACACATTCCCGAAAGTACATGGTCCTGTATCACTCACTTCCGTCTGATACTCCTTGAGGCACAGCCTGAAAAAGGTCCTGCACTGCCCAACACAAGTACCGTTGTCCAAGCGAATGTCAGGTAAGGTACAGCAACTACCGTTGCTCAGCTCACCCCTAGTATTTTGTATCCCTAGGACCTCTAGTTCGAAAGATCCTGTGGCGGACACCCACATGTTGGTGGATAGGAAGCACGCTGCTAGTCCAAGCAGCAGGGTCATCTTAATTTTCTGCAGATCCATCAGGATGGCTGATGTTTCTAAATGTCCTGGCCATGGTAGAGGGACTGGTCCTCACCAGAGACACGGGTCATCGCGACTGTACCATCCCCTGGTGACAACAGTCACCAGCGAAATTACACACACGCGGACGAATAATCCTTTTCCTTCGTGCGAAGCAGCCACAAAATATAAACAACAAAATGCACGCTTTACTTGTTAAAATTCCTTTGGCTAAACTCGCTGGACCACTTCCATGTGGATAGGGGATGCTCTATGTGTGTTTTTTCTCTTTCTGGAGGATGTATGGATGGGAAAAAATTCTCTCTTCAGCTGGGTCTACTGAGTTATTTTTTCTCCTTGTTTTCAGAACTTCGCAAGACAACTGAGAGACACTCATCTAAGCGCAAAGCGAGCCGCCGTTTCGTGGTAATTCGAACTTGCGGCGGCGCGGATGAAAATCTTTTCCTTCCACTGGACGCTGTTTCTTCACCCACGGACGCGTGTTGTCAGACTTTTCCCCCTGATTCCTGAGACTCCGAAGCAGGCCAAGTTGGACTTGAAGTGAGGGGGGAAGAAGTAATCTGCGCATGCGCTTGATCATGGACGTCAATCATTGGCCCACAGCAGGGGAGAGACTCGCCGAGAAAATCACCCGGGGTTAACGGAGGTAGTAGCTAGTGCCCGGCAGTTTAACCGGTAGCGGTACGGGGACGTTACAAAAAGATGTACCTTTATAGATCTTATTCTTCTAGTTCTCTCAAAGCCATTTTGAGGGGTCTCTTCCAAAGGTATGAGGAAGATAAAAAAAAATTCCAAAGGCTCTTTTTTTTCTCTTCTTTATCACATCCAGGCATGTTGTTGAGTAAATATACTATCTCTGTTTAAGTTCAGCTCTTGAAAAACACGTTACGGAATCAAATTTTGTGTTAGAGAAGAAAAATATTTTACTTTTTCAAAGAAATCGTTATGGATTTAAAAAAAAAATCTGTTTATAGAAAACTTAAAATAGATAATTTCTAGCATTTACGTAGAATATACGAAATATCAAATTACAAAGATCTCATCTGATAAGTACGCAAAAGAAAAATATTCAATATAACTTCACCGATAGTCCATTGTTTACATGTGCTGTTGGAGAAAAATATTGATTCACATTCCTCTCCGAAAACCGTAAACGAGGCCGCGGCAATCAAGTGGTCATCGTTGTGGCCGGCGTGTCATTAGTTCGAGACCTAGTGACACTGAAGACCCATTGTGTAGAGTGGCAGATGCGCGTTTAATCTGTCGTAGCTCAGAGTCCTGTTAGGGTGGTGTAGTAGTTTGGAGAAAACGGTACTAGCTCAGTTGTCATCCTCGTCTCTTGAACGTGGATCAAAATTACGAGGATCCGCACCCAATAGTTATCGTGTTGCTTTATAGTTCGCCGTTATTAACTCTCAAATAACTCTCACTCAGAAAAAACCAGAAATATGCACAGTTCTCTATGAAATGACATTTTTTTAACGGATCTAGTCTCGAACTCGAAACAATTATATCGTAAAAAAAAAGTGACTTCACCAATAAAATTACTACAACCTCTTATTTCCTGCAGTCTGAGTAAATTTTGATATTCATAACAAACAATGCATGACTTGCGAAAATTAAATTAGAAATCTACTGCATTAGAATTGAAATGAGTTATAATGTCCTTAATGAATCATTCATAATCATAAATCTTCGAATGTGATCCAAAAATGAACATAACTTCATAGCGGCTCTTAAAAACACAAATATAGAATTATTACGCATTTATCTTATTCGTAATGTATTTTACTGTTCGTGACTGTCTGTCACAAAAATAATAATTTAAGTTTAATTTCTTTTTTTTCTGTAATTTTTCTTTTCCGTGACTAGTTTAATAATATTAATCGTTTTTATTTCATTATATTTATTTTATTAAGACGTATTAACATATTAAATATAAGAGTAAGGTTATATTTATTTATTGCTGTCGCAATTGTTTTGCTTAAAAAAATATATTGCATAAAGGTAATCTTTAAAAGGTATTCATATCACATAAAATATTCCCTTTAAAAATGTTTTGTGGATACATAACAAACAATTGTCAATTTCAGATACTAAAACACTTACGGGTTACCAAATTAAAATCAAGGGCAAAGTTCCCGGAAAAAAAATCCAGATAAGAGAAAACTATTTCAAAACAGGTTATTGGTAAAATATTTTGTGGGGAAAAGAGCATTATTTGAATTATTATTTTTTTCTCTCTCTATATATAAATATGGTTTCTATTTATTTTATATGATTTATATGACATAATATAATGTGTGTGTGCACCTGACACTTTCTACTAATCAAACAATAGAATAAGTAGAAATCGTGTTTAGATTTCAAATTCAAAATTAAATATCATGATAAGTGTAAAATTTGATGTGATTAAAGATTTAAAATTCAGAGAGGTTGAGAACACATAAATGTATGAATTTAAGAAGAAAAAAGTGGAGCTGAAGAATAATAATATAAATTTATATTTCACACACATTGCTTGTTCTAAATATTTTTTATCTAACGCATACACGCACAATTGCTCTGCTTTTTTTTAAAGAGTAAAATGAGGCGGGAGTGGCGGGGTGAGTGAGTGAGTTAATATTAACGTCGCACTGTTCAGCTACACGAGGGCTTTTGGCGACGGACCACGTAATTTTGAACCATGGTCAAGTGACGTGGACGACACCTGAGCTGGCACCCCCCTCTCCTAACTACCCCACCACACCAACGGGAGGACGTTTCAGCTCTCGACAGATTTAACGTGCATCGCTGCCCTACACGGCGGGTCTTTAGTGGTACTGGGATCGAACTCATGACATGCCTGCCATGGTTGGATACCTTAACCACTGGGCTACCGCAGCCCCGAGTGGCGGGGTGAATTTAACTCGATGGAGAATCCACAGCACAGTTTTTTAAGTAAAAGTAATGATTGTTCAAAATTTTACTTTAAACGAGGTTCTCTTTATAAAAGGTGTTTTTTTAGAGGTATAGAACTTTAAATTGCAATAAAACAACGATGTATTATTCGATTGACATGAATTTTTTTTATTCGAAAGATAATCTTGTGACATTACATTTTAAATATGATTTCTGGCATAGGACTGCCACGGCTGGCTCGGATGTAGTCCAATCTGGACGTCCAATTTTCAATGACTTTTTCCAACATTTGTGGCCGTATATCGGCAATAACACGGCGAATGTTGTCTTCCAAATGGTCAAGCGTTTGTGGCTTATCCGCATAGACCAATGACTTTACATAGCCCCACAGAAAATAGTCTAGCGGTGTTAAATCACAAGATCTTGGAGGCCAATTCACAGGTCCAAAACGTGAAATTAGGCGGTCGCCAAATGTGTCTTTCAATAAATCGATTGTGGCACGAGCTGTGTGACATGTTGCGCCGTCTTGTTGGAACCACAGCTCCTGGACATCATGATTGTTCAATTCAGGAATGAAAAAGTTAGTAATCATGGCTCTATATCGATCACCATTCACTGTAACGTTGTGGCCTTCATCGTTTTTGAAGAAGGATTCCACCAGCCCATAAAGCGCACCAAACAGTCAGTTTTTCTGGATGTAACGGTGTTTCGACATACACTTGTGGATTAGCTTCACTCCAAATACGGCAGTTTTGTTTGTTGACGTAGCCATTCAACCAGAAGTGCGCTTCATCGCTAAACAAAATTCGCTTATGAAAATCGGGAACAACGGCAATCTCGTTTTGGGCCCATTCGACGAATCTACGCCTTGCTTGATCATATTTAAAATGTAATGCCACAAGATTATCTTTCGAATAAAAAAAAATTCATGTCAATCAAATAATACATCGTTGTTTTATTGCAATTTAATGTTCTATATCTCTAAAAAAAACACCTTTTATAATGAAAGATTAAATAGTAAGCATCAAAGTCGTTTCGTATTCACACTCTTAGAATCGAATAATAATTGTACAGTTCTGTTAGCTGGGTGCAAGTGATAAATCGCCAAATGGTGTGTTCAGTCTCAGACAAAATATCGCCAACTGCAACCCTTTCCCATCATTCTCCGTGGAACTTTTAGTAGTAAAATTGATAACAATTAACATCAAGTAGTTTTTATTTGTGGTAATGCCAATTTAAGCTCATTTCGGGCCCTGGAAGCAGAAGATCTACAGACAGGAAAGTGTTAAGGCATGAGCAAACTGGGCCGGAGCCCAGGGCCTCGTCTCGTTTTTGACTCAACCTGATTAAGATCATGATTAGAATAATTTCAAAGGTCAAATATTATTTCCGGTTGTATTCTCCGAAAAACTGGGCATTTCGGACGATATGTCAACAGGCTATATGTGATGACCCTCGGCCATGTATAGGCCTAGGCCTTCCACTATACACCATCATTACTCATTCAGTCAAAAGGTGGCAATCGGTCGAGCCGGTCTGTGCGATTGTAAATCATGCACATTTATTTGTTTCGGGTTATTGTTTGTAAGTGTATTTGACAACGTATGCTGTGTACTGTCTACTTTTAAGAGTCATTGGGGGGTCTACATTTGTGTAGAGTCCCAGGGCCTACTTTTGCGTAGGTGCCCAGGGCCTCAAGAGGTCTTAATACGTCTCTGTCTTTAGGCCCCCTTGACACTGGCGGATTGAAATTTATAACGAGAAAATCTGTTTATAAGTTCCGCTTATCCGGGCCCTGGGTCTCTGGGTGCCCTCCCCAAGCGCCCAATGGATAAACCGACACTGATTTGTAAATATTTTATGTCATCACCAAAAGTGTTCTCTTGGCGAGATTTACTTCGCAGCTAACCGAAATGTTCCAAATAAACTTCCTTGCAACAGATTATAATCTCACGGCATTTTCTCCTCTAAAAATTGACGCCTTTGATAATTTTATTCACATTACTTCCATTCAGTTTTTAAAGCTTTAGTCATAAATAAGGTGTTAAGAGGTGTTGGAAACCTAAAATCTTCTTAATATGACAATTTTGAGATTTTTACATTTTCAAATTGTATAGATTTTAACGTTTCTAAAAATACCTTACTTTAACCTCTAGGGTAATTTGAAGCCCTTAAAACCAATTTTAAATAATTATTGAAACTGCGCCACGCCCATTTAAGTGGCGAAAAATGTAAACAAAGTACCGGGTGTTTCTAAAAGAATATCGGAGTTTTAATGCTTTGTGTAGTATTCATTACATATAACATATTAGTATGTCTCATACATCGAAAAGGAAAGACTAACTGAAACAATTTTGTTTGCTGGCATATGTGCGCGAAAAGTATGCTAATTTTCCCCTTTCTCACCGATCAACACGCTAGTATAAAAATGGCGACTAGTCAACAGAAAGTGTTTTGTGTTATTCAGTTTGCAAGGACAGAATCTGTTATTACTGTGCAATGTGTTTTCCGTATTAAGTTCGGTTCTCAACCTCCAAATGATAACATTCTTAGGTAATATCATCAATTTGAAACAACTGTCTGTCTTTGTAAAGGGAAAAGTACGGGACGACCAAGGCTGTAACTGGTAACCAACTGTAACTGGTTCTGCCTATCTTGATGCTCTACAACTATGGCTATTTCCTCAATTGGAAGAAAGTGAACCAAATAACTTTATTTGGCAGCAAGATTGTGCACCGCCTCACTGGTATCCCTCAGTACGCGATTGGCGTACAGACACAGGATGGAAGCAGATGTTGCAAGAATTTCCTCAGACACACTGAAAAAAGTTTGGGATGAACTCGCCTATCGACTTGATGTGTGCCGTGTGACGAATGGGGCTCACATTGAACATTTGTAAACTTGTAGGTAAAACTGTTTGAGTTACTCTTTCATTCAATGTATGAATTATACTTGTAACTTATATGTGATAAATACTACAAAGCGTTAAAACTCCGATATTCTTTTAGAAACACCCGGTATTTTGTTTTTGCTTAAAAGTTAAATGAATGATGGAAATCAAATTATTTAATCCGGAATTGCTAAAAAAGTGTTTACAAGGAGGTATACAATATCCCAATGAAAGTGTTAACTACGTAATATGGTCTCGTGGACCGAAGAAAATATTTGTTCAAATAGAATATTATCATTGGGTACATACGACGCAAATTCATCATTTAATATGGGAAATGTATCAAAACCAAAAATTTTGTGAAAACTTAATATTGATCCTGGTGATTACACGGTGCAGGCAATGGAACGCCTTGACAAACGGAGGCTGTTAAAGGTTAAATACTCTCCTGTTTACAAAAAACAAAGGAAGTGAGGAAAGAAAAAAGACTTAAAAGGAAGAGAGACGATGATGAGATTAAAAAAAAATGTAGATCATTTGGAGTATGGGGAGGAATGTTTTAATAAAAAAAGTAATTATACATTAAAGATTAAATTTTTGATTTTCGATGCACCTTATCTGGGAAAATAATGTCCACAGGTATGTTAGTTTTCTTATGGCATATTTATAATGAGGGCTAATATATAATAAAATGAGCTTTTTGTAAAAAAACTCAAAAATTTATTTTTTATTAATTTTTTTGTGTGTGAAAAATGGGTCAAATTTCACTATGTTTGATAAAATATTCGAAATGAGCTAAAACCTCATTTCAGTATAATGAGAAAAGTGTACTTTAATTGTATACATATAACAGAGTTTGAGAAAAGGTACATCGAAAACAGCAAATTTAACTGTCGGTATAGAGGTTTATGACTGCCTTTTAAGCAACAATAAAATTTATCAAAATGATATAATAAACCAGAGAAAAAGAACCCTTCCAAAACGAAAATTCATAATCTGAACCAATTATTTGTATTTTAACAAGGCCGTATATTGATTTCATTATGATTTTGGAATATATTAAATAAATTTATATTAAATAAATATATTATATTAAATATATTAAATAATTATATATTAAATTTATGATACATTAAATAAAAAATTAATTATTTATTTAATTATATTAAATATATTAAATAAATATATATTAAATTTATTATACATATTAAATAAATTTACTATATATATTAAATAAATTTATTATATATATTAAATAAATTTATTATATTAAATATTATATTAAATAAATTTATTATATTAAATATTATATTGAATAAATTTATTATATTAAATATTATATTAAATAAATATATTATATTAAATAAATATATTATGTTAAATAAATTTCAATATTACGTACACAATCCAAATCTTATGAATACAATTATTTCACAATTGTTTAATTTTGTCATTTAGAGAAATACTGTTGTTTAAGTGTATGCCATTTAGATACCGCTTTAGGTAAAATTCTTAACCAAATGAATCAGTTAAGGCTGTTTTCGCCAATGCACAAGAGCGTGAACTTAACGCGGAGCACATTTCAAGACAGAAAAAAATGCCTTAATTTTTATAAAAATTTGAGACATTGTAACTCATGCATTTGTGTATAATAGTGTTTTTAAAATTTCATAAATAATTAGTTTTTGCTTTTAACATGTAAAGCATTACGCTACAGGAGAAAAAATGCAAAACACATTTTATAAAAGAAAAAATGTGTCAACTCAGATAAAAATTAGAAGTTTGATAAAATAAGTGATTCTCTACAGGATAGTGTAGCCAGAATATAATATTAATGTTTGAGTACTTTTATATCTTAAAAAATATTCCGAATTCTCGGGTCCTATTCTTTAACATTAGCCGAAAACAGCCTTAATATATTTTTTTAGTAAAAACAGTAAGAACTTAGTCTACCTGGTTGATAGATATGGCGTAGCTACTACCCTATCAATAATACAACGCCCCCAAGATATAGGGCCCCCAAAATTTGTAACATTCTGAAACTTTGAATTAAGTGTCTTTCATTCCTCTTTCACGAAATAGCCCTCAAAGAATTGTGATACAGGGCCCACTGATGACTTACTACGCTAGTGTTGATAGAGTAAAGCAGTGATTTCCAAAGTGATCTATATAGACCCCCAGGAGTCTATGGCGACATGCAAGGGGTACACGTTAGGGAAAAAATAATTTCGGGGTCCATGAGATGTAAATGGGGGTCTACAGTAGTGATTTTCATTAAACCAAATCGTGACTTTAATTTTAAAAGAGAATTTTTAATCAATTAGAAACCAGATTTTACCTACTTATTTATTAAATTTAATGCGGATAATTTGCAGCAACAAGGTGACAAAAATTTTTAAGTTTAATTAAAACAAGGACCATCATTTCCTTTAGCTTAATTCTGGTCAGAATTAAGCTAAAAGAGTATAATATTGGATGTAGAGCAAATTTTCCCAGTTTCTCAATCGTCACATACAGTCTGCCGGGAAACAGACATTTTAAACTACGTTCCCTTTTTTCGGATTTTGAATGAAGGTTTGAGAATGCTTTGATTATACCACAGTAGGTAATGGATTCATATGGTCATATTGAGAAAAAAAATGTCAGATTACAAGAATTAGGCACTAAAAATGATCTTAAAAGTAAAGTTTAGAAATGGATGCAAGCAATTTTGTCTGTAAAAAGATATATATATATATATATATATATATATATATATATATATCTGTTATTTATCCCAAATTAAGGAAAGTTTTTAATTGCTTTTCTGATTGAGAAGGAGTTTTTTAGCGTGTTTGCCAATCTCAACAACAAAAAAGAAGAAAAGATTGGGCACTATTAACAGAGGAGATAATTAGGGTTAAAAACAACAAAATTGTTGCCAAATGTTGAAATTTCTTTATTTTCTGTATTAATTAAACTTTAATTTAATTAATTAACATTTGTTCCTTAAGTTTTAAACACTACACTACAGTTAGAAATTTAAATCTTTTTAAGTACGTAGTTCTATAACAGATGTCAAAAAGACATTTTAGTTGATGAAGTTGCTAAAATTTAGTATTAGGTATAAGTAAGGGGTCTACCCCAAACCAAAAAACTTTTCAAGGGGTCCATGAGATAAAAAAGTTTGAGAATCTCAGGAGTAAAGGATTCATCATTGACAGGTTCGGATTATCATCCGTCCAAAGATTGCTGTAAAGTGGACTAATACTATTTACATTTGTCATAGCGATAAATTCATGTCATGCTGGCAAGAATGCGGAGATTAATGCATCCACTGCTTCATCAGAGCGTGGTTAACGATACTGGAAATGTTTAGAGAATCTTTATGTCAGAGCCAGAAACATTCGCTACGATTAGAATTCAATTTCAATCATGTGTTGATGAGAAACTCAAAATAAAATTTAAGGGTACCAAGACATATTCGAAAGAGTAAAAGGCCAAAAATAAGACTTTTTCTTATGGGGCATTTATCTTTAAAAATTTCCAATAGGCCTTAGATTTTTTTGTGACCTTAATAAAGATATTTTAATCATTCTGTAGAAATACAAAAATCATTTTTTAGTTAAAATTTTTTTTTCTGTTTAATTTAAATTAGACATAATTTTTGAGATCTCATAATACATGCTTATGTGTGTTTATCTACTATTTTTTAAAAAGAATCCCTTAAATATGCAAAATATTTTTTGCACATATATAAAACAATACACAAAATATAGCGAACCTACTTTTTAAGCAAAATATTTAAAAAAATATAAAACTCTTTGTAATTTTGAAAATTACAGTTCTTTCCCCCTTTTACATACATAAAACTAGTTTTTAAAAAAAATTTGAAACACTTCGACTCAAAAAAAAAAGGTTCACTATATGCACAGGTATCCTGTATATAAATAAGTATAAGAAATTTGGAGCCGTATAGTGCAATAGGTTTTTTTTTCAAGTGTACCTAAAAGTAAAAAATTAGGCTTAGGAGAAAAAGTAAAAAACTAAACATTTGCTTACATTTTTGTCACTTACTTTTTCATATTTTAAAGTTGTTTCATCAACGAACTTATAAGTGTTATTCATTTTTAGATTTAAAAAAATATATGCTCTATTTTTTTTAATACTAAAATTGAAAAATCGATTGTTTTTAATGTGTATGATGTCCTAGTTCCTTTAAATTACTCGGAAATTGTGAGAAATGAGAAATATATTTATCAAAACTTACAGTTTTCCTGAATTAATCTGAGTAGCTTAAAAAATGTAAAGGATAAATTAATGGCATTTATTAATCTTATAGCCTCGTGTTTTTATACTTTTAAATAAATTTATTGGATGTATTTATTAACGTCCCATTCTGAAGCTGAACAAAGGTTATTAACGAAGAACTCCAAATTTTAAGGTATCCGACTACGTTCGGAACCGTGATATTAAAAAGGCGCATAAATGGATAATTTTCATGATATTTAGTGTCACTTAGATTAGAATACATGTATAAAATTGTTTCAAAGACATTTTGACGGAAAATTATTTAAATGCAATATTTCGGCATAAAATTAACTTAGAATAACCTTTTTATCAAAATGTTCTCCTTTTGTGAAAAATGCTTCTATTATAACAATATTTTGCCTTTATATGTATCAGACCTCTTTACAGAGGCTCAACTATGACTTTTGAAAAACTCACATTATTTTCAGAGTTACAACCATTTAAAATAATTATCGGCATTTTTTTTCCTTAAAATTTCTCCCCTCTGTTGTCGTTTAAACATGGACAAACCCACTTCTAAGTTGTATATTTCAAAAATTCTAGTTGAACCTCTGTACAGAGGGGTCTGAGCTATGAATAGGCACAAAATATTATTGTAATAGAAGTATTTTTCACAAAAGGAGAATTTTTTAAAAATGGGTCATTCTATGTTCATTTTTGTCAAAATATTATACTTAAATAACTTTTTATTGTAATACTATTCTTAAAACAATTTAATGAACATTTTCTAATCTAAGTGACACTAAATGTCATAAATATTATCGATTTATACACTTTTGCAAAATCACGGCTCCGAACGTAGTGGGATACTTTAAACCACAATCAAGTCATCATATTTGAGCTAACTCCCTACTCTCCAAACTGTCTTATCACGCCAACGTGAAGATTTTGAACCGCAACAGAAATTTAACTCGTGAATCAGCCCCTCTACACATAACGGGTATTCCCTGGAACCAGGATTCGAACTCATGATTAAATACTCCCGCGCTTGTGATCTGGACCTTTCTTGTGTCTTAGTATCATCACCCTTTTTAATCATATTACAAAAAATCGCTACTTTTCAGTAGATTTGAGATTAGATACAATTAGGGAGGAATATTCTTTCACGAAAAATTCATTCAGCTTTTAGAACATTTTATTTACTTTTAGACTTTATTTTAGCTTTTATTAATACAGCTTCATAATGCTATTAGAATTCTAATGAGAGTAATAAGAAATGAAATACGTAACTAATCGAGGATTCGTATCTCCTTTCGAGCTAAAGATCCAGACATTTTTCAGCTACTTATTTGTAATTTAGCTAAGCGATATATGTTAAACACAAAAATTCAATCCTACTTAAAAGTTAACAAAAGAATTAAAAGGATAACGAAAAGTTTAAAAAATAGTTAAACAAAAATTTAGAAAATCGTGATAAAGATACGAAGTAATTGCAAATCCTTCCAAATATATGTAATAAAAAAATTCAAAAAATACAATTTTGTATATAAATACTGAATCGAACTCAGTGGCACAACAGCCCATGAAAGCCAAGGCCTACTGTGCCAATCTCAGTTTAGGCAACTTTAGGCGCTGGGTGCATGCGCAGAGGTTTTGGTTAAATGGTCAGTATGAGGCGAAACCCCCAGTGTTCAGTTTCCATGCAGGCTTGGTACTTATTTATCGACACACTGAATGGATGAAAAGCTTAATCGACCTGGCTCAGTCTGGGATTTGAACCCCGGCTGATGCGGGGAAGCGCAATACACTACTACTCAGTCACTGGGCTTAAATAAATACTACAATTACTAAGAAAATGAAACTAAATATTATATAATAATTACTAACTTACTAAAATTAAAATATAATTACTAAATACAAATAATATAAATTTAAAGTAACATTAGTAAATATACATAAATGTTTTATAAAAAATTAATTTACTCAAATGATTCTTCTCTGCAAAAGTTACGACAATTTTGGCATATTGGAAAAGAAGAAATTGAAAAGAGTGGAAGATATTCTAATGAATAAAGTTCAACTCCCAAGAAAAAAACAACCCTAGAATAATGTAAAATTTAGTTCCAAAAGGTAACGTCTTCCAAGACTTAGCAATCTATTTGATGGCAACAATAAAAACACTCATTCCATATGTACACTTTTTTTTTAGTAAAATACTAGAAATCTGAGAAAAAAATTCAAGCTTATTATTACAAAATTTATAATGATGCATAACGAATTCTCCATCCGAAGGATGCAATGCACACTATAATAATCCTTTTTTCCCACAATGTATGAGAAGTTTCAAGCGAAATATTATAGATAAGCAAGAAAGCAGCTGAAAAACTCAATCATTAAGTCACGCTCATCACGTTATGGCCCAGATATTGGAAGAAGCATGGAGAAGAATCACTCATTTCATCTAATGGCAATATTTTCAGAAGTTCCTTCGGAAAAAATTCACACTATCAATATATGTAGTATAGTAAATTTTTAAAAAATATATAAGCTCTTAAAAAATCAAAATAATAATACGTAATACAATTCTCTCATTCCTTCATGTCAATAATTGACTGGAAAATGTGCCCCAGTTACATTTAGTTCTGGAAGCCATTTTGTTTTAGCTTTGAATAATAACATAATTCCATTGTACCTTTTTATTGTGATGTCGAAAGCCAGGGTGAAATAATGATCGAGTGAAGTTGAGTTGAAAAGAAGCATAAAATAAGTAGCAGAGCCGATTATCAGGTCACTAACAAAGATCGTATGGAAGTTTTGGAGAGTGATTTATTACTTTATGTAATATTCAGGGTAACAGCAAGTCGTAGTTCAAAATTAATTTGTTCATCGCTAGTTATTCAAATCTGTAGTTAATTAACTCGCAAAGAAAATAAATTAGGTTGGTGGATGTGAAATGTGAGATTTTCTTACATGTGAACATTTGTCTTCCTGTTTTGGTTGCTTTTGTTTTTGCCACAACATTGTGTAATAATCGCATTACAAATTAACCGAGTCGCATTTCAGTAAAGATTTTCTTAAAAGTGTTCCATTTTGTTATTTGTTTTAAAGTTTGTAAGAATGTGAATTCAACCAATATTCGAGTAATTTTTATATGAGTATAAACTTGGTAATAATGCTGCAGGAAATATAAACCAGGCATTTGGGGGCGAGTACTGTTAACGATCGTAAAGTGCCGCATTGGTTTGAAAAATTTTGGACTGGCAATTTTTCCTGCGAAGTAAGCCCCGTGGGAGACTCAAAACTCTAAATGAAGGCTTTGAAATCCTTGGAGAAAACAGGGCCGTTTTTAAACTCACCAACGCCCTAGGCACTTCAAATTGTTACCCCCCCCCACTCACACACATAATTTCCAGTGCACTCCTCCTTCAGTTCTTACTTTACTATTTTTGATTCGAGATTAACTCTCTTACTTTCTTCCCTTTCTTTGTTTTTGCTCTTTTGAAAGCCTTTGCATTATCCACCACCTATGAACCCACTGTGTCCCTGGGCTGGCAACTGGCAGCCGAAAGGAAAGGATAGTGGCATGGTTTGGCTACTCGTATTTATTTCTTACCTTGCGGCATCACGGACCACCCACTCTTTTGTAAATTAGTACAATAAATAAATGAAATCGTTTTCAATTACAGTACAGACTGGGGGAATCCCCCTGGATTCCACCCTGGACACCAAGATTGGATTGAGGCAAAGAACGACCAGACGACATTTTAACAATAACAAATTATATTTATTCACTTGAATCAATTATCAACCATCTAATTACAAAGATTACTCAATATGTCTACGTGAATGTGTTGATTGACACTTACTATTATATTAAATCACGAAATATGATACTTATCAAATATTAAACTCAATATCAAATGGGACTACCGGAATAAGAGGACCGAGTGATACACACAATTTGAATTACTAGCATGCATTCACTTCCCACTAACTTAATTATATATTTACTCTTATGATCCTATAATCTAAATTTAAATATCACCTGCCTTTTACTTCCTTACTTTCCATGCGGATCAAACATTCTAATTGTAGATCGCTGCCTAATAATCAGCGAGACGCTAATCGCACAATCAACTTGAATCTTCTTAGAACTCCGTCAACCTTTCTCTTGGCGTATAACCTCTCCTGCTAACTAACAACACTCTCCTTAAATACTTTGACTAATTTGCATATCCCAGTTTCTTCTTTTAGAGTTGGTTGGAAATATACGCAAATTTACAATACCCAAAGACGCTCAAGAGTATTAGTGATAAAGTGCCGTACAGATCCGTCACAACATCATTGTATGAACTGTTTATTAACTTGATATTTATCATTTTTTTCATCATTTATCTCTATGACGGGTCTTTACGCGACTTTCTCACTAATCCTCTTGGGGAATCTTTGGGCTAGCATTCGCGTTTAATTCATAGCCATCCCTCTCAAGAAGAAATCCTGATATGTAGATTAGTTAGAGAATATAAAGTCACAGTTCGGTAATTGTAAGGGAGAAGGGACGGAGAATCTGTTGCAGCGTTACTAAGGTGAGATTTAATTGATTTACACAACGCGAGTTAGGACCGGGGTTTGCCACTCTACTGAAGTTTGTGGATTGGGAGAATTTACAGTCTAAGATTGATTAGGTTAAATTGAACTGTTTACTTGCGCTTATTCACTTAAGGTTTGTTGCTTTCTTTATATCACTCCTATAGCATTCTTTTGTGGTTTAACTTTGTGGTTGATTAATGTGCTTGAATAATAATAAATAGTTATTATGGAAGTTTCTAGTCATGCTTTGTTTCCTCCCACATCCTTAGGAAGGCAGGACGGCGAGGGAGCGACTTCAGGGTGAAATCGCTCACATCTCTTTACTATCTTTTACTTTTAGACATCTTTATTCTTTGTTGAGTCACTGTTATCGTAATTGTGCAACAATGTTTTCTTCGAGATTTAATCGTTGCAAATTCATTAATGACATTATTGTAATCCATTCCCATTGTAATATCTTTTCAGTGCATAGCAACATCAAACTGTTAAGCATTTCTTTTCCAATTTTTTTTTTTTGCCTCCAATTTTTGGCGCCCTTAAATCTTTTGTGCCTTAGACATGTGCCTAGCATGCCTAAGCGGAAAAGTGGCCCTGGGTGAAAGCGAAGCTAAGTTTATTTGTCGCAGGGGAATGACGAGAGGTTAGGAATTTCATCAAATCCTTCAGGGATATGAACAATTGACGGGAGATGTTAAAGTAACGTCTCTTCAAGGTCATTTTCCTGATGAAAGTAAGTGATTTTATCAAATACCTGAACTGTTTCAGTGAAATGATGAACTAGTCAGGATTTGCATTGGCAAAATGCTGTCCAGGGGGGGGGTCGAGTCCTTGTACTTCTTAACCATACAGGTAGTACTATCGATCCCCTAAATATCAACTCCATATCTTTAAAAAAATGGCACCATAGGATTGATTACCAGCCTAATTTTCTAATTATTTGTTAATTAGTTTCGAATAAATAATTTGTATTTCATTGACTATTGTTGTATTACTTACTTCTACGTTGAATAATGTAACCTATTTGTTAAATAAACACTTTTAAACTCTTGACAATATCATTTCATCATTTCGCTGAAACAGATCAGGGATTTGTTCAAATCCCTTATTTTTATCAGGGAAATGACCTTGTGAAGAGACGTTATTTTAACAACTATCGTCAAGTGATCATCTCCCTTGGGGATCTGATGGGATTCCTAATTTCATCATTTTCCTGCGACATATCTACTAGGGAATTTATTACCAGAATGAAAGTTGTGACCTTACAACAATATTGCGACACCTTTCTGAAACAGAAAAGGTGAATAAAATGAATCAGTGGGAACTCTCTCTACACGAACTAACCGAGCGAATATCTTCGATCGGTTGAACGTAAGTTCATCATTAGTGCCGAAATGTGCCGCCAGTACATTGATGAAATGCATAAAATACTTAAAATTATATGCCCTTCATTTTTGAATCGGCATGGCCCAATACCACTCCACGACAGCGCTCGTCCGCGGACGTCGCACAAAACAATTGCGAAGTTAGATGAATTAAAATATAAAACCTTACAGTATCTAGATTATTCAGCGGATCTTTCGCCAACTAACTTTCATTATTTAGACATTTAGAGTAGTTTTTACGGGCTATAAATAGTATAAAAAGGAAAAGTGTAAAAAATTCCACATCAGAGTTTATTGATTCTGTTGTTGTTGTTATTAATGCCACCTGATCGGGAAAGGCCAGATGAAGGCCCACGAAATTCATCATGGCAAAGGGCTAAGTGACGCCTGTCGTTAGCCGTTGCTTTGAGCACCATATACAGGTGACAGTACGATTTAGCTCGGTTTCACCCCAATTTTTTTGGAAGAACACCCTGGGGAATGGTCAGGGACCTCCCACCTCTCTTCCCCTGCCACCAACCTCACGAGAGGACCTGCGGCTTGACGGCTATTTAAAGTACCTCCATGCCGCGATGGCACTATACATTTATAAACATCCATGTCTTCTCCGGGATTCGAACCCAGGCCCAACGGCACAGCAGTCAGCGTCGCTAAACACTATACCGGATGAGCGACCTTATTGATTCTAAAGACAGGGTATAAGTTCCTATTAAAATTGATTGTGAAAATGAATGTAGGGAGTTTTGTTCACAGACGGCAACGCTGAAGAAAACATCAATATATTTAGTTCAAAACAAAACAGCACAAACATATTAAAGAATTTCCATTTGCAATTTTTTTTCAAAACACAATGTTTCAGCTTTCTTTTTCCTTTCTTACTTCTGTTGCCACTGCCAAACAGGGAAACTTTCCTATTATGGAGTTAGATCGTGATGCAAAATAGGAATCTATGCATTAAAACTTCTATGCAAAAGGCGTATTGAAGCAAATGGAACATATTTTTATTAAATAAACTACATTTGAAAAAAAAGAAAAGAAATGCAGTTTTATATACTTTCAAGATCGTTAACGGAATCTAATGTTTACTTTAACTGGACTCTGCCCTGAAGATATGAATACTAACAATTCCCGAAAAAGTATAGAAAGAACCATAGAAAATTATAATACCAGCAAATATCACAGAACTTTGGTAAACATTCCATCTATAAAAAATAATATCTAATTGGACCAATAACAGAAGAGATTATTGATACTAGATATTCGCATTATTAGTAAAATGATTAAAACTCCAGGGCTCCTGCATAAATATCAAGCTATGAATAATCCTAAATATAACGCATGTAAAGAAAATAATGATTTGGAACTTATTCTCTTAATTTGGGATTTATAAATATACTTCTCAAAGAAATAACTTGTGGGATGTACTGAAGATAGGCCTGTACAATAACATCACCTTCTGAGAACTTTTTGAATATGCAACAGTAAATCAGCAACTTTTCAAACTCTTTTTGCAAAAGATGAAGCTCTTTGATATATATTTAATAAGAAGAGAAAGACATCTATTCAATCCAAAGGGATAATAGCCTTTATTGATCCATCTAATATATATTATAAATGCGAAAGTTTGTGAGTATCTTTGTGGGTCTTTCACGCAAAAACAACTGAATGGATTTTAATGAAACTTTACAGTAATATAACTTATACATCAGAATAACACATAGGTTAAAATTTATAAAGATATTGTGAGAAGTTTTCAAAATATAACGACAATTATCAAGAAAGTAGGAAAAAATTCTGCCATTTGCAAAAAAGCCCATCTATCTTTTTTATCCCTTCTGTTTTGTCTACGCCATGCCTCAGTACGCTTTCGCTTTTCATTGATTCCCTTTATCAATGTCATCACTGTTTTTATTTCATAATTAAATTAGATTTCGAAGGGAGATTTTAACATAAAATAAATACAACAAAAAGTAATGTTAATGTATTACACTTCCAAATATAAATTATTTACACTATTTTAAGCGTTCATTACACAAAATTTGTAACTATGACAGTGGAAGGAAAATATGAAATTAAAATAAAATATCAAAATGTTTTTATCATTTAGTTTTTATTTCTTTTTGAATGTTTTTTTTTCAGCACATGTAAATATATATCTACGCTTCCCCCGTACTGTTTTTTTACAACTTATATATATGTGGGAGACAACAAGGGGTCCAAGATTTGGTCTTTCTTATGGTTTATTTAACATTAAACAAAAATTAATTAAAAAGGTAGTTTTTAACAGATAAGTTTGACGATGATATGCAGAAGGTAACGCCTGCTCGCGCACCTCTCTCGTTCTCCTTTCTCTCTAATGTCCAAGAGTTTTTGTTCTGCTTTTACTAGTTCAAAAGTTTTCGTTTCAGTTTCAATTCATTGCGCCTGCGCGCGAAGACTGCTTGGTTTTGGCTGCATGCTACAACGGCCATTCTGACCGTACGCTGTCCGCAGCGGTATTTCCATGGAGACCAGAGGAGAATTTGAAACATAAAAAAAAAAACGGAACAGACAAGGACTATACGACAAATATATAGAGATTAAACATATCATAATTTTTCTGAACTAGACAGTTTCTCCATCATGTGAAGGCACCTCTTCGACATCCGGAAGGTTCCACAGGAAAACATTGTTTCACAGGCATAAGAACGTCTTTTTTAACAAGTTGATCTTTGGTTGAACGCATCAATATTTTCCTCTGTAGAGTTCTGGACGTCTGTTCAAAACGATTTCTCTTTTTCCTTCGCTTCCACTGCCAGGGCTCAAAAATTTTCCGGAGCAACACAAACCGTCGATGTTCACTCTTCATAGGTAAAGGGTTAGGTGAGCGGGAGATGAATTCCACGGAACTCGTTTTCATGGCACCATTGGCTTTCTTACACAATACTATATCAGAACATTTTTCTCTTACAATACTCAATTTTAACTTAGTACTCTTAATTTTATTACATTTTTAATCCTTAATTAGAGAACTCAAATCATTTCTAGTATTAAAGTTTTTAACATGTGTCAAATCATAACTAGAGTTTTCTATCACACTTGAAACAGGAACATTTGAAAAAGAAACAACATTAGGATAAGCATAAGCATGAGCACCTAAAGAGGATTCACTTTCATTCAATAAAACATCGCTCTTTGCGTGGCCTAGTTTTTTTTATTTCAGAATATACACTGGGATGTATAATAAATTCTTCGGTCAAGGTCGGTCATATCGCCGTTCGCACACTTATACCGGGAGAATGTTGATCAAGAGAAATATTTATGGGTTTAACTTCTACCATACGCTGTTCGCCAAAACATGAACTTAATGTTATGATTTCTTCGGAAGGTGTTTGCACTCTAATTAGTGAGGAATTTAAAACTGGGATCTGGCAACCTGAATCGATCAAGGCTGTTACGGGCTGATTTTCCACAAAAATGTTTACATATTGAAATTGTTCGAATCCATCGCTATTTTGTTTTTCGCTCTCGACTTTCAAAGTATTCACGTTTATTCTATTATGGATGTGGTCGTTAGATTCTTTAGGTTTAAAACGCTTCTCACAGTCTCTTGCGCAATGAGATGAATAACCGCATATAAAGCAATTTTTATTTTCTCTTTCAAGATATTGGGGATAGTTCTCTTTTAATCTTTGGTTTAAAGTTTTGTGATCTATTTTTAAAGGGGTCTTGGGTATATCCATAAGTAATAGGAATTTCTTTATGTGATCCGCTTCTAGATGAAATATAAATATCACACTCTTTAGCTAAATCGATAGGCCTAAACCAATCTTCTGCTTCTCGAATGCCAATATGAGTTGCAGTTTCCTTATTTAAAGTTTCAAATAATTTATCAGAAATTATAAGATCACATAGAGATTCAAAGGAATTAACTTTTCTTAACGAACAATAATATTGAAGTTTGCCGTCAATCTTGCAGCAAATTGGATGTATGTCTCGCCTGATGATTTTACAGCATTTTTAAATGAGTTTAAACACTCGCGAGGGGTTAATTGGAATTCTCTGAGTACTATAGATTTTAGTTTTTCATAGTCATTTAATTCCTCTTCTTTAATATACAGTAAGACGTTATGAGCTCTTTCGCCCAGAAGATTTATTAAAATTTCAGATTTATATTCGTCATTTATTTTCTTGGTTAAAAATGCGCGTTCTAATGATTGGAAGAACAGATTAAAATTTTCAGATCTGGTGGGAACAGGAAGAGATAAAGTTTTAATACTTGTTATCATATTTTCTATGTTAGTTTCGAACTGTTTTTCTTCGACTTTAGCTGCAGGATTTAAACTTAATGCTTTATTTTTAGCCGTTTGAAGTTCGATTTCTTTTTCTAATTTTGCTAACTGAAGTTTCGCGAGCTCAATTTTCTGTTTTTCTAAAGTTACCTCTCTTTCGTTTTGCGATACTCTCTCATCTATACAGTTTTGAATTAAAGTTTTAACGAAATCTGGATCACTTTCAAATGTACTACTGTTCTCAATTTTAGTCTTTAGTTTAACTATAGTGTCAGTACTCTCCACAGTACCGTCTAGATTCTCAACAACTCTTATGAGATCCTCTTTAAGAGCGTTTTTATACATTTTAGAAAAATATGGGAAGGTCCTACCTTTTTTTTCTGGCTCCCTTGTTGCTCGCACGTACGATGTATCCAATGAAGAAAAATTTCGATTTCACAGATCTCACCTCTTCGCAGGTAATATAGTTGAAATTGTTCGAATTGACACCTCTCCGCAGGTGTTTGTGAGTGGATCCAACCTCTACACAGGTGGAATATTTGTCGATGGTTCGTTGAAAAATACACCTCTACACAGGTTATTTTGTTATTTGTTCCGACCTCTACACAGGCGGAATGAAGTTGAAAAATTCAACCTCTACACAGGTTGAACGAAGTTTCCGAAAATGGCGGCGCGTCTCCTCCACGGACGGCTTTTGTTCACGTTCCAAACTTTGATCAAAATCGAAATCTTTTTCAATCCCGGCCTCTACACAGGCGGAGTATTCATGCTGAGTTCAAACCTCTACACAGGTTGAATATTTATGCTGAGTTCAAACCTCTACACAGGTTGAACGAAGTTTTCGAAAAATGGCGGAGCGTCTCCTCACGGACGCTTTTGTTCATTGTCCAGACTTTGGTTCAAAATCGAAATTTTATCGATCGCGGCCGAGCCCCCATAATTTGTGGGAGACAACAAGGGGTCCAAGATTTGGTCTTTCTTATGGTTTATTTAACATTAAACAAAAATTAATTAAAAAGGTAGTTTTTAACAGATAAGTTTGACGATGATATGCAGAAGGTAACGCCTGCTCGCGCACCTCTCTCGTTCTCCTTTCTCTCTAATGTCCAAGAGTTTTTGTTCTGCTTTTACTAGTTCAAAAGTTTTCGTTTCAGTTTCAATTCATTGCGCCTGCGCGCGAAGACTGCTTGGTTTTGGCTGCATGCTACATATATATATATATATATATATATATATATATATATATATATATATATATATATATATATAGCCGTTACCCACCCGCTTCACTGGGTATTTCAGGATGTTGTATATATGTATACTGTTTACATATAGATTAATTATTGATATCTAGCATTAAGAATTCAATTGTATTGAAAAATATATTTATAGCTGTTACACTCTCACCCCTTGATATAAAAAAACATAAATTATAATATCTAATTTCTATTTATATCTAAAATAGAAGTAGAAAGATATTTTTCGCTCACTTAACCTAATAATCAAGTGGATTTCCACCAAAGAAACTTTCAGTCGATCTCTACTCCATAAAATAAACATGCGTGCTAAATTTTAAGTCTAAATCTAACAGAGCAAAAACGGAATTTTTATCATCAATACCTCGTTGACAACATTCTTAGCGGATTCCAATTCAACAAAAGAAGCATGCAAACCAAATTTTATTATTATAGTTTTAGCAGTTCAAAAACGGGAATTTTGTCTATCAATACGCCCCAATAACTCTCCCCGCTTCCCCCTGGAGTTGATTTCCGTAAAATCCATTTTTAGTGGAACTCTATTCAACTAAAGAAAAGTGCTCAACAAATTTCAAGTAAATGAGTTAAATTCAAAAACAGGAATTTTTCTATAACACGCCTTAATCCCTCACAACCCCACTCCTTTGGAGGTCCGTTTTCGCATAAATCTTTGCAAAAGGAACTTTATTCCATGAACGGAACATACCTTCTATTTTTCAAGCAGGTGGTTCTATTAGTTGAAAAGTGGAAATATTTATATATTACGCCCCTTAATCCCCCTCAGTGACCCTTGGGGATCAATTTCCCCCAAAACTATTTTGTAGCGGATCTCTACACCATGAAAGGAATTCACTTATATACCAAATTTTAAGACTGTACGTCTAATAGTTTAAAAATGGAAATAATTATCTATAACGCCCCTTAAGCCCCCGCAACGCCACTTAGGAAACGATTTTCACAAAGCCCATCTTATGACAGATCTCTACTCAGTGAATGGAATCTGCTTACTCAATTTCAAGATTTTACGTCTAATAGTTAAAAAAGGAGTTAATTGCCTATATATAACGCCCCTTAATTCTCCACAACACCACTTGGGGTCGATTTTCACAAAACCCATTTTGCAGTGGATCTGTACTCTATGAAAGGAATCCGCTTATATACCAAATTTCAATACTGTACGTATAATAGTTTAGAAACGGAAATAATTATCTATAACGCCCCTTAAGCCCCCGCAACGCCACATAGGAAACGATTTTCACAAAACGCATCTTATAGCGGATCTCTACTCAATGAATGGAACCAGCTCACTAAATTTCGAGCTTTTGCGTCTATGTTTAAAAAAGGAGTTAATTTCCTATAACGCCACTTAATTCTCTACAACGCCACTTGGGAGTCGAATTTCACAAAACCCATTCTGTAGGGGATCTGTACTCTATGAAAGGAATCCTCTTACCTAATTTCAAGACTGTACGTCTAATAGGTTAAAAATTGAAATAATTATCTATAACGCCCCTTAAGCGCCCTCAACGCCCCTTGGGGTTCGAACTTTGCAAAATCCGTTCTTAGCTGACGTCTACTCCATGAAGGGAGCCTACCTACCAAATTTCAAGACTGTAGGTTTAATAGTTCCGGAGATATCATGATTAGTATATATATATATATATATATATATATATATATATATATATATATATATATATATAGTTTTTTAAAAGTATTTCTATTATTTCATTACTAAATTAATTATTTGTTACTTAAAAAAGTAACATTGTCTATTACTTTGGATAAAAATACATTTCAGATACATTTTTAAGCTAACTAAAAAATCGTTTTCTTTTTATTGCTTCACATTAATTATTTTTTAATTAATGCAATATTGTTTTTTAAAAGTCATCGATCGAAATTTGAAGCTATATTTTATCTGTGAGGGGGAGTTGAAGAGGAAACAGTAATTTTACACTAAAAAAACCGTGTTATGCCGGGCTAGAGGGAGGGGAAAAAAACCTGTCTTAAATCGAAAATATGTGGAACAAATTTCGAAAAAGGGAAATTTAATGAAATAATTTTAGAAATCACTCACATTGCGCGCGTACAAACACACACATAATTGCTGGCGTCATGTGGGAAAGAAAAAGCCCGTGCAAAGCCAGGCCATGCAGCTAGTATCCCATATTTCATACTCACCAATCTAGTACAGCAAAAATCGCTGTTATTTGTGGTTCAACTCAGTTGTTATTACGAAGATACAAATTGCATAAATACAGTTCCTCTGTAGAAGTCACAAATTAATTGTAGAGCATTTATTAACTGGTAATAATTAATTAAAGATTGTGTTGGTACTATGTTTTTATATATGTAATTTTTTATAAACAAAGAGATTGCAGTGAGGGATCATTGTGGTGAGTTTTGTTGATTTCATCGACATTTCCAGATTTTAATTTTTATTACATTTTCATCCGTCTATTAAAGCAATTATAATAATTCAAATCATTAAACTTCGCTAGAAAGAATAAGTAAATTACTCTTATCGCGTTGTCATATTATAAATTTCCTTTTTAAAAGAAATAAAATAAGTCGAAAGATCTCATTAACTCGGTGATGCCTCTGGCGAAAAGTTGAGACTATTTTTTTTAAAAAAAGTATTTTTCTTCCTTTTCGAAACTGACAATCAGTACACCTGTTATTGGATATAATGGAAAGGGGGAAAAACTTATAATCGACAGTTCCGATTTTACTTTTACAAAAGAACTGCCAGTCATCACGATAAAAAAGAAGATTTCAATTAAGTAGTGATAACAGCGTATAACTGGGTCATAAATGTAATGGCTGTTAAGATGTTAAAGTAGATTAATACAATTTAAATAGATTTACGAAATAGACATTTGAAGGCTAAAAAATTTTTAAGAACGCTCATAAGAAAAATGTTAATTGGCGGAGAAAATAATCAATGAATAAAAGAAGAGAAAGACAATAAAATGAGCATTTAGGACTACATTTTAAAATCTTGCAACAAAAACCGATTGTTTCATACTTTGAATGATAAAATTTTGTAAATATATAATACATTATCTTACACAAAAAGTAACTTTAAAGTTTCGTGAATATCATTTGTAGTGTTTGTTTTCTCTATCGTAATCACTTTAAACACATTTGTCCCTTTAAGAAATACATAATTTTCAAGAAAACTAAACTTTCAAGAAAACTGTTTCTTATTAAAAAGAATTGTAGAAAAATATATTCAGTTTAAAATAAACTAGTTGAATGTAAACCAATTATATTACAAACAGTCTGGTACCGCCACTGAATACGTAAAATAAGAAATAAAAAAAATTCTGAGATATAAGAAATGATCTTCTGGTGCCTTACGTTTGAGCACTTTAGCCTGAAAATATCACGAGAGCGAGAAATAGAAGACTAAATCTCACTGTGAAGGGAGTAAGAAAGAAGGTATTAATAAATACTTTTATTTATGCTCGCTCCCGGGGCTTAGAGGCAGCGTGCCCGCTTCGTAAGATTAAGGCTGCGGGTTCTCGATCCCGGCAGTAGCCGATAGATTTTCTGATACAAAAATCGTAGACACGCATGTCAAATAATTATGAGGTATGTAAAAAATCCCTTGAGTATCAATTTAGCTCAGGTACTTTCGGCAAAATTAGATCACGGCAATATTTAGAATCCGACGAAAACTTGAATTAAAAACTAATATTCGAGTCCAAATTCGGTAACGAAGTCGCCATTAGATGTTGCCACTACGAAATGGTTCTCAGATTTGGGGATTTGCGGTGTCTTCAAAGGCTAAATTGCTGAAATGCAGCCCCATTGGGAAATAAATAAATAGTTTTATACTTATAAGGGGAGGGCATGACTGAGGAAATTCATTTGAGGTCGAGACTTGTTGTAATAGCAGTACTTCTTTAGGGTATTCAACCCTCAATGTAATTCCGTCGAATGGCCAGTCAATTCGGAGAAAATAGCCTTCAAAATTCCTGCTTAGCTTTTATACAATTAAGTTATAATTGTATTACAGTAGTAAAATGCCGATGGACAGAATTCGAATCACGCGCGATCAACTGTTTTTTCAATTTCTTTAATTATTTTTTAAATTAAATAAATTTATTTATAAAAGGTTTATTAACTATGATACAAAATCATTTAATTAAATATAATCAAATATAATTTGATTTTTAATTAACCTTTCATAAATTTATTTAATTTTAAAAAATAATTTAAGAAATTGAAAAAAAAACAGCTACTCACGCGTGATTCGAACTCTGTCCGTCGGCATTGTAGGCAGGCGTCTTACCAACTGAGCCAATTCGTCGCTGGAGGAAATTATACCTTAATTGTATAAAAGCTAAGTATGAATTTCGAAGGCTATTTTCTCCGTATTGAGTGGCCATTCGGTGGAATTACATTGAGGGTTGAACACCCTAAAGGAGTACTACAATTACACCAAGTCTCGATCCCAAATGAATTTCCTTAGTCGTGCCCTCCCCTTGTTAGAACAGTTAGAATTATCTAATATCTTCCATCTGAAAAGCTGTTGATTGATTGTTAACATCGCACTGTCGGAGCTTTAAGAGTGCTATTGGCAGTAGACCTTGTAATTCTGAACCACAGTCCAATGACGATGAGGACACATCATCTAGTATCCTACTCTCCCAACTTCCACATAACTGAAATATAAGCGCTTTAAGCCTAGACATATTTAAAGGTCATCAACACCTCTATGCGGTGGTTTGAAAAAAATCTAGAGAAGAAGATGATACACTCGTTTTACTAACAAGGGGAGTTCACGACTAAGGAAATTCATTTCGGGTCGAGACTTTGTGTAACAGTAGTACTGCTATAGGGTATTCAAACCCCAATGTAATTCCGCCGAATGGCCAGTCAATTCGGAGAAAATAGCGTTCGAAATTCATGCTTAGCTTTTATACAATTAAGTTTCAATTTCCTCCAACGATTCCGTAGCATGGCTGGAAGAGCGTCTGGTTACTATGCGGGAGAGGTCAGGGTTCTATTCACGCGATAAACTTTTCTTTTCAATTTTTTTAATTATTTTTTCAAATTAAATAAATTTATTTATAAAAGGTTTATTAAATATTAAATGATATTTTATGTAATTATTTTGTATTTTATAAAGTAAACAAAATTAAATTAATTTATTACTTAAATTAATTTTTTATCATTTAAATTTAAAATTATTATCAATTAAAGTTATTTTAAATTATTAATAAAAATTATTAACAATTAAAGTTATTTTAAATTATTATTAATAAAAATTATTATCAATTAAAGTTATTTAAAAATTATTATTAATAAAAATTATTATTAGAAATTATTATTGAAAAGAATTATTATTATTTTATAATTAAAATTATTATTAATTTATTATTAAAATTATTTATTTAGTATTAAAATCACTATTTATTTAGTATTAAAATTATTTAAATAAATTAATTAAAATTACAAAAAATAAATTTATTAAAATTAAATTAATTTATTTAAAAAGGACTTATATTAAATATTTTACAAAATTATAAAATAATTAAATTAATAAAAAAAGACACATTATTTTTATTATATATATATATATATATATATATATATATATATATATATATATATATATATATATATATATAATTATAAAATACTTTAATAATAATAATATATTTTGTAAATTATTTTATATTATATATAATTTATAATATATTGTATTTCACATTATAAAACTATTTGTAACTAATTTTTATGTAAAATATTATTTAATATTTATTACATATTTTATTATAAAAATTATTTATTAATATAAAAATATATTTATAAAATTTTTAATATAAATATTTATATAATAACAGTAATTTTTTTTACATTATAAAACACAAAATAATTACACATAATATCATTAAATATTTAATAAATCTTTCACAAATAAATGTATTTAATTTGAAAAAATAATTAAAGGAATTGAAAAGTTTACCACGTGAATAGAACCCTGACCTCCCGCATAGTAACCAGGCGCTCTCTCAACCTTGCTACGGAATCGTTGAAGGATACTAAAACTTAATTGTATAAAAGTTAAGCATGAATTTCGAACGCTGTTTTCTACGAATTGACTGGTCATTCGGCGGAATTACATTGAGGGTTGAACACCCTAAAAGAGTACTATTATTACACCACGTTCCGACCCGAAATGAATTTCCTTAGTTGTGCCCTCCACTTGTAAGAAAATATTTGCAATTAACATACATTTAGTTTCGTTTAGTAAAATGCTAATTGAGAAATTCATTGATTTAACCCAACCGAAAAAGTAGTTCTCAGTCTGCTATGTTTATAGGTACTAAAATATTCATCTTTTTTATTTCCGAAATTTAATCTTTGTTATCAAAAGAATTATCTCTCACCGAGGGTAGTGCATCCCAACCTCTTTAATGCCTTGTGCCGGTCAACATTTGATAATTTTACCACTGCCCCCTGAGGGTGGGGCGTTCATTGTTCATATTTTCGATTGTTTTGATTTAATAATATTAATTTAATTGCATCTGAATATGCCTTCAGAATAAAATACAGCAACGCCAAAAAATGATCATAAAGTGATTTATGTGGAAAGTCACACAAGCTCGAGAGAAATACAGCATAGTACATAAAATGGAAATAATTTAATGTTCCTTGTGTGGATCTGGAACCATTAGATCCATGGGCCGGTACCGGGGTTTGGGGATCACCAGTAGCGAGAAACAGAAATTTTTCAAGAGGGGACGGGGGTTCTCGAATCGAAAATCAACTATTCTCGTATCATGCCGATTTTGGGGAACAAAAAAAAAAATTATTGAATGAATATTTTGCATTAATTCATAAAATTAATTAATAATAACGTATACTTCATTAAATTTTGCGCGATATATACACAGGATTATAATCAATTGAAAAAACCCGGGTCCCCCCCTTGTGAGCGCCACTGGAACCACTTAAGAGGTGACAGGACCCTTAACAGCTATCCGTGCACACGAGAAAACATCCGTCTTCAAACCAATGTAACCTAGCAATAAAACAAAAGAATCATTTGAAATTTTTACCACATGATAATCATATATATTTACAATATTTCTCAAATTTTCAGAAAATTTAAGAAGTTATAAAGAAATAAAAATTGGACAATTTTTCAAAAATATGAAAATCTGTCTTTTACACACCGCGCAGGATTGTGAAGTACAAAATGGATCAAAATTTACAAAATTAATTTTACTTGGCATAAAAATGTTCGCTTTTAAAGTTATACAAACTTTTAAGAAACTTAGAGGGAAAAAAATATTTTTTGAGTACAATTATAACGAAAATTTTAAGATTTTAAGAAAAAAATAAATTAAAACTCTCGAAAAAAAATTCTATTATTTTTTTAAAAATAACTGATGTATAAGTTATGAAGAACCTTATTTTTTGAAGATGTGTATAAAATTTCAAATTGATATCATAAATAGTTTTTGAGAAATCCTGCGCGGAAGCTAAAATTGTTCGTTTTACGAAAAATGAAGTTAAAGATAAGAAAGAGATAGGGTTTTCATTTGAATCTCACTACTTATTTCTTAATAACTTCGGAAGTTTTCACAGTATCAACACAATTTTGGTACCAAAATACTCAGAAACATTGAGGCTTTAACATATATTTTATTCAAAAAATTGAAAAATTTACAATTTAAGAGTCCTGTGAGGCCGTGCATATAGAGAGCATGTATACGTAGAACAGAGGTTATATATACGTATTGATCCTCTCCAATAGTGGCTAAAACTATTCTTTGCATAGAATTTTTTTTAATAGAAGTTTTATGTTTATGTATCTAAATGCAAAAAAATCATTCTGTTGAAAATGAAAGGCCGTATTAGTTGTATGGTATTTTAAAGCTATTTTTTAAAAATATATCATTAACATTTTAGCTAAATAGCCTAGTATATATATATATATATATCATTAACATTTTAGCTAAATAGCCTAGTATATATATATATAAATAGTAATTTAACAGAACTTCAAAAAACCTTATTTGTATCTGATATATTTCCCTCAGTTCCAGGTCACAGATAATAAAATTTCCGTTAATAAATTAAAAATGCGTTGGTACAATCACGACTTCAGCTCCATCCAAGAGCACACAGGTACAAATTTCAACTTTTGATTTACTATTTCGTGTTTATTTCATTCAACCCGATACGTAATTAGTGGACATGGCTATTTTTCCGTCAATAAGAAGATAGCCTCTCCGAAATGCTGTTCCGTGGTGTTTAGTTTATGGCGTCATGTTCGACTACGCCCACTGAAATCAATTACCACTGCTGGTTGTCAGTGAGGTCGTGTGAAATGCTAACAACAGTCAAGAAATCATAAACTGCTTTATTTATAGCGTTATTTTCCATTCAATTAAACACATTCACAGAGTAAAACTCTTTTAACAGAACTAACGTTAGCCATTTGGAATAATAATGCCATTTTTTTTAAAAATAAAGTTTTGGTTAACGTGCTTGGCCAATTAGTATTAACATTTTTCATAATTCTAAACTTGAGTCGTCAGAAAGGAATCTTAATAATGTTTGTGAGGATGATTGTTTTCTGTAGCTTGCATTTAATTATGAGATTTAAGATTTATGTCTTGACATTAAGCTAAATATGGAATTTGAAATAATTCTCATTACTTTTTTTTATTATTACGCATGTAATGTTAAGTGGATAATAACGTGATGTTTTGCAAATAAGAATTTACAAACAGGCATATGTGTGTCGGAAAATTTAGAAAAAATTTTAAAATCTGGAAAAATATAATAAAGATCTCTCGAGAGCAGGGGTCGGCAACTTATGGCACGCGTGTCGCATGTGACACGCGGTATAATTCTCAGAAGCACTCTGCCCTCTACAAATTTGTTAATAATTGAGTGGATGGAAGTTCATAAATTTGTAATGGACCTTATTTGACAAACATCTTCAGAAATATGAGCATTTACGGAATTAAACATACGGATTTAATAAGAGCGTAATATTTTTTGATTCAGTTAAATTTAAATACATTGTTTAATATCACATTTGATAAAATTGAGACTGCATTTCTTGATTGTCATTAAATTAAAAGTTTTGTTTACAATAAAAAATTTTTTTTTAGTTTTATTGGTTTATTAAAGTAATGTCAATATGGGCATTCCTTACACTAAATTTCAGTGGGTAAGGCTGAATTTTAAAATACTCTCTTTTGTAAGGAAAAAACGAAACATCCCTTAAAAATAATTTATATCGAAATTAAGTAAGCAAATATCTTCATCTTAAGTAGGAACATGATTAAATTTTCAAGATCAACAAATTTTAACTTCAATTATAGCACACTTCTGTTGAGCATTGTATGCAGTGACGTCTTAAGACTTCTAAGGGCCCTGGACCCCTATGCAATAGTAGGCCCCACTTGTAGCACACGTCGTCAAATACTCGTACAAGTGGTAATTCGTAACAAATAAATGTGCATGACTCACAACCTCACAAAAATATGCACAAACAGACTCGACTGACTGCCTCCTTTCGACTAAATATAGAATGATAGTGCAAGGTTGTAGACTTATGCCTTCATAGAGACGACGGTCATGGAATAATAATGCAGTATTGTCATTGTTGCCAGTTGGCATATAAATGAAATTTCCAGTTTTTCGAAGAATATATCTAAGAATTATACTTGACAATTAAAACTATTCGATCATCACTTCGACTCGACATATATGATAACTGATCAAGTGGCGTAATGTACACCCCCCCAAATCCCCAGATAGTGGGGGAGGGGGCAAAGCCTGACTACCACCAAGTACCCCTACCCGTTGAAAAATCTAACTTGGGGGTCCAAAACTTGACTTTTCAGGGGGACCAAATGTTCTCCGTTACGCCACTGCATTAATCATACATGTCGAGAACGAGACGAGCCTCCATTTTATCGATGTCGAGACCCTGAAACCGGGCCCACTTGGCCCATGCCTTAAAACGTCCCTGATTGTTTGTAAAGGGCGTTTATTTAGAGGTATAGAACTTTAAATTGCAATAAAACAACGATGTATTATTCGATTGACATGATTTTTTTTTATTCGAAAGATAATCTTGTGGCATTACATTTTAAATATGATTTCTGGCATAGGACTGCCACGGCTGGCTCGGATGTAGTCCAATCTGGACGTCCAATTTTCGATGACTTTTTCCAACATTTGTGGCCGTATATCGGCAATAACACGGCGAATGTTGTCTTCCAAATGGTCAAGCGTTTGTGGCTTATCCGCATAGACCAATGACTTTACATAGCCCCACAGAAAATAGTCCAGCGGTGTTAAATCACAAGATCTTGGAGGCCAATTCACAGGTCTAAAACGTGAAATTAGGCGGTCACCAAACGTGTCTTTCGATAAATCGATTGTGGCACGAGCTGTGTGACATGTTGCGCCGTCTTGTTGGAACCACAGCTCCTGGACATCATGATTGTTCAATTCAGGAATGAAAAAGTTAGTAATCATGGCTCTATACCGATCACCATTGACTGTAACGTTGTGGCCTTCATCGTTTTTGAAGAAGGATTCCACCAGCCCATAAAGCGCACCAAACAGTCAGTTTTTCTGGATGTAACGGTATTTCGACATACACTTGTGGATTAGCTTCACTCCGAATGCGGCAGTTTTGTTTGTTGACGTAGCCATTCAACCAGAAGTGCGCTTCATCGCTAAACAAAATTCGCTTATGAAAATCGCGACCATCATTTTCGAAATAAAATTGCACAATTTGAAAACGTTGTTCAGGCGTGAGTCTATTCATGATGAATTGCCAAACCAAACTGAGAATAAATCACTTGACAACTGTTAAATCGGTCGCCATCTTGGAAAGTAATGCCAACTTAAACTTCTATACCTGGAAAAAAACACTCTGTGTAAAAGAGGTAATCACATTGCGGACGGTCTATCTAGATTTTATTTTGCCACGTTTTTCGCTGTCAACATTTTCTCCAGTCACTCATACAATTACTCTTAGACTTCGACTCGGTTACTGTCTGTATAAAAAAAAAGACACTTTTTAGAATCACTTAGGGCGAGACTGTCACTGTTAATTTCAAAGCTATATAGCTATATTAGTGACATTGACCTATATTTGATTGTTTGATCTTTCCTTGACGACTTGTAAATGGTCACTGATTCTGCCCTCGAAACTGACGTTCTAAGTCAGGGTGTTGTCAGAGCATTGAGCATTTTCAAATGGCTTGACAAAATTACCTTGGAGACAATTGAAATCGACAAGATGAAGCTTAAAAATTTCCTGGCTGATCTGGGATTGTCTCATAAATCTCGCCCTGAACTATGCCTAAGGATTGCCGAGATGACTCTGGAACTTCAAAAACTTGAAGGCTCTGTTCCACTTGATTGTGGCATCTTTCATCCTTCTAATGATAAAAACTTATTAAAAAAATAATTTCATTGCTTTTAGTTGTAATGTTAGCTCTAAAGAAAAAAAAGTGATGGTTCCGTTACAAAATGTAAAGCTTCTACAAGAATTTTGTTGTAACTCCTTCAAATTTGATTCCCATAACAAATATAGCTGCTGTTAGAAATACAGCTCAAAATACTGAAATTAATAAAGATGATATATTTTATCACAATCAAACCCTGGATAAGGAGGCTTCTTATCATTAAAAAGCGAAACATGAGGAAGGTAAAATCCCTTCTGTAAAGCTACAGATTACCATTGACTATTTTAATCAAGTAAAATAGATAAAAGCTTTTTTCCCCATACATTGATACCAAATTGTTTATAGGAAACATTTTTTTTGGTAGAATTCCCGTCCAGCACAAGAGTTTAACGCCTTAATTTAAAACTAAAATTCAGTTATTACATTATTCAATTCAATTTCAAAGGACCTATTAAAGGTCTTTATTCAGAATTCCTATAAGACTAAAAATAGTTTTTTTTTTATTTTCCTTGTCGATATAGCAAGAGACATGAGAAGAATAATCAGTAGCAGCGTAAAAGCCAATAGCAGAATGGCAATGAGTAATGTTTAGTGATTAGCCTTTCTTAGGTATCTGAATACGTTCCGAACCTCAAAAGCGTATAAATGGATACTGTTTATGATATTTAGTGTCACTTACATTAGAAAACGTATATAAAATTGTTTTAATAATATTATTGCAATAAAAAATTATTTAAGTACAATATTTTGGCAAAAAATCAACATAGAATGACCAATTTTCAAAACATTCTCATTTTATGGAAAATGCTTCTATTATACTAATATTTTGCCTGTATATAGCTCAGACATCTGTACAGAGGCTGAACTAGAATTCTTGAAATATATAACTTAGAAGTGGATTTATCCCTATTTTAATACAACACACACACAAATGAAAGAAATTTTAAGAAAAAAACCGCCGATAACTATTTCAATGGGTGGTAACTCTGAAAATAATGTGAATTTTTCAAAAATCCTTGTTCAGACTCTCTGGGGAAGTCTTTACTTTATATTAGCAAAATATTATCATTATAGAAGCATTTTTTATAAAAGGAGAACATTTTGAAAAAAGGTTATTCTTTTTTCGCAAAAATATTGCATTAAAATTTTTTTTGTCAAAATGTCCTTAAAACAATTTTATACTGGTATTCTAATCCAAGTGACACTAAATATCATGAAAGTTATCAATTTAAGCGTTTTTTTTTAATATCACGGTTCCGAACATAGTCGGATACCTTAAGTCTTGGAGTAAAATTACCACAGTATCTCTGTGTGTGGAGGAGCAAGGGTCAACAGTCCCAACTTGTCTTTGGTTTGGACAAACATACAATCATCAGTAGCGCACACAGGAATTTTTCAAGGGGGGGTCCAGGGTCGAAAGTTCACCATTCTTGTATCATGCTCCTTTTGATTTTGTCGATTTTCGGGACCAAAACACAGTAAAAACTAATTATTGAATAAATAATTGGCATCAGTTAATAAAATTAATCATTAATAACAAATAGTTAATTAAATTTTACGTTTTTTTACTTAGAATTATAATCATTCGGAAAAAAATATCAAAGGTATTGGGGGTCCGGACCCCCCTTGTGTGCGCCACTGACAATCATCATCCATGTCTGATAATGTTCAATACTATCTCATACGACAAAAGACTGTCTCTTGTCATATCCTACGTATAAGTGTAATAGCTCAACGATTTGTTGATGAAATTCTGCAGCCGATGACGTTGCGCATTATAATACGCCATCATGAGGCTTTTGTCCTTCAAAATGTGTCAGGTATATATCGGGACTGCTTCCATGCTGTTGATACTCTTATTTGACCTGAAAGACCACCAAATCATTCCCTAAATAAACATGCATGGTATATTACAGGTTGCTAAATTCAGGCATCCAAAATGTTAGAGATCTTGGGCAACAATTGATGAATGCCGGGCAGAATATATCGCAAGATAACATTGGAATACTTATTAAATAGAGTACACAAGCATGCATCGATGTCGTCGACTCGTGCTTCTGAAGGAAAGGGTTCATAGAGGGGGGGAAGAAGAAGAAGGGTTCATCACACACATTTCACTTAACTAATCTCTTGGGTTACTTTATGCCGTCATTTGATGCGTGAAGATATTATTAAAGCACATGTTCAGTTAAAGAGATCGTATTAGAAGTATTGTTTTTAAAATATGTTTTGTCACAGTATTCAATAAGAGAAACCATTACATGAGTATAGTTATTTTTGTCAAATTAAATAAAGAAACTATTAAATCTACTGTCGTGTCTGTTATGTTATTGTGGATCTAAAGGCGTCTCGGTGTTCTCTAACGTCAAATGTTCACTGTTTATCGGTTTAAATATTCAATGTGCAATTTTATTAGCCATTGATGGGCTCTATGGCTCTTTGAATTTTTAATTATTTCACTCTCCGCGAGTTTTAGTTCTCCAAATAATTAATTTCAATAAAAACAGCAACCTTTTCTTCACGGTGCTTTGTTCAGTTCCTACTATTATCTCACACTCTCTATATATTTATTTATCTTTGTGGAATTTTCAATCGTTAATAAAATTCATTTTAGCCCTTTCGTAGGCCTTGGGAAGATTACTTCCCATCTACATGATCTTATGAAATATCCCTTTGGGAAGCGCAAAACACATTATAATATATTGGTTTCGCTATTATAACAATGGGAAAACTGATTCCCGTAATAATCTTTTATTTTCTTATTGCCTTTCCATCATAAATAGTTTCATACTATTGCAAGTAAACAAAAGAAACAGAAGTTTAGACCAGTTAACATTTCGTATAGCATTAGCTCGCCAGCTAATAGATGGATATTCCTCAAGAAAAAGGAAAGAACAGAACGTCCTGCTAGCTTCCAAGCAAAGAAAGGTGCAGTTATGCATTATGTGTGCTTAGCCAGTGTGAAATATATTCCAAAGAGGGTTTCTAACTATAGACAATGTAGTAAATTTAGCGGAAGGGGACAAGAAAAGAAGACCCGCTGCATGTGTGCCGAATGTGTTGTCCCCTTGTGCATTGCATCTCATCTTTTCATGGCCAATAATCACCAATAAATTTAGTTTTCTTTCTGGTTCTTTGTATTGTAGGTATTGTTCTCACTCCTAAAATTTAAATGCAAACATAAAATTCCGCAAAATAAAATATATTTCCTTAAATTCTATTGTTTAACTGTTTATAAAACAAAAAAAAAGTGCGAGAAATTTGAAACAGAGATAAATGGCCCACAAAAGGGTTAAAGCGCTCAATTGAGCTGAAATTTTATATACATGATTATTTTGGATGACAATACGATAATTTAATAATAATTAATAAAAATTAATTGATTAAAACTAATTATTCAAGGAATTACAAATACAGCCACGTTGGCATCATTTTTGGCGACTTAGCGACCATTTTGGCGACTTGTGTCAAAACAGGAAAAGGTTTTTTTCTCACATTTTAAAGCGCTCGTTTGAGCTGCAATTTTCTATACGCTATTTTTTGGGTAAAAATACGATAATTTAATTATAATTAATTAAAATTAATTGACTGAAACTAATTATTTAAGGAATTACAGTACAGCCACGTTGGTTTCATTTTTAGCGATTTGGGTTTAAACTTTAAAAGATTTTTTTTTTCTCATGTTTTGAAGCATTCATTTGAACTGAAATTTTATATTCACGATTGTTTTGGATGACAATACGATACTTAAATGATAATTAATAAAAATTAATTACCACTTAATGTTGTGATTCTTGTCCTATGTATCTACGTATTTATATTAATTGTAACTATTTAATAAAAAGTAGCTAAAATAAAAATTTTCGTAAGAATTGACTTAATTTTTTTATATTACTTGTTTTTTCTTTTCTTTCAATAGAGTATATATTGCAAAATTTATTGCAATTTTATATATTTCTTTTCGGAAGTAGAGATTTTCTGAATATATTCAAGCATAAAAATGAAAAAAAAAAAGTTTGCTCACAATGATATTTAAAAAAAAAATAAATAAATAAAAATAATGCACCCGTAATTACATAAGGAAATCTGCAACCAAATCTTCCGTTTTGATAAAAAGTCATCCGAAAACACGCACGAATCAAACGTCTGTCCCCATACATTCAGAGAACTGATAATGTGATAATAGGATACTTAAAGTTATTCAATTCAAAAAGTCCTTTAGGGTGGATGTAAGCCTTTAAGCGCCCTGGGAAGGATACAAAACACACATGATATAATTTGTTTCAATAGCGTGGTTATCATTTTTTGTTTCATTCTCTAACTCTAAAATACTTCCCAGTTCTGTTCCCAAGTTATTGTTATGTAATCGATAAAATCAGCTATCGTATGTAGAATCGGCATTCCTTTCTTTGTTTTGCTGCCAATCACTGGATTCAGAACTTTCCAAAAGAATTTTTCTTTTCGACCGTAAAGCACGAACCGTGGAAATGACCTTATGCAGATTCCTTTGAATAATTTTTACATTCTTGCTGCTTCAACGAAAGTATATTTTGATAAATTATGTTCTATGACTTCGTTTCAGTTTACAGAAATTTTAAAACAAGTGGTGTGTGCTCTCAAGCTTTATCCTCAATATGCCCTTTAATTATAAAGTTTTCCTGACGCACCTTCTAATCATGAGTAAACGTTTTGATGTACACCAAGAATCCAGTGCTCCAGAGTGGTGTTTTTCGTATTTCTTAATGGTTTTAATGAATCGATATTAAAAGGGAAAACATTTTATGAGCTCCTCAAACTAGCATTTCTGTGAGAATTATTTTAACGGTTAAATATGTATTTTCTAAACTTAATTGATGTTATAAAATAGGTATGAATAAAAGAATCTTACATTTTGAAAAAATGTAATTAAGAAGTTAATGTAATTAGCATTGGTTAATCTTATCCTTTGAGCAGATAAACTTCAGATTTCAATTTAAAGCTGCATTATACACATTCATATACAATTTTTTAAAAAAAATTCATAAATGTTAAATCTACCTTTAATGGATCTAAGAAATGATTCTGTATCAATGTTCGAAAATATATATTTATGTTTTTCTAAATGTTTTTATAGAAAGATAGCAGATAGCAGATAAACTTCAGATTTCAATTTAAAAAGCTGCATTATACACATTCATATACAATTTTAAAAAAAATTCATAAATGTTAAATCTACCTTTAATGGATCTAAGAAATGATTCTGTATCAATGTTCGAAAATATATATTTATGTTTTTCTAAATGTTTTTATAGAAAGTCCCCCCAATTCTGAGATCAAATAGAGTGAGTGAATAAATATTTACGTCGTACTGTTCAGCTTCTCGATGGCTTTTGGCAACAGGCCTCATAATTTTTAACCAGGATGAAGTGACGAGGAAGACACCTGAGCTGGCATTCTCCCTCTCCTAACTACCACACCAACAGGAGGACGTCTGAGCTCTCGACAGATTTAACGTGCTTCGCTCCCCAACACGGTGGATCTTCAGCTGTATTAGACTCGAACTCATGACACGCTGGCTAAGAGTCCGTTACCTTGACCGCTAGGCTACCGCGGTTACTTGAAATCAAATGGAGTAAAATCTATGTTTTCTATTTTTCAGGCCTGTAATATTATACATTTCTTAAGAAATAATCAACAAGTATTTAACACTGTCAATCCTACACACTCATATTCAGTTCTCTCTGTCCAAAACTATATTATATTCTCTTAAAATACATGAAAAATACGATCATCTCCAAATCATTTTATAATAAACTTCCACTCGAGCATTGATGTGAGGGTTTATAGAAGGAAGAACCATTATTTTTGAGAAACAATTTATTTCTTAGATTCGCTTTTACTATCAATACTAACTTAAGATAATGAGGAGCAAGTCAATTTTAATCTTTTCTAAATACTTATAAAGAAAATAAAGTAGTACTTATCAATAAATGCAGACACTCAGCTGTATTCCTTCATCTCCATCCGCCACGAAATGTTCAATTCCTTTTTCACGAACATTGGCGATTCAAATATAAAATCAACTGCAATCTAATAACATGTTCAATTGCTATCTTCAGTCCCCCCCCCCCCGCCCTCTCGAACTTATTTCACTAAACTTCGAATAGTAGTACTAACTATCATAAATCGCGGCTTCTTTACACCTTTTTTTATTTCTAATGGGGCTGCGGATTGGTGTTTTACCATTACAAACCTAGTACATTCCCCGGGAGCTGATGTCTCTTAAGTGCGGCACCATACAGGAGGATGCCAATCACCGCAGGTAATTTTGGCACCCAGTTCCCTCCCAGAGGGAGGCACTTGAGCTCTGACGATACGAAACCGTTCTTAGGATTTTAATTTTGCCGAGAGTACCCAAGCCAAACAGGCACTCAAGGGATCTTTTATATGCCGCATAATCATATGGTATGGCCGCTGTCGATTTTATGCATCATGAAAATTCACCGACTTGGGCCGGAGTCGAACACGCAACCCTAGGTGTACAAGACCAGTGACAAAACACCTACGTCACCCAGGTGGCTCTTTACAGAAATAGTTCCTTCAATAAAACAATGTATGAAAAGTATTTCCCCTGTAGAATTAGTGGTGCCGCCCATCTTGTATAGTGGTTAGTGAAGCTGACGGGGGTACCGCAGGGCATGGGTTCGAATCCCGAAGAAGGCAGGGATGCTTGTAAGTGTATTGTGAGTAAGTGCCTTTACGGCATGGGGTGCTCTAAATAGCCGCAAGTCCACTCGTGAGGTTGACGGAAGAAGAAGAGAGGTAAGAGGTATCTGACAACCCCTTTTGACTCCCTCAAAATTAGGTTGGAACCAAGCCAAATCATACGGTCACCTGTATGGTGCTCAAAGCTACAGCTAACGACAGGCGTACAACTAGCCTCTGGTCACGATGAATTTCGTGGGCCTTCATCAGATGTTACTGTCGATCAGGAGGCATAAGTAACAACATCAACAGGATTAGCAAAAAACTGCGAATAAAGAACCCGTTACAATTTTAAAGTTACTAGTAATGACCTTAAATTATGATTAAAGCTCCCGTTTTCCGATCATTCTCATTCATGAAGACAATATCACCCCCAGAAGATTTCCTCTTTTTTTCACAACGGGGACTAGTACATCGATTTGGATACAATAAAAACCTTTCTCTTTGTGATTTGAAAACATTTTTAAAGGATCTAATATCTCACAAAGGAATTATTAAAATGCAAATAAAAATATTTTCAAAAACTGGGAAAAATGTAATTCCTGGTTTATTTTCTTTTACTTACTTTTCTTTTATTGTATTTAAATTAATGAACTAGTTTGGGAATGACAATAGAACTAACATTACATTCATGAACTCACAATGGCAAATTAGATGGACTGCTCAATAATACTATAAGCAGCTGAATAGAGTCATTGCATCTTACACAAATTTTCATTGAATACCGTCCAGGAAAATGGTTTCTCTTTTTATTTTCATGTCCAAAATAAAAAACTTCACGTATATTTAAATCACTTCGGAATCAAGAAAAGACGCAGGTAGATAAAATTATCGATCATTGTTTACTCTTCGAATTTTATTATATTTATATCGAACAAGTAAGCGATAGTAAATGTAAAAAATAAATAATAATAATTATGCAACGAGGATACTTTCGACCCACTCATATATTAACGTTATTGTCTAAGAAATAAGTCTGCACTTGTTTAAGCGCATATGAGTCAAATCTCAAAATAGCGGTCACGTTCTTTTTAAATAAGATTAAAAGGTAATGAATGTTATTAGAACAATTGGATTTGTAACAAATAGCATCAATGTGATAGGAATAAATCAATTTACGGTTTCACTTTACTATACATGTAATTAAAAAGCATCATTCTGTCAGATGTAGAAAAATAGAAAAGGGGGAAGGAATAACAGATATTAGATTTTGAGGTATTATAAAATCATAATATGCGTCATCAAAGTTTTTTAAATAAAATGATTGAAATAAAAACAAAATATTAATTTTAAGAAAGCAATTTTTTTGCTTTACACGTGAAAAAAATTATCGTTGTTTTTCATATTTAGGGCAATAACTGTTGTTGTTACCAATGCCACCTGATCGGCAAAGGCCAGATCGAGGCCCACGAAATTCATCATGGCAAAGGGCTAAGTGACGCCTGTCGTTAGCCGTAGCTTTGAGCACCATACAGGTGACAGTACGATTTGGCTCGATTCCACCCCAATTTGGAGGGAGAACACTCTGGGGGTGGTCAGAGGCCTCCCGCCTCTCTTCCCCTTCCACTAACCTTGCGAGAGGACTTGCGGCTCGACGGCTATTTAGAGTAGCCCATGCCGCGCAGGCACTATACATTTACAAACATCCATGTCCTTTCCGGGATTCGAACCCAGTCCCTACGGCACAGCAGTCAGTGTCGCTAACCACTATACCGGATGGGCGACAGGACAATAACTAAAAGAGATAAAGTAAATAATAATGAAACTAACTTTTTTTGCCTTAATTTGGTCATTTGTCATATTGCTCTATGTTCTGTAAATGTTAAAAGTATTGAATACTATAAATTATATAAAACGAAAATGAGTCAACAATAAAGGTAAAAAAGTAGTCTTCTTCAATTATACGGAAAGGGTTCCTTAAGTTTCAATTATTTGTAAAAATAATCGAGATAGGAACTTAATTGTTATGCTTAGGATTCCTCTACATAATTACCAACCAGAAATATATATTTCTCCCATCGTTTCTTGGCCTTTCGAACGCCATCATTGTAGAACTCAATAGATTATGTCCATTGTTCACCCGTTGAAGGACGTCATTTGTCTGGTCAAGTGTACTACCCCGAAATGGTTTTTTAAGTTCTGGGAATTAGATCGGGAGAATAGGGTGGATGTGACAAAATGATCACATTGATTTCTCAACCGCATTTCGAGAGGATTGAACAGGTGCATTGTTGTCAAGAAGACAGATGGCTTTGGTGATCATGGCCTCCCATTTTTTGATCATAGCATCATGCAATTGGTTCAGCAGTGTGCAATAAAAAGTACTATTGATGGTCTAATCCTTATTCAGGAAGTATGTTAAGATCATCATTTTACGACAGACCCCAAACACAGCAGGACCTTTCTTGAAGATTTCTGAATCTTAGTCATCTTGAGAGTAGGTGGTGCTGTGCTTCCCCTTTTTCCTCTCTGGTGTATCTAGGTCATATACTTGTGCGAGGCAGGATTCAAAAGTTCCTGGAGTGAGCCTGTAACGAGAAAAATTATTGCAGTATAGCGACTACGATAACACTTCTGTGTCACTGCATTCTTCCCCTTTTCTAAAAAGGTTTGTCCCAAATCATGTGGTTGGTGGCTTGCCACGGCGTCGTACTTTGTTGGTGGATGCGTTGTAGCCGGCAATTGAAAGAACTTGCGTTTGTTGAGCAGAGAATAATATCGAATTTTGTGTTGGCTTGGAAAAGCGTGCTACGAAGACTTACGAAACGTTGAAGCAAGTGTAAGACTGGGATACATTATCGCGAACGCAAGATTTTGAATGGCATCGACGTTTCAGAGAAGGCAGAGAAAGTGTCGAAGACGACGAACGCTCTGGATGTCCAAAGACTTCCCGCACAGCTGAAAACATTGAAAAAATTTCTGCGGCGGTACATAAGAACATGCTTCAAACAACGATGGGATGAAAATGAAAACAACTGTTTTGCCACATCCTTTTTACTCCTCTGATTTCGCTCCCTGAAACTTCAGTATATTTCTTGAGCTGGCACGTCATTTGCAGGGTCGTCAATTTCAATCTGCAGATGAAGTTAAATGTGCATTGCAGGCTGAATTAAAGGGAATGGCTAAAAATGAATTCCAGAAATGATTCAATGAACTTTACAAACTATGGCAAGATATGTGCTGTTGCTCAAAGGTCTTACTTTGAAGCAGGATGTGTTTCAGCAACTTAACTGGTAATATTTTTTAAGCTATAGACCCAGTCCGAAAACTTTTGAATCATGTACTACGTATATAATTCCAAGATTAGTTATTAGTTACCAAGCAACCAAAAAATCCTTTTCGTGTTGCTTCAAGAGATTCAACAGCTCACGTCGAATTTGCTTCTATAAAGGAGTCAGTAATCGTGAAACCCAACGTGCTGACACATTTGACATATGCAGTTCCATCATAAACAAGATCTGTAGCTAAGATGTGTCTTATTCGTGATCATTTGGAAGGTTGCTCTTCGATCTAATAGGATTAAGTCCTCGACTTTCTTCACTGGGGCAGCATTGTGCGTGAGTAATGATCTTTCACTTTTTGGGTCGTCTGTTAGAGACATATGGCCAACTTGAAAAATCCTTTTTTCTCCTAACAACGGTATCATATGACAAGCTATCATTCCCATGAGCAGCCGTCATTTCGTCGTAGATATGCCGTATACTGTTACATTTCATATGAAGGAGCTTAATCTATATGAGATCCTCTATCTTCTCCATATTGTGAGTTACTTCAATTTACTTTTTTTGAAACTAAATGAATTAGCATTAGCCAGTAACTGCCACCGGCACCATTTCGCTCAACCTGAGTCTTGAGTGCTTCGGACGTATACATAGGTTTTACCGAAATACTATTCCTGTTCTTTGTGCTGCTATCAGTAAATTTTTCCAAAGGCTTTGGAGCAGGGGCGTAGCTACCACCGTATCAATGATACCGGGCCCCAACATATGAAAGCAAAAAATGATGAAATTTCGTAAAGGTTTAAAAAGAAGCCCCCAAGAAGTTTTTGATACAGGGCCCACTTAGGTCTAGCTACACCAGTGCTTTAGAGTGTAATAAAATGCTCTTGACAGTGCTTGTGAAAGATTTACGTGTATCAGAGAAAAACTTGCTCGTTTGTGCCTTTTCTTCACCCACCCCTCTCCCAACATGCCGCATACGAGTACATATGTGAAAAACTGTGACACTGGGGAGGAAATCGCGTAGCTTTTAATCGGCAGTTAAGGGGTTAATTATTGTAATTTACAGCAATTCATACGGGGATCGATCAATACTCTGCATAAATTTCATTCAAGTAAGTTTTGAACATTCCTTAGTAATAATTAAAACTTTATGACACATCTACGCATATAATAAATTTCCAGAAAAATTTTAGTATGTCTTGTTTGGTACTGGTTCAGTGTCGTTCTGGAATTCTGAAGTACGGTCAAAAGAAGATGATACCTCCAATTTTTCTATGCAATATTGCAATCCTCAATATTCTTTACAATAGATCATTAATTAAATAAACGAGTCTTACAGTAGTCGCATATGATGTGTAACATCTGACATTTTATCGTGGTAAATACGTAATATTAACTTTTTTCCTGAAAAAAATATGAATCGGGTATGATAGGAAATAATTTTCTATCGAATAATTATATCTCTAATGGAAATTGTATTTAATCAGCAAGAGGAGTAATGCAATATTTTATCAAAAATAATTATTCTTGTTCAGTTTGGGGAAGAGCGGAGACAATGGACTTATGATAACTAAAATATAACACATATACTTGTGATTTCAAAGAATTTAAAAACCGTTGGGAAAAAAACAGCGTCAATAACAGTACCACTGTTAGCAGTCGAAACATTCTAATTTGTGTTCCTTTCGAGCTTGAGTTCATCATTCATAAAAGCTATGAGCGGCTCAGCTTTTGGCAAATTGGAGTTAAAGTTAAAATCACCACTCAAAATAAGAGGAAGCGAGTGATGATTTTTTTAAAAGAGCAGAATCACCTTCTTTATATGGTAAAAGTACAAAATGTCTCGGAAATCTTTAATTTTTTTTAACCGTTTGATTCGAAGAAGTGTATACGACCACCGAAATCACCGTTTGTCCCTTTTCAAATAAGCATTCTGCCGCACTTATGTCCCTCAACATCGTGACTAACGGATTTAGAGTCAAGCGCTCAAGTGCTTGATGGCTACTAGAGTTGGACCCCCATGCGAGGGTAGCGAAAAGACACAGCCACGCACTCTCATTGGTCAAATCAAGTAGCGCACGCTTACGTCACATCCTGTTACACACACATCCGTCCCTTTTCACGAAATCACTCCCAACAAATATCCAGTATCCGAGAGGAAAGATGTTACACATCAAACATTTGAGAAACTCGTCCTGAACAACATCAACTACAAACCTGGAGATCTTAGACCCTGGGTCTTTTGGCAAATAGGAAAACACGCTTTAAAAAAGTACTCTAACGCTCTATCTCAACGTTTAATTAAATTTGTTTTCGACTATTTTTATGACGTATGCAGAAAAAAATAGAAGATTACTGTTCTTCTAGTAAAGTAAATGTAGAAAACTTTCTTTTCAAAAAGGAATTCTTTTTTTTTTACAGGATTAGTATATAAATTAACCAAGACCAGAAGAACATTGATTCCGCCTCCTAGAAATTCTTTCATTACATAGATATCAATTAAGAATTTAACAATTTTAACTAAGAATGAATATTTTTAAGTATGTAATCATTTAATATTCTCTTTGAATGGTAATTTTTCTACTCCTTTAAATTTAACAGTTTTCCAAAACTTGTTTTCATTTTTTAACAATCAATCGTCTTTATTAAAAGTGCTTCAAGGTGATTCCTTTTCACTGAACTTTCGAAACAGCGAACATTAAAACGAAATATTTTATCTCCAATTAAAACACCTTCAATAAAAATTAATGTTAAATAATCGTAATTAAAATATGACTAAAATTTACATAAAGAACATTTAAGTAATTTTCAAATTATATGCATCATTGCAGTGTAAAAAGAAAATTGAACTTATTTTCGGTTCTACAAGTATTAAATCTATTTAATAAACAAAACACATTTAGAATCTAAATGTTATCACCACATAAACACTACCTACAGGAGCTCTTTTGCCCTAATGACATATTACTTCAAAGAAACCTAATGACATGGCGTCGACAATCTCGGCATTCCAAAACACATCCATTAAGAGTATTTCTTACATCTTCCTCTTCCATTTTCAGTTTGTTTAAGTCGTACACTAACTCTTTTTCTTTTCGTCTTTTTTTTTTATTTTCATTCGCGTATTGAACTTGCGCAATCGGCTTTTCTCTTAACTGTAAGATGGCACCCTTAACTCGAATTTCATTACCAAACGATTTCGCACAATCGCATTATTGTCCGCGACGTTGCCATCACTCGGAAATGAAAATTTTTGCCGCCGACATCTAAAATTAAATCGTTTGTAAGCGAAAGTATAAAAAGCGAAGAAAAGTCGTAATAAGAAAGGGAAGAAGTAGGGGAAAAAAACTGATCTAATAATAAGAAGGAGTGGGAAGGAAAAATGAATGAATGTTGCGAGTGTTTTGTTTAAGTCGGGCGTGGTTTTTATTTGTAAGACGGAGACTAGCGTGACGTTACTTGATTTTACTGAAAAACTGGAACAGTCATGGTTCGTCAAGTCACGTTTTTTCCCGCTTGTCAAGGAAGATGTGGTGGCGCCATCTAGGATAGGTTCCTCATAGTTTGGAACTTGACTGGACACTTTGTGAAAACAGGAAGGAACTCGTTTCTTATCTCTTAATAAATGGGTGCCTTATTGATTATATTTTTATTATCTGAAAATATATTATTTAAATGGTAGATACAGAACAAAAATACGAAGAAAAGGCAGGTAGGGGAAAACCGATAAAGGCGTTAAACTAACTCGTCAGAATTTGTTAGTAAGAAAGAAAAAAAAATCGTTCGACATTTTGTTTCAAGTTGGTGAATTAACTTCCATCAGGGGCGTAGCTACCACCGTATCAGCCGTATCTATGATACGGGGACCGAAAGGTACGAGAGCCTCAATATGTATAACATTTTTGAAACTTACAGATGTTTTATTAATGTGATCATTTTTATTTATTTTTAAAAAGCCCCCCCCGAATTTTGATACAGGGCCCACTTAGGACTAGCAACGCCACTGATAGCTAAAAGAATAAAATCTATGACAGTGTTTCTTAAACTGCTGTCCGCGGACCTCTGGGACCCCCAGCGCCTCTCTAGGAGTTGCATGGTCTCTCATGTAACGTTTAGGTTTCTTTCATTTACAGACTCTGAAAGGCCTCGTGGAAAACGGAAAAATTGAAAGATGTGCCATACTAGACTAGATTATTAAACAGTCTTCAATGAGAAAACTACTAGAACTTGCATTTTGATCAAGAATATTGTCGGGGGGGTGTTCAAAATCTTGGGGGTCCACGATGTCACCCTGATTCATAAAAGAGGACACAGGGTGATCGAAAGTTTAAGAACCATTGTTCTATAGTATTATTGTAAAATTGAAATTATAATATTGTAACTGTTTAAACAAGTAATAAAAAGACGATTCAGGAAACTTATTGTTTAAAACTTTCATATCAAAGTCGCCCAGACTGAAATTTTATAAACGCCATTTGAACTGGGTTCCATTTAAAATGAACATGACGACTCTATTTAACTGGTTTCATCCAAAAAACATTTATTCTTACAGAAAAATGTTTCCAAATGGTATATTTTGACTTTTCTAGAATTTTTTAAAAAAAGAATCACGTTTTTAATAAAATTAATTTCTGATTAAATCAGTCACAATTTTTTCTCATGTAACAAATGTTTCGGCTTCAATACTTGAATGCGATATTTAATTCTAACTGCTTGTTCATAGAATGTTTCAAAATTTGAAGAAATGCAACAACTCAGTGCTACTAAGTAGTTGGAAAGAGAATTACAAAGTACACTGCAGGAAAAAAGAACCGACGAGTAATATATATTTATACATATATAATTGCTGATCCGAACTTATTTTATTTGCTAATTACTGAATACCCGATTCCTCTTGCTTTAAATAACTTTGAGAAATAGGGTTTTTTTTTTTTTCAAAAACCTCGGAATATGAGATTGGAACGATTTTAGTACCTCTTCCTGTCATTATCTGATGCCTCTGCTCCTTTCATTTATAATATAAAAAGCTGTTCCGTAGGGCCTGGGTTCGAATCCTGGATCTCATGGAATGTTTGCAATTGTATAGTGCCTTTGCGGTATGGGGGTACTCTAAATAACCGGCGAGCCGCAAGTTTTCTCGTGAAGTTGATGGAAAAGAAAGAGGGGTGGGAGGTCCCTGATCATCCCCAAGACATTCTGCCTCAAAATTGGAGTGGAACCGAGCCAAATTGTACTGTCACCTGTGTGGCGTTCAAGGCTACGGCTAACGATAGTCGTACAACTAGCCCCTTGGCCACGATGAATTTCGTGGGCCTTGATCTGATATTACTGCCGATCAAATGACATAAGAAACAACAACATAAAACAAAAAATCTTTTTACCTCTTAAAATTTCTCCAAAACAACTGATCCCACTTATTACGAGATCTTAAAAATATATTACAAACAAAAAAGATGTTTCACTTTCCGTGAAACGGTTATATGTATATAGTATGCGTGTGATAGAAAGAAAAAATATTAATATTCATTCTTAACAGAAGTCGTGACGCGTCGACAGAATAATAGATGAGATTAATTTGAATTTCATAAATAAAAAATAAGAATGATGACTGCATACTGTCTAAGAATGATATCACATGATATTGCTTATCGAAAGAGTAATGATAAACCACGTGTTAAAGTTAATTCATACGTTATTAAACTACTTGTTCAAGGGATCCGACTATGTGTGTTTGTGTAAATACACACACACACACACATATATACATTCAAACATACACATATACACATTCACACATAACATACACATATGTGATTGTTACAATCTCAGGAGGCTTAGAAATAATTAATGTGTGCACAAATTTTATTTTAATCTAAAAAAAATAGCTCTAAGCTTATACTCTACTGCTTAATACTTCGCGAAGAAGATATCCTAAAGCGAATACAAATAACCTTATAAGGTTATAGGATATGAAAAAAGTTTGTTCACTGTAATCTAAAGAGCTTTTAAAAGAGAACACGTTCCCTTGGGATTGCGAAAACGGATTGCTAGGGTTACGAGAAGAAAAAATTAAAACAAAATGAATTACTATCTGAAAAGAAAGAATCGTCTTTAGCATATTAATAACAATATTTCAGTAAAAATATCAGAGGATGTGAGATCGTATTATAATATTTACAGAGGTACCGACTTGGGAAAATATTAAGAGCCCCCAATCTAAAGATTTTCTAACTGGATTGCAAGAGGCAGAAAAAAACCTCTTATACTTTAAAATTATTTCATTCATGATTTCTTATACGTATAGTCGCTTTAATCTTTAGCACAGCATATTTCTAGAAATAAATTCTCCTTTAATATCGATTATATCCCTATAATCAGTAATGGGAGTGTGGTATAAAGATTTCTCTAAGACACCTATTTAAAATTACATAAAAATTCTGTATAATATTGAAGACTTATTAAGGTCACATGGGAACTCTCGAAATGATAACTATCCTTGATTTAATAAGGAGACTCAGAGATACTTCATGTGTTTCCAGGTGGAAATACCACTAACAATCGTGATCTAGTGGCTGAAAAAGACATATGACCGGAACCGTAAAAATGCTGCGGTCGTTGAAATTGTTCATACAACCGCAAAAACACTTTTCGTTAGCAGGAAAAACGCTTTTTCGTTAAAAAAAATATATTTCTAATTAATTTAAAAATGATCTAGGATACCTTTTTTTAAGGTTACGATGGCGTCATGTTGAAGAGGATGAAAATTCAGATCATTTTTCTGATTGGAAATGCCATAGTATCATATATACACTCAGGAACATTGAAAATAGCGACCAAGAAGGAAGCTAAGTACAATCACGAAACTTTGCAAATAAGTACAGCGTAATGTGATATGCAAATGATCCAAGTTTTGGGCCAATACGCATGCTCATACACGCCGAGGTGGCGTTACAATCAGGAAGAGGGTGCTATATAAGCCAGCGCAAATTCGAAGATTCATAAACGTGACGATTACTCGCCGATTGTAGGAAGACTTTGGTAAGCGAAACATGCCAGGTAAACGTGCTAGAAGACATTTCTCACAGTTAAGCGAGTTTGGCAGAGGCCTGATCATCGGGGGGAAAACTGCAGGCTGGTCGACGCACCGTGTTGCTGGCCAGGTGGATCGTTCGGAGTGTGCCGTTAGAAATTGTTGAGAGCAGTGGACAGGAGAAGGTACTCATGCGCGGAAAACCGGGTCTGGAGCGACCAGGAAGACCACTAGGAGAGAAGATCGAAAGATCGTGCGGCAAGCACTTGTGGACCCCACAGTGACTCGTTCAACGATACGGGTAGACATACGTGTAGCAATTGTTCCACAAACAATTTCCAGACACCTTGCAGAAGCAAATCTTAAATCCAAGCGCTCTTTCCGTGCACTCCCTTTAACACCGGAACATCAGTAACTGCGTCTACAGTGGTGCCAATCCAGATCAATGTGGAATGTCACAGATTGTCAAAAGGTTGTGTTTAGTGATGAATCCCGGTTTGTTTTGGGGACAGATGATAAACGTGTATGGGTGTGGAGGTGCCCTGGTGAGCGGTAAAATTCCTCCCACACTGTTCTACGTCACACTGCCCGCACAGCTGGTGTAATGGTCTGGGGAGCCATAGCCTATGATAGCCGGTCCACTTTAATTGTGATGCGTGGAACCTTAACGGGCCAACGTTATGTTGGTGATATTCTTCGACCCCATGTAGGACCTTTCCTAAATGGTCTCCCAGGGGCAATTTTCCAGCAAGATAATGCTCGTCCGCAAACAGAAAGTGTTGCTCAAGACTTCCTACGTCATTTTCAGGCTATTTCATAGCCGGCCCGCTCCTCCGATTTGTCCCCTGTAGAGCACGTGTGGGATCAGCTAAAACGGCAGATGCCATCGTGTCTCTCTGTACATGATTTAGAGTTGGCTGTTCAAGATTTGTGGGCCCATCTGCCTCAGGACAACATAAGGTGTCTAATCAACTCAATGCCGGACCGTGTGGCGGCATGTATTGCAGCTGGAGGTGGTCGAACGCGCTATTAAAGTTGCCCAGTATTTGTGTCGTTGCACACCCTGTATTCGTTTAATTGTCTTGTTTTTGAGATCAAGTGAATCTCTCATCTGTGTCATTATGTGTATTAAATTTCATTTCAATCCGATGCTTTCTTCTTGGGTCGCTATTTTCAATGTTCCTGAGTGTATTTTAAATACTCATTAACAGAAAACACATTTTACTATCCTTGTCATCGTGGATGGTGTTGTCGAGTCGCGAGTGCTAGTGCCACTAAAGACCCACCATGTACAGCAACTGATGTACTTTAAATCTGTCGAGGCTTTAAGTCCTCCATTAGCCTGGCGAATAAATTTGGGGAACTAAGCCAGCTTTTTTTAAGTGTCGTTATTGTCACTTGACCCTGGTTCATAATTACGATTTCCGTCGCCAACAGCCCTCGTTTTGCTTCACGGTTAGACGAAAGTTTTGAAAGCAAAATCACACACACACACACAAATCTTTGAAAAATTCTTACACTCAGTCATAATTGGAATTGATAATTTGTCTAATACACGAAGCTCCTGTCTTATCTCTCTTTTATACAAGTATCTACATTTTGCCGAGTTATTCCATTTAGACTGCCATATAGAGTTATTGATGCCTTCCAAAGTTGGCATTTAAATTTCTTCTCAGAAGATGATGATGATGATTGTTAATTTTAATGGCGCAAGGGCCAACTTTGGCCAAGCTGCGCCAAACACTTGTTAAAAGAATGTCATATATTTTAAAAATATATATGTATAAAAATATATGTACACATGTATATGCACGCATGCATGCACGCATGCATATAATATATTAAAAATATAAAGAAACACACAAATCAAACCATATGTAAAAATCCAATTTTTAAAACGAAGGCAAATAGATTTTGGTGGGGGGATTCCCCCACCAAGTCAGATAAGGTTAAAACAGATGTATGAAAGAAGGTGATGCGATGACGGTTAAAAATAGGACAATCTATTAAAATATGACAAACTGAATATGGGACCTTGCACAAGGGACATTCTGGGGCATTTTCACCCAACAGAAGGTGCCTGTGCGTGAAACGAGTGTGACCAATGCGAAGCCGAGTCAAACGGACATCATGTCTTCGCACTGGTAGTGCTGCCTAATGAGAAGTGGAAGGATGAATGCTATGCAGTTTGTTGAGGACCTGTTGATCCCAAGTCTCTTGCCATACACAATGGACATAGTTCTGTGCAGAAGTTTTTAAATCCTGGTAACAGACAGGCCGCTGCATGTGATGAGACATGGATCGTGCAGCGGTATCAGCCTGTTCATTACCAAGTATACCCACGTGTCCAGGTACCCAGGAAAAAATTACATCAAAACCCTTCCTTTCTAGTTTTCGCAAAAGAAGAAGTATTTCTATCACAGTGGGGTGCCTATGCTCTGTTGAAAAGTGCAAGGACTCTAGAGCACTCATGCTGTCAGTGTACACACAAAAATGACGGTGGTTAGAAACTATTATATGTTGAAGTGCGACAAGAATGGCTGTTAATTCTGCACTAAAGACAGACATGGAATTATGTAAACTAAAACTTAAAATGGTATTATTAAAAATAACACCACACCCAACATGTGCTGCAGTCTTTGACCCGTCCGTGTAGACGGGTATGTACTTAGAATACCTATTGCGATGAAAAGAAAGAGTTGCTGATAAATAACAGCAGCAGTGTCTGCTTTGTCATAGCCCGAAAAGGGGTTGTGATAGTTAAAAATTTGGATGTCCCAGGGGGGAAAAGCAAGGATATTATTTTCCTGGATATTTATGTTATTTAAGTGGGCGTCATTTAGAACAGCCTTTGCTCTTTCCGAAAAAGGTTTGATGTTAAATGAACGGGCCTCATAGAGTCGGTTGAGACCAATGGCAAGAGCAAAGGGTTTTAATGGGTGAGAAGGAACAGACATAGCACGAATAAAATAATTGGCACATAATTGCCTCCGCCTTAGTTCTAAAGGTGGTTGGTGGCATACCACATACAAGCTGGTAACAGGCGAAGTTCTGAAGGCACCAGAGCAGAATGATGTATTGTGTCCAGTCGTCTTAAGACAGATGCACGAGCAGAACCGTACACTGCACAACCATAGTCCAAACGTGAAAGTATTAGTGCGTGGTACACTCGGAGTAACGAGACTCTATCCGCTCCCCATAAAGTGTTTGATAGTACCTTTAAGATGTTGAGGGATCGTTCACACCTCTTCCGCAAGTAAAGGACATGCGGAAGGAAAGTCAATTTGCAGTCAAAGATTACTCCGAGGAAGCGCACCGCACTGACGACAGGTATTTGAATATGTCCTATATGAATAGAAGGATCAGGGTGAAGATTACGTTTCCTGCAAAAATGGACACAGCTGCTCTTGGATGGAGATATCGTGTGTCCATTCTGATCGCACCACTGAACTAATCGATTGACAGTTGTTTGCAGCTGTCGCTCAATTAGTCGCATATCTGAACCTTGACAAGAGACCTGCAGATCGTCAACATAAAGCATTCCTCGTACTGAAGGTGGAAGTTGATGAAGTATGTTACTCATATGAATATTAAAAAGGGTAACGCTCAAAACGCTACCCTGAGGAACACCTTGATCTTGAATGAATTTATGAGAAGATGAGTGCCCAATGCGTACATTAAAATAACGAACAGCTAAAAGTTAAAAATAAAAATAGGAAGATTTCCCCTTAGGCCAAAATCATACATATTACGGAGAATCCCATAACGCCAAGTTCGGTCGTATGCCTTTTCTATATCAAAGAAAAGGAAACCAAGTGGTTTCTCTAACAAAGGCATCCCTGATTTGGGATTCTAAAAAACAAGGTTATCAAGAGTGGATCGGCCTTTGCGGAATCCACTCTGCAGAGGAGAAATACACTTTTCTTTCTCTAAAACATATACTAAACAGTATTTACCATACGTTCAAAGGTCTTACAGAAGCAGCTCGTCAGAGCAATGGGACGGTAACTCAGAGGATCTGTTGCCACCTTGCCCGGCTTAAGAATTGGAATTACAATGGCTTCCCTCCAGCTGGAGGAAAGCAATGCTCCTTCAAACTCTGTTGAATAAAAAAGAATGTTGGCCAGAGAGTTTGGATGTAGATGACGAAGCATCGTGTATGTGATTCCATCCGGTCCAGGGCTTGTATTGTGCGCTTGTATGAGTGCTTTTTTAATTCAGTCATCGTAAAGTTACAGTTATATGGAAAAAAGGAGCGAGTAGAAAAGTTTATCGGGGTACGTTCTGCACGCCTCTTAATTTCGAGAAAACGAGAATTATAAGAGGCTGCACTGGATACACTCTGAAAAGTTTCACCCAGAATGTTAGCAATTTCTTCTGGGGAAGAAAAGACAGAGTTCGAGGTTTGTAAAATAGGGAAGGAAAATTCCCGATATATCCCGTTAGCAGCCTTAACCTTTTTCCATAATTGTTTACTGGACGTTGACGAAGTGAGTGAGGACACATATCGGATCCAGGATTGCCTCTGACTCCGACGCCTTACTCTGCGAGCATTTGCTTTTGCCTTTTTGAACGCCAAGAATTTCTTCTCAGAAATTGGCAACTCCATGGTAAAATATGTATAATTTAAATTATCATAAATATAAAAACATTTTTCTGGATCCTAAGGTAAGAAACTTGCTGCTTCATGATCTACAGTTGGCTTTTTAAGCTTTCTTATCCGGTCTCCAGAATGAATTCTGATCTAAAAAGAACCACATCATCACTGGAATATCTGTATTCCTTTCTTATTCACTGACAAAGTCAATATTAAGGTTACCAGATAACGATTTCAAATAAAACTAATGAATCGTAAGTATCTTTTCTGTGTATATAAAGTTACTTCGGTTTTCTAATGATTCTACTAATGGGGCTATTATGATACTTCTTATGCTAATATTTCCTTAAAGCGAATAGATTGTATAATAACCAAAACGAAAATGTACAACTTTAATAACTTCCTTAATTATCATAGCAATCAGACAAAATGGATTTCTTTGCTGACGATTCTAACAAAAGAATTAAGCAATTGTTTTATTCATAATTGTGACTTATTAATTATCTTACATAATATAATTAAATCACAGCTGGTTGAAAGAAGCATTACTATTAGTGTCTCGTAAAAGCAAAGTTTCGATATTAATGGGTTAATTAAATATATTTTTTTACAATGTTTATCTTAATTTGCAAAAAACTTATTTTGTTACGTATCTCGTTTTCCCAACGGTTTCCTTTTCAAGATTAAATTTCAAGTTAAGCGAAAATTTCCTTAAATATCTCTGTGTTATGGAGATTAATAACGAGTCTGCTCATGTAAAATTAAAATTTTGAGCATAAAGCTATAACAACCTCCTTGAGGTTGTTGGTGTATGGGGGTTCGAGTCAAGATTAGCGATAACTAGTTCAAATTCCAATTTATTATTTCACTAAGTTAAATCAAACAACTAAGGATAGGAAATTTACTACCCTACTAATTAGAAGAGCAATCACACGGCTAAATGATACTTAATATATGAGTATAATCTACTTCACTTACTCTTGGAACACTTTGGACTTCTACGGTATAATTCACCGTAATTCTCTTACTTTTTGTACGACATCCGATCGTTATCATTAAGCTCATTCTTATAACTTATTTGACAATTAGCAATAATTGATCACCCAGAAACTACTCGTTGACTAATTCTCGATTAAATTCACGTACCTAAAAGTCAATGCTTAAATACAACAACTCATTTGCATAATTCAAGTCTTCTTCTTCGGGAGAAAGTTTTCAATAGAACATACTGTTAAGAAGAAATAAATTTCCCCCAAGATGATTAGTAAAAGGTTCGCAGATAGACCCGTTACAAAATGAGTTGAAAAATGTTTGCTCGTCACTTTTTAATCATTCTCACACCAATCATTTAACTGCTTAAAATATGCGCATTCTTTTAAAATTGAAATTGATGGCGGTTTATAAGACATTGATAACATAATTGACCTTCTAAAAGTAGTATGACACTCTAAAATAAGTAAGATTAACTCGTGCGCAATACGCAAAACAGATTTAATAGAATTATAGTTAACAAAAAAATCTTTCACTCGTTCGAGAAATGTTTATTTAAATATCCAACGCGTTCTTTACTTCCTTTCTATAGTTTCTCAATCAAACTGGGAATGTTTTCTAGATAAACTAATTAATAAAAAATACTTAGTTCAGAACTCAATAGAATAACTATAAAATGACTACAACGAAAACAACATAGAAGGAATGTATTCTAATTTATCCCATTTTCAGGTGGCGTGTATAAACTTATTCATATGCATATCACACATGTGTAAAGAAAAATACTGCTTTTTAATGCAGTAGGTGTATATAGTAGAGAGACAAAGACTTTCTTTTTGATTACTTTTACCTTCAAAATGAATTAAAGCGATTCGTCATACCTTCAGAACAAATCAAAGAGAATGCTCACAATCCCCTCTTTTTTGCATCTAAAATAGACGATAGTTAAATCAACTTAGAATGTTAAAAAGGTTTTTTTCCTATATTCTTAACTTCAATATTTAAGATTTATCGATTTATTTTGAAATACTTGATAGATCCGTGTGATTTATATTCCCAAAGGTTTGACACAATTAGTCATGATTAAGACCGGCCAAATTTAAAAATTTACAATTTTCCCGCTTTCAATCAAGTTTTTCTACTTTTTATTTTGTTCTAACAAAGTTTAAAAAGAAAATTTTACTCAAAACTCTACTATATAGCATTTAAAAACACATTGATATTAAAAATTATTATTACTGTGTGTGTAAGATTACAAAAAGTACAGGGGATTCCTAAAGAAATATGGTTTCAATGCACAATAAATCAAGAACAATTTAAGACATTATGAGTTACTTGTGACAAAAAATTGTATGGGATTATGTAAAGTTTTGTTAAAAACAGTTACAGATGTTCTATATGTGAACCCTTATTTGCACGACACATAATAAGTCGGTAATCCATTTCCACCCAAACGCGTGTTAAGGTATCTGAATCAAGTCCATCGATAGCGGTTGTGATACGCTGTTTCAGAACCGCTAGATCAACAGGAAGGGGAGAGATGGATGACTCGTCCTTTACGTACCTTTACAAGAAGAAATCCCAAAGTGTTAAGTCATGACTTCTGGGTGGCTATTGGATAAGTGGCATGTTGTAGTCCAAAACTCGTCCAAATCCATCTGTAAGGGAGATAGAAGTTCATCGAGGTAATCTTTCTCGTTGACCGACCAGTGTGGTGATGCACTATCCAATTGGAGAATGAAGTTGTTGTGTGTGTGTAGCCAATGTCATCGTGAAACTGTGGTAATAATCAAAGAGTTAACATATCCAAAAAAGTGGTTCCCGTTACATTTTGCTAAATTCAAGTTTTTTTCCACTACAAATGTCGCCATTTTGACTTTGTCACTTTGCACACAGAGACGTCTTAAGGTACGGGCCAGCTGGGCTCTGGCCCAGGGCCTCGGCCACAATGGGGGCTTCGTCTCTTTCACAACTCGGCTTTAAGAAGATCATAATTTGAATAATTTCAAAGGTCAAATATTATTTCTGGTTGTATTCTCCGAAAAACTGGGAATTTCGGAAGATTTGTCAACTAGTTACATGTGATGACCGTCGTCCACGTACAGGTTAAGGCCTACCACCATACACCATCATTACTCATTCAGTCAAAAGGTGGCAATCGGTCGAGCCGGTTTTTGTGATTGTAAGTCATGCACATTTATTTGTTTCAATTTATTGTTTATACGAGTATTTGACAACGTATGCTATGTACTGTTTACTTTTAAGTGTCACAGGCGGGGCCCATACTTGTGTAAGGGCACAGGGCTCACTTATGAGTAAGGGGTCCAGGGCCTCAAGAAGTCTTAAGACGTCCCTGATTACACGCAAGCTACTGCCTGCGTTACTTCCGTCAGAGGCGAGGCATAAATTTTAAAGAGTAATCTACCTTACGGTTCGCTGAGGTGATGCTTGTCTTTGATTGTTACTGTTTTAAAGTATCTGAAAGACGTATACTTCTTCATGAATCACCCTGTATAATACGCTACTTAATTGAAGAGTATGAATAAAATCTCCTGATTCTCCACCTTTGTCATTGAAAAATCAATGAAAGATAAATTAAATTATATGTTTGTCACCTCGTTCTGAATAATAATAAAAGTAGGGTGCCATCTCAGGTGTCTCACTCGTCGCTTGACTTGAGCTCAAAATTACGAGGCCCGTCACCAATGGTCTTCGTTTTGCTTTGAAGTGTGACGCTAATAAGCAATCAGTCAACCAGATATTAAAGAAACACGTTATATTAATTAAAATGGCGAGATTTTTTCAAAAGAAAGTTAATATTGTGAAGCGAAATATTTTTCGCGACTAGCAAAATAATTCAAATGTTTCTGACGTGATAACTTCTTTAGGCGCGTTTTGCTGAAAAGTGAATTTAAATGAAGCGTCATGTTCGGGTGCGTTACGTTTACTTGGTTTTTATCGGCTCCATTCGGAAATCGTGCTCGCGTCAGCGACGCTAGCTTAGTTTTGAATTGAAGACTTTTTAGGCACTATTTTTTTTTAAGTAAAAATTTCATGCATGCTTTTTTTTTGAAATTTTATTTTCTTTATTTAAATATTGTTGTCGTGCACCTCACTTTAACTCAACTCCACTGAGTGAACGAGAGAAGAGGAGCACAAGCTAAAATAACCGTGAAAGAAAAATTATTCTCATATAAGAGATCAAAGATAAGAAGAAATGAAACATGTGGGATCTATTTTTCGATTCTGTAGAAAGAGCATTTAAGTAGAAAAATGTGCCAAAAAATTAAAATTTGGAATTTTAAGGAAGTTGATTGGCGAGAAAGTTGGCAAAATTTTGGTTTATATTTATGATGACAAGAAAGAGGTAATGAAAGAAAATAAAAGCATTAATTGTGAAAAAGTACGAACCCTCTCCTTTTGTTAGCTTAAAGATTTTAAGAAAAGAAAATGGCTCTCAAGGCATAAGTTTTCCTAGCCTTACATAGTATACGGCGTTATATAAGTTATATAAACTGTACTTACATATTACCACAACGGTATTGGTGGCATTATATGAAAGGAAACACATTTTTGCCAATTCACGATACATGGGAAATTAGGCTTGACAACTTGGTGAGTTATCTTGAACATTGGCATTGTTGCGATAGTATATGTGTACTATATATAAGTATAACCCACATAATTAATTTACATATAACTATTTCTGATTGATTTTTAAATCTTATACATTCATATATAAGTATATAAAAATGCATAAATATTTAAACATCGCCCTTTACAGAAAATGGATGAAATAAGCAAATCCACCGATGAAATGGTACGAAAAGGAGAACTGCTTAACGTCCGCATTCAAAAATGTCGTTAAAGAAAACGTAGTCTATTCTAGCAATTTAAATCTCTTGCCAGAATAAAACAGAAGTTTTCTTTTCTACCGTGTAGTCACAAACACACAATTTTTAAATTTTTTATTTTAAGACTATTCCTTTTATGTCTATTAAAACATTTTTTAACTCAATATTGTTCACCGTAATTCTGCAGCACAAAACCCAGTTCGCATTATTCCTTTTTCACGACCAAGGTTGCATTTCGGTTCTAGTCATAATTCACTTGATTTACTCGGGCCATGAAGAAACTCGATATTTTTGTCTGCACCAATGACGCACGTTTAAAAATAGTTTCGTACAAAGAAACGGTGCTAGTTAACACATACTCACTAAGCTTATTTCGAAGAATGGAAGTGTAACAGGTTTAATTGATATCCTTTAGAAAACTTTTTTTCCCCTTTCATGTCTATCTCATATTTATTGCTTTAGTTTAATCTTCGTCGATTTATACAATATTCTTTGTTCTTTTCAATTTAAATGTGATGCATGCTATTGAGGGGATCTACATGATGAAATGTTTAACAATTTGCTTATAAGATGTTTTGCTTTCAGTTTATATTATTACACTCGGAATATTTTTTTAAAAATTCGTGATGATGAATTTTTCCCCCGCAGATCTTGATTAAAGACCTTATAAACGTCTATTTTTAAAAACTTTGTTTAAAAATAACAAATTAAGGAAACTTTGTTAGTTTAGTTGGTGAAAAAATTGGCTTATTTTTAAAACTGACAACATATTAACCTAATAATTACAGATTCACACAAAGTATATTTAAAGTTAATATTTTTTGTTGTCAAGTGCATACATAGCTTCATATTAATTGATTAGTTGTTTATTAACGACATACTCTGAGGTAAAACGAATACAGTTTGCGATGGACCTCGTAATTTTGAATTGTAATCAAGCGACAAGGATGATACCTGAGCTAGTGTACCAATCTACAAACTTCCACACCCCGCTGTGACGTTTTCGTGTCCCACAGATGCAAAATCGGCTTTTTTTATATGTGGATAGCATAACACCGTTCCTATGCGCACGTGCATTCAGTGGCATAACGGAGCATATTGGGGCCTCCAGCAAAGTCAGGTTTGGGGCCCCAAGCCCAATCTTACAAAACATTTGTTCATGGAATTAGTCAGGCATTTACCCACTAGAATCCAGCCCCCTTCCCATGATGTTGGAGTGTACGTTACGCCACTGCGTATATCCTCAAATATTGCGGGGTCCTTTCATCTGACACCACTCCGAAACCGAGAAACTTGACGGCTGGATTCATGTGCAAGCCGGAACCCCGAGTGTAATTCGAGGTGTCAGAAACCAGCCACCACACCCCCACAGTGAAGACAATCCGTTGAAAATACCAAAGAGACGTTTGTGTTGCCTCTTTCCTCAGAAATAACATGTTCTCAACTAATGAAATAATCAATAGTAGCAATAACTTCTATGTAAATGTACACTGGTGTGCAAAAATTAAGGACGAAGTCGAAAAATTAGCATATCAGCTGAACGAAGAGGCAGAGCGGACAGAAAGACCAGTCAGGAGATTATGTAAGGTGATGTACGGTAGCACATGCGCAGATATGCAGGTGGACGTAATGGGGGAGTGTCTGAGTAGTATAAAGCATGTTGTCGGTGTAAGATCAGTATTTCTGGCAAAGAGATTGCACGCCGTATAGCAGTTAAAATCACACCGAGTTGCTGCCTCAACGAGAAATGGCGAATAATCAATCTGTTAGACGACATCTGGATGCTTTTACCCGAGGTCGAATCATTGGGAAGTTGGAGGAAGGCCGCAGTGTGACAAGTGTGGCTGCAGAGTTCGGAATTGCTCACAGCATCGTTTCACGACTTTGGAGACAATTTCAAACTACAGGAACAGCTATCCGGGGGTTCAGTAGTGGTCGTCCACGAGGAACCACACCCGCAGATGACCGGTACATTGTCTTACAGGCCAGAAGAAACAGGCGGCAGACAGCGGGAGAAATCGCTAGACACACGACACAGGCGACTGGACGACCGATATCGCGTTTTACCGTGGCCAGAAGACTGCACGGTGGCGGTCTGTTTGCACGACGCCCTGTAAGTACCTTTAACGCCTGCTCATCGGAGAAGGCGTTCTCTGTGGTGCCGGGAACACCGGAATTGGAGGGACAATGAATGGGGACGAGTACTCTTTACAGATGAGAGCAGATTCAGTTCAGAGCAGATTCAGTAGCGATTCTCATCGCATACTCATCTGGAGAGAGCGGGGAAGCCGCAATCATCCCTCGAACATCATTGAAAGGGACAGGTATGGAGGTCGCGGTGTTCTCGTTTGGGGAGGCATCATGCTTGGTAGTCGTACAGACCTTCACATCTTCGACGCAGGTTCAGTCAACGGGACCCGTTATTGTAACGAGATTCTTCCATATGTGCGTCTTTTAGAGGCGCTATGGGTCTGCAGTTCCTTTTCATGGACGACAATCCACCATGTCATCGCACAGTAGCTGCCGAACAGCTCTTAGAGAGTGAGGATATTGAACGTATGGATTGGCCGGCACGATCTCCGGATCTCAATCCCATCGAGCATGTATGGGATTTTCTAGGCAGACGCTTGGCAGCTCGTACCTTACCACCAGTAACGATTCGGGAGCTTCGATTGGCGCTGCAAGACGAATGGGCCTCAACAACTCATTGACACCCTCATTCTCAGCATGGGCAGACGCTGTGAAGCCTGCCTAGCAGTCAGGGGAGATCATATCCCCTACTAAAGACCGGATGTTTTTTGCTGGACACCCATCACAGAGATGTTTCGGCCTTCAGTCGCATTGCGCTCCATGCTACTTTTTCAATCAAGCTTCTTTTTATCCCTCTGATTTCTCTTTTAGTAAGTGTTGCTTACATTACACATGTCCTTACGTATTGGGGATCTTACGGTATTAAATGTGTTGATTTGGAAAGCTTTTGTACAAAGTTATATTGAAAAACCGTCTCGTCCTTAATTTTTGCACACCAGTGTATATACTGTAATGAAAAAGCTGTGACGTAAATAAATAAATTATTTAATTTCTTAACTTACATGGTACCATTAATTTTCCCAAACGTCACAACGCTGATGTGAGACAAATTTAATGTGTATCATCCTCACCACACAGCCTTTAGTGACATCAGGACTCACAACCAGGGGTTCTTTAACTATAGTCAGAGGATCCCCTTGAGTCTCCAGCGCCTTTCTAGAGGGTCCGTGAAGAGTTCTCTGATTTAATGTTAAGACATTATCCTCTTTAACAAACTCAAATATTACACCCGATGTAATTATATACAATTATAACAATATTACACCTGCAAGAAATGCAGCACCACCCTTCTCATTAGAAATTTGAATATAGTTAAGTACATTATTTATTCAAAATTAGTATTTAGTAATATTTTTTTCATTAGATGTTAATTTCTTTCATAAAAGAAAAGTCTGCAAAAACAGCAGAGGCAGTTTTAGAATTATTGAGGAACCTTTAAATCACTCAGCCTTGTGTTGGGTGTCAGGGAGGAGTGTTCAAAACCTTTGTGGGGTCTACGGTGTCAGGTTGATGCATAAAGAAGGGCCTCTAAGATCGAATTTTTAAGAATCGCTGCTCAAAACCATAATGCGGCGGAAACAACACCAGTGATGAGTTCAGGACCAATACCCCCTAGAACTGCTGGCCACTCTTGCAATTTTCAAAGTTGACGGATAAAATTGATATAGCTGTGTTAATCGCTCAGGGGAAACTAAGTTATGGTGTTAACGAATTGAAACATTAACTTAATTTATTAATACAATTTTAGAATAGTTAATGTAGTTTTAAGATAATTTCTCAATTAACTTCTAAATAAGAGTTTTCAATTACAAAATCCAATTTTCCTCCTCAATTAATTCTAACACTAACTTCTAATTAATTTATAACATTAGTTTTTCAATGCTTTAAAATTCTAGTGAAAGATGTGTGTTTGAGTTCGGGGACTTAAGAAATAGGTTTCCTGATGAAAGTGGAGCGTCTCATTCCTTTGAAAAAGTAAAATTTTCTATACAGCGTTTTTCAAAGACCTTTTTACATCAATCGATAGATAACTTTTTTATTATTAAATTTTAAAAATATAAAATAATTGAAAAAAGTTGTATTACATTAAAAAATGTAGCTCATTAAGAGCTCTCAGGACTCTTAAGAGATATCCGTGCACTCGAAAAAAACATCCTTTTTCAAGCCAATGTAACTAAGCAATAAAACAAAACAATAATTTGAAATTTTTTACCACATGATAATCATATATATTTCATTATATCTCAAATTTTCAGATAATTTAAGAAAATATTGAAAAAGTTATAAAGAAATAAAAATTGGACAATTTTTCAAAAATATGAAAAGGAGTCTTTTACACCGCGCAGAATTGTGAAGTACAAAATGGATCAAAATTTATAAAGTTAATTTTACTTGGTATAAAACTGTTCACTTTTGAAGCTGTACTAACTTTTAAGAAATTTAGTGAAAAAAATTTTTTTTTAAATACAATTATAACGCAAATTTTAAAATTTTTAGAAAAAAATAAAAATAAAATAATTTTTAATGTATAAGTTATGAAGAGCCTTATTTTGAACACTTGTATGAATTTTCAAATTGATATCCTAAATAGTTTTTGAGAAATCCTGCGCGCGAGCTAAATTATTTTGTTTTTTGAAAAATGAAGTTAAGGTATCCGACTACGGTCGGAACCGTGATTTTGCAAAAGCGTATAAATGGATAATATTTATAATATTTAGTGTCACTTAGGTAAGAAAATGTATGTAAAACTGTTTTAAAAATAGTATTACAATAAAAAATGATTTTAGTACAATATTTTGTCAAAAAATGAACATAGAATGACTCATTTTCAAAATATTCTCCTTTTGTGAAAAATGCTTCTATTATAATAATATTTCATCTGTCTATAGCTCAGACCTCTGCACAGAGGCTCAGGTAGAATTTTTGAAATACATAACTTAGAAGTGGTTTAATCCATGTCTTACGACAACAGAGGGGAGAAATTTTAAGAAAGAAACGCCGATAATTATTTCAATTGGTTGTAACTCTGAAAATGTGAATTTTTCAAAAATCATATTTGAGCTTCTGTAAAGAGATTTGATCTATATATAGACAAAATATTATTACAATAGAAGCATTTTTCACAAAAGAAGAACATTTTGAAAAAAGGTTATATTCTAAGTTAATTTTTTGTCGAAATATTGTATTTAAATAATTTTTTTTTGTCAAAATATCCTTAAAACAATTTTATACGTGTATTCTAATCTAAGTGACACTAAATATCACGACTATTATGCACTTTTTTAAAATCGCGGTTCCGAACGTAGCCGGATACCTTAAAGATAAGAAAGAGCTAGGCTTTTCGTTTAAGTCTCACTACTTATTTTTCAATAACTTCGGAAGTTTTCTCAGTATCAACACAATTTTGGTATCCAAATGCTCAGAAATATTGAGGCTTTAACACATATTTTTTCAAAAATTTGAAAAGTTTGCGGTTTAAGAGTCATGAGAGCTCTTAAATGTAGTTATGAAAAATGTCATGTACATCATATTAAACTTTTTGCATATTTAGAATATATATAGTGGTAAAAAATTGGAGTGGGAATATGTGAGTTACTTACCTTAGACAGAGTATTCTAATATATAACCACCAAATAGTTTTCCTCAAATATTTGTGGAACTAATGATCGAATTCAAATAAAATTTATATACTGTATAGGTTGTCTAGTCTCTCTCTCTCTATTCTCTACATAGTTCCAAAAAATAATCTCCGTAATGGAAATATGCTATTTTAAAAATAAATGATCTAAGTTAATTAAATTAGTAATAAATTAACATAATAATTTAAAACCATTAAAAACTAAAACCAGCTGTATCCAACTGTGATGAGAAGGTTATAGAGCTCCATTTCATGGACGGTTATATCGATTATACCAATAATTTGATATAAAAATGAAAGTTATAGATTTTTGGGAAAACTCTGTAATGTATGTGTTTTTTTATATATTAATAGTTTCTTTAGTTCTTGAAGGCCCATTTCATTTATTTGTTTTATATCTTAATTGCATTATATTAATCAAATAACTAGAATCATAATAAAAATAAGTAGCAGCTTTTTTAATGGTCTGAAATTTTATCACCTTTTCGACAAGTTACATTTTTCTTTTCATTCGCTAATCGAATAATGACGTTTTAAGGTTTTGTAAACTTAATAAAATTATTCATTTAAAAATTAATTCGTATTTTCACAAGAGGTTGATAAAATCAAGATATTAATGTATTATTAAATTTAAATTATACTAAATTTTTCATATTGTGTGTTAACTTAAGGCAGGGGTGGACAACCTTATTGGGAAGTGTGCCACTATTTGATAAAAAAAAATTATGCGTGCCTCTTCCAACTTTCCCAACAAATAAAAAAAAATACTAAAAATATATATAAAAAATATTTATTATAAACTTCTTAAGGTATTTTAATGTAAATAGTACATTTTTTAATGGAAGTCAATGTAGTGAAAAATTTAAAAATAATATAATAAATAAGAGAAAAGTACAAACTTATGTTTATTTTTTTATATAAACTTCTTATAGGTTCACAATCAGGTTTGGTATAGAATAAAAATGAGTAACTTGAATCATTTAATTCTTTTTTCCCTAATAATTATTGAACACTCAGTACTTACTTAATAGGGCTATTGAATTTTTGCTTTTATTTTAAGAGCATATCAGCTAGTTTTGAGCGATATTTACTTTATGATGTTCATAAGAAAAACCATTTATTCACAAACATAATTTGATCCAAATTTTGAGTATATTTTTTTTCTTCTTGTGTTTAAAATCACTCCAATTCAATAGAATTGAAAAAAAAAACTGGTTAGTTATTATCTTAGAACTTTTTGATTTTTCCGCAAGTCTTCGTGTAACACTTTTGAAGCTCCATCGTGTCACATAGGGGCACGCGAGCCGCGGGTTGACCACCCCTGACTTAAAGAAAGCGATTGTGCTGAAAAGAAACTAAAATATCTTGATGACTAGAGGTCCGTTTAAGGGACAATACGGTACCGAAGATAAAAAATTTTTTTCATTTTCTTTGGCTGATTCTTTCTCTTCCTTTCAGTTAATTCGTTGAAGATAATCCCTTAGCACCTTTTACACTAGAAAAAAAATTGAATTAAATGGAAGGATAATAGCTTTTTACGTTCAAGAGCTTAAATTCCACTTAAAAGACCCTCGTCTATAAGCGGAAACACAACCCCTTCCTCATACGTACAGTCATGAATTTTTAGGAATGAAATCACCCCTCACAAGATGTCGGGAAGGAAAGCAATCACGGAACAGATGCCCTGAGAAAGAAGAGGCTGATTGCGACCGGCACTATCTTCTGGCAAATTAAATATCCTTCGCTTTTACCCTCTTTCGGCCAGAAAACCGTGATTTTCTAGCATCTGTTTTATTTCAGAGGGGCGAAAAGGGATTGAAGAGACATACGAGGGAAGATGCGTCCAAGGGTTTGGCATTTTTTCTAAGGTTTGTGCGTAAGAGGTGAAATTATCAAAAGTTCTGGCTTTAAAAATAACATAAGCTTTTGGAAATTACTTTGTAGTTATTTAATTTTCAAATAATAAGGCACGGGTATTCGGGAATATTCTTAAATTGTGCAATAAAATATTTGTTGATAGATGTGTGGGGCAATCCAAATTAAAGCGAATTCGTTGAATATTCCTTGAGATTTCATTCAGCATGGAATCAAATGATTGGAGAAGTCATACATCTTTTTTACATGAAAAAAAAACTTTTTTTTACATATTTAATATACTTGCATTATGATACTCATTGCTAAATTTATTATTTTGTTGCTCGTATTTGAAAATGAAATTACAAGTGAGTGAGTGTGTTAACTCCTTGAGCGGTTTTTGCCCTTACAGCGAACGGGCTACCGAAAGTCAGCCGCAACTAGTTTGCCTGTACGCAGTACGGGCACTGATATTTTCTTTCTTTATTTGATTTGCGCTTATTTTTAATTCTAGTGGTGTATTATTTAGTGCTGGTATTTTGAAAAGGTGATGTAGTTTGTCTATGGTACTGAAATGCTTTCCATTCGGTATTTCTTTGTGGTGAAGGTGGGAATTATATAGTACGGTGTTTAGTTATAAACAATTCTTAAAAAAGGAACCCTTTTTTTAAACATTTTGGTTTAAAAAAAATCGTGGCTTAAGGTGTTAACGTCGTATTATAAAGCTAAACCAGGGTTATCGGCGAAGGACCTCGAAATTTTGAACCATGGTCAAGTGGTGTGGATGACACCTGAGCTGGAACCCTTCCCTTAACTTCACATCACACCAACGGCAGGATGTTTTAGCCTCGAGATATTTAACGTTCATTGGTACCTTTACACGGCGGGTCTTCAACGGTGCTAGACTCGAGCTCATAACACGCCAATCACGAGTTCGTGACCTTGACTACAGCAACCACAACTGTTTACAATTATTATCGTTTTAAGCATTGATTAAATCAATGAATTCCTAATAAAATTAGATGTAGCGTGACTTAAGAAAATGCAATGAATTGCTCGTATTATAAAACAAATTTGTAGACTGGGTAACGCAGTTGGTTTGTTATTGGCCTTGTACGACGAAGGTTGCGGGTTCGATCATGGCCCAAGTCAGTGGATTTTCATGATGCAGAAAATCAACAGCGTCTATGCCGCATGATTATGTGACATATAAAAGATCCCTTGAGTGTCTGTTTGGCTTGGGTTCCTTCCGCAAAATTAAATTCCTAAGAACGTCAGAGCTCTGGTGCCTCCATCTGGGGAAAAACTTGATCTAAAAATTACTTGCGGTGATTGGTATTCTACCTATATGGTGCTGCACTAAAAAGAAGTACCGGATCCCGGAGAAAAAAATAAGGTTATCAATGGTAAAACACCAATCCACAGCCCCAATAGAAATAAAAAAATTACATAATAGATCTTAAAAATCGTTAATTCACCGATGACACAAATAGTTTAATCGATTTATTCATTGCTTGTTTTTTAGTATATTTACTTTAAAAGGAAAGTACGCTCATTAAAAGCTCAATCATTTTTCTTAACAATCGTAAAAAAACATATGAATGGCTTTCTTACTGCCTGAAATCGTGTGTGCTTGGAGATTACAATTCCAAACTATTGATTATTTGTATAAATTCAAAGACTAAAAAATTTTTGAGCAAAAAAAGAAAGAAAGAGCCATTAAACTCTTCACAAATATGGTTGAAAATCGAAGTTCTGAAGCCTGTTGTTTTAAATATAAAAAGTACTAATTAGACATAATTATCTCTAGCATTAATTAATGTCAATCATGAGTACAACCTTCAAATGTATGCATGCCTTCCAAAGAAAAATTTTCGTAAAAGAATAAGTCAAGATGAGTGTTTATTAACGTCATACGAGAGCTATTGGCAATGAACCTCATAATTTTGAGCCTCGATCGAGGACGACACTTGAGCTAGCATCTTACTACTCAAACTTCCCTACCATACCAGCGTGAGAACTTAAGAGTCTCAATACATTGAACGTGCATCAACCCTTCTAAACGGTGTTTATGATCAAAGACACATCTTGGATAAAAAATGGAAACAAAAATTATTTTATATTGGAAATATCTTCAATCAAAAGAAATGGAATTAAAAACGCGGAAGAGATTATTTTTTCTCTAAATTATGAGATGCGTTTTTTCCCTCGTCTGTTACAAATGCATTCATTTAAAAAAAGAGAAAAAGTATGCTATCTCCTCTTTTCTTTCTCATTTTTCAATGTTACCGCATTTACTCGAATCTAAGCCGCACTATTTCTCCAGTGTTAATGCTGTTGGAAATCGGGTGTCACTCAAAATCGAAGGCAAAACATTTCTTGGATGGGGAAAAATTGAATTTCAATCATTTTCAAAAGTAAAAGTGTAACCATTCATTCTGGACATTTTCATCTCGAAGACTTATCCCATTTCGCAATGATCTCCAGTATTCAGTCTATCCTAAAGATCGTTGTCTGCTCGTAATTAGGATTTTTTTTTGTATACACTTTCCTTTTAATCACCTAAACATCAATGGTATCGGTAATACTCGTAGTATCAAGACGGGTTCACTATGACGCAAGTATGAAAAAGGAAGCAATTTATATGCAGAAAAAAAAGGAAACAGAGCAGCGGCTACTGAAAATTTGACACGGATGGAAACAATATACGTCGATGGCGTACCCCAGGGGTGTCCAACACGCGGCTCGTCAGCTCGTAAGTTGCGGCCCGCGAACTCTTTTTAAAAAATTTTTAAATATCAGGTTTTTAAAGTTTTTTCATTTTGAAATTTATTTGAGGGGAAATTCATATATATATATACATATAAATCTATGTATTTGCCAGTTACTTGTTCTTGTTTTAAAATAAATCCTTTTTGATAATAGAAATGTCCTTTAGATTAAAATAGATTTATATTTTATCAAACTGTTACATTTGATTTTTCTATAATAAATTACTTATTTAATAAATTCCGAATTGCACTATGCATATTCTTTACTATGGATGGTACATGATTCTCTGTGTGTGTGCGATTTTCATTTCTCTTCCTCCTTTTCTGTTTGGAATGCCCGAAAAGCAAGAGGCAGTCAGAGATGTTTTTAAAAATTAAAAAAAAATATTCAGGATGGTTAAGATAAAGGGCAACGTATACTTAATCGTTTGCGAATGACAGCACTATCAAATTTCACCAATGAGTAACGAAAGATCAATTAAAAAGGAACATCGCAATTTTCAAGAAAATGGCAACTGTAATATTTTAAACGTTATTTGATATCATTGCATTATTATAAAATATATACATTATTATACTATCTATGCCTGTATGCATGAAAAATAATAAAAACAATAATACAAATTCATTCTGTTTTAAATTTTCACTCAATAAATGTTTTTTTTTGTTTCCAAATCTGATATAAAGGCACATATTTTTATGTGCGGCCCGCGAGGTTATGTTTAGCCGAAGTGGCCCGCAAGGTCATTTGTGTTGGACACCCCTGGCGTACACAAAATGATGTAATTTTTTCTAATTAATGTTCAACAGTTTTCAATAATTCTTTTGATAAGATGTTGCATAACAAATGGATCACATGGCACGGAAGACGACAGCGTGTCGAGAAATGGCGATTCCGGCACCTATTCGAAAGTCAGCTGTGGCAATGCGAGTGACGAATCCTTTTCGAAACATGATACCGACGGTTAGAGAAATTATAGACTTATGTATGTATATGAAAGTTTTCAATAATGGTAAAATATATTAATCAGTAAATCCTTTTATTATTTCTCATTAATTTTTTTAAAAAAATTTCTTTAATTTCGGGTATTGACGAACTGTTTTATTTTTTCTCAAAACGTATGGAGAATTGGGGGTGCGGCTTAGAATCGAGTAAATACGGTATATTCACCTTTTACATTACAATTTTAATATTATTCAAAAAAGGATAAAAGACTAAAATTAAATTACTACATTCGTGAGACTTTCAAAACACATTTTCATCTAAGTTTCTTAATTAATCATTTAAAATTGGAATATCATTGACAATATAACTCGTGTAAATATTTAAACATGACATTTGACATGCATTAAAAAGTCGGAATCTTTTTGCTTCTAATTCATACAATTACTTATTACAAAATCCAGATGTTAGAGCATAAAATTTTGATGTTCTCATAATTGATACAAAATACACAATGGCAAATATTAATTTCGACACGCACACTTTGTGGTGCAATATAGATTTTCACTTCATGAAGTACAAATGATTGGAAAACCATTGAACCAAATCACATAGCAAACACATGTTTTTCGGTCGCGTGTACACGTTCACGAGCGCATTATTATTATTTTGCGTGATCCACGAAACCCATCCCTTAATTATTTTCGTTACCTTTTGCAGCTAAGGAGAGGGAACGTACAGGGGCAGGTGAAAGAAAACCTCGTGGTTCCGTTATCTTTCGCGTGCAACAGATGCTTAAAGGCAAAACAACTGTAGAACTTATCTATTACTTTGGTAGAAAAAGAGAGGGAGGGGAGAGAAAAGATAGTTTTTTTATGAGTTTGTAATGTTAAGTACCATGACTTTGGTGGTGTATGGATTTGGTTTATTATTGGATGAGTTTGGATTTTTTTCGACTTTGGGTTATTTTTTATAGTTTTATTATCGTGTGATAAAGTTCCGAAAGATTTTTTTAAGTCAGTTTTTGTTTTATGATGGAATTAGGGCTCTTATAAGGATTAAATTTTTATGTGGCTATATAAAAGAACCAATACTTGTCAGGTTGTATCGTAGATTGTTTTATAGCGAACATTTTTTGAGCTACTACTACAAAACTGCGATAGCAAATAATTTAGAAAAAAGTTTTCCGATAAAGTAAATTGAAGCTGAAAGTTAAGAAATATTAAGAGAATAATTTTTTCTCAAGTCAAAACATTATGGTCATTGCGTAACAGTTCGAAGTGAAAGAAAATTTTATATAATTGTCTTTTTTAAAAAAATCTGAATGGGTTTGAGTAGAACATTAACGAAAGATAAATCTCTTTTGAATAATAAAAATAATTTTTAAAATTAATTTTTCAAAAAATTAAAATTATCATGTGAATACTTCTATTTCATATTATTAAGCCTTTAGCTCTTTCGTAAGAAAACATAAGTTATATACTTCATTTCAGTTTATAAAATTAATTTGTTTTAAAAAAATGTTACTGTAATGCTTGCAATACGGTATTAATATTAAAAACAATGAAATATTTTCATGTACGAAAATCAAAAGTATTTAGAAACAGGCTAAATTTTTGAATAGAAGTGTAATTCACGAGAAAAAAATATTAATCATTTATTAAAACATTATTCATTTAACTTGCTCAATGTTTCTCTATTTAATTTTGCTCTTTAATTTTTTAATGATGTAGAGGTCTAAAAAATTAATTATAAAATTAACCTTCAAAAAATTTCAAAGATTCGAAAACTGCATTAAACAAATATATATAGTTGTATAAATTCCTCTTTTTCAGTTTTAACCTCTGTACGATAAATCGCACACATATATATTCCCATTTTTATAAATGATACACATTATACATTTATATACGAAGAATCTATTATCAAAAAATCATTTTAAAGATTTAATTTTACCATTTCTCTTTCGCAAAAATACATTTAATTTTTTCAATTGTTTACAAAATGAGTTTCAAGCTAACGTAATGAGTTTATTATAAAAATAGAGCAAACAAAATTAGTAAAATTTTAACTTTGAAATTTGATGTATATATTTCTTTCATTTCTCACATTTAATTTATATTTAGTGAAAAGAAAAATTTTTCAAAAAAAAGCTTTATAAAAATGTTCACATTTTACCCTGATGCAAAAGATATAATCTTCAAAATTAACTTAAATATCCTTTATTATTAAACTTAAACACGTAAATATTTACATAAATAGCAATTATAGCTAACAAAAACTTTCAAAACTATTTTTTGCGTGTTTATTTTAAAAAAGGAAAAGAAAAATTAGAATACTTTGACAAAAAAATGTTACGATCTCAATAGGAAATTCTATTCCTGATGGAAACGGCTGTTTTCGAATATATTTTTTAAAAGTTGATTAACAATACAATAAATTTTAAACTTAATTTATTTTAAAATTGATTACAAATGAATTACCCCAATTTAATCAAGAATGCTATAACTATGAATCAAAATAGCATAAAATCATTCAAAATTCGCCATTTTTGTATCAAACTAATTTTTTTTTGGCATGTCTGTTGAAAAGGCTAAACGATTTTGGTATTATGACATATTTCTTGTCCTTATTTAATTGTTGTTTTTTTATTTCTCTTTCAAAATCTGAACCTAGTATTAAGTCATCGAAAGAGCTAAAAAAATACTTTAAGATTAAAATGCTTATAAGCTCGAAATTTAAGAAGTTGTACATTTAATTAATTAAATTGCTTTATTAATTAGTTACTAGATTAACAAATTTGCTTTGATTCTTTTAATCACTTGTTAAAATGTTTTTTTAACTATTTTTACTTATATATAAAACGGAAGAATAGATAAAGATTTAATTTTTGTAAAAATTGATAACAAGAATGTTTTTAATAAAAAAAAGTTTTTATACTGAAGAAAGAAAACCCCTTTAATCTATTACACAAAGTTGTGTGTTTCAAGAAGTAAATAATAAAAACATAAGCTGCTCCTTGTTATTATATTTTGAAAAGAAATATTAAGATAAGTAACTGAAATGCATTAATTGAAGAATGTCACATAAAAAGAAACGTTTGTATTTCCAAAAAAAAATTTACATTATGATAATTATTTTAATTTTAACTCTAATCATTGATTTAATATTGGTGTTAGAAACTATGTTTCCATATTGTCACGTAGTGAGATGTTAAAACTTTTTGAATACAAAATAAATTTTTATTAATTCCATCGTCAATCTGCAGCTTTGTTACTACAGTCGTTTTTAGGATGACATACCCAATTGGTATAAGCAATTAAAAGACAATCCCATTATAAACACACCTACAGTTAATATCTTTATGTGGGATTTGGAGCAACAAAGGCTATTATCCCAGTTATAAACCTAATTTGTAAAAAGCATCAGATCACATGTATACTCACAATTTCAGAGCTTTTACTAAAATAATGCATACATTTTAACATAAAATATTGCCGCACGCATAAGTCCCGATACCAAGTCCCGATAGCCGAGTTGGCAGAGCGTTGGACTGAACTTCCTCAGGTCTCGGGTTCGAATTCCGGCCCCGGCAGATTTATCAAAGACTGGAATTTTGTTCTCGTTTTTAATGTATTGTTTCTCTAGGTTCTAGATGAATCCAGATCATTCTTTAGAGTGCATACTGGGTATTTCTCGAATATTCCGAAGTGTATAAAAGCAGAGTTCATCGCCAGTTGGGCATGTTCTCAGTCCAGTGTTGTATCGAGCTCCCAGCGTTAGAATAAATCTAATTGTTTGTTTAATTGAACTGTGTGCTTCTTTCGAACTCCGTGACAAGTTTGGTGGAGGCGCGGGGTACAATTACGTCAAACGTGGATAATAGCGACAACCTTCGCAGGAGCCTCCGGTTAAGAGGATTATCCCCCGAATTCGGACTGTTAAAAGAAAATAGTAGGAAGAGGGCAAAAATGCCGACCGAGCAAGAAGCCAAGCCCGCTGTAGTAACACCTTCCTTACAGCAATGGAGGAGCCCATCGACCTTCCGAGGAGCGCCTGGGGAAGACCCTCTCAAATGGCTTAAAGAGTACGATCGAGTAGCCAACTTTAACAAGTGGGATGACATGATGTGCCTGGCTAACGTTTATTTCTTTCTTGACGGTACTGCGAGACAGTGGTATGTCAACAACGAAGACGCCTTAGATTCCTGGGAAGCGTTTAAAAATGGACTAAGTGGACTTTTCGGTGACCGTCAAAGATATACCAGAAGGGCAGAAGAACAACTAAAATGCCGAGCCCAGCGTTCAGGCGAGAGTACACAGTCCTACATACAAAGTGTATTAGGACTTTGCCAAGAGGTAAATCCTCTGATGAGAGAAGACGAAAAAGTGTCACACCTAATGAAAGGTGTTGCTGAGGATATTTATCAGGCCCTGTTGACGAGAGAAATCAACGACACAGCAAGTTTTATCAAATGGTGCAACTATATCGAAGATATGAAGCAGAAGAGAGTTGGTCGACCGAGATTTGAAAGGCTTCCAAACGTCGTACCGGTTGCATCCCTGACGGATGAGACTGATTTGGTCTCTCTTATTCGCACAATCGTACGAGAAGAAGTCCATCGACTAGTTAACCAGACGCAAGAATCTTTGGACTCCGATCCCCAGTCCTTAGAAGAGATCGTTCAAGACGAAGTTGAAAGGGTTTTGGCCCCAGTGTCGACAAAACCTACAGAAACTAGACCACGACCAACATACGCCGCTGTAACCAGGAAATACAGAGCTCCTGTTCAGAAATTCCCACCTCAACCAAGAAAAACAGATGTGTGGAGAACGGCTGACAACAGACCTGTTTGTTTCCACTGCGGACGTCCTGGACATGTAATGCGCTACTGCCGAGAGAGAAAAGGCTGTCTTTGACAACTCTCGAAACCGCCGACGGAACTTCGACGACGTTGGCACTGAAGAAGAAATACGCCGACCAAACTCTTCTCGCCGTTTTACGCCAAGTCCCACGAGAGGCCGATCCCAATACGTCGTTACAGATCCCCGTCGCCATATCGCCGATCCAGTCAGTCGCCAGGCCGTAGGAGCGAGGAAAACTAAGGAGAGCGACCTTCCAAGGAGGTGAGGCCGCGTGTACTGGAAATCCTCCGTCGACCGCCAAGATGACTGGTAACCAACTAGACGTAATAATAGATAAGCCGATACGTGCTCTAGTAGATTCTGGGGCATCGTTTTCTGTCATATCCGATAAGTATCGCCGATTTTTAAAGAAAGTTCTGTTTGCCGATGCCAAGAGCGTTATGCTGAAAGTTGCGGATGGAAATTTTGTTCGGCCGATAGGGAAATGTGTTTTACGTGTCCGTATAAACAATCGAGAACTGCCTTTTGAATTTATTGTTTTATCACATTGTAGCCATGACGTCATCCTAGGATGGGACTTTTTAGAGGCGTCTCAAGCCGTTATAGACTGTGGACAAAATGAACTTGTTCTAGAAGACATCTGTCGAGACTCCACAGCGCCTGACGCCTGGAATTTGTATGCCACCAGAGACTATACACTTAAGCCGCATTCTTTAACTAGAATAACAGTATCAGGATATCAAATCCGAGGAGACATAAATGTAGTTCTAGACGGCAGCAAACATTTGCTCTTCGAGAAAAATATTGCTACACCGTCCATGGTATCCACATATCGTAACGGAAAAAGTGATGTCTGGGTTACCAACCTGCAGTTCGAAACCAAATCATCCCTAGAGGAATGTGCATAGGCCAAGCTGAACCACTAAATGAAGGGCATCTATGTGTTATTTCCGACACATCAGGTTGCTTGGATGACCAGCAAGAAACTTCGGAGTCACAGATGAATTGTTCGGTAATGATGTCACCCGAGTTAAGTGACGAACAGAGAAACAAGCTATCCGAACTACTCCGGAAATTTTCTGGGCTTTTCACGAAGACCGACAAGTCGACAGCCGCGAAGACGAATGTGAAACACAGGATTTTTACTGGTGATCATGCTCCAATCAACCAACGAGCCTACAGAGTCTCGCCGACTGAAAGACGCATCATTCATGAAGAGGTTCAGAAAATGCTTGATGAAGGTATCGTCCAACCCTCTGAAAGTCCTTGGTCATCACCCGTTGTGCTCGTAAGAAAAAAAAGACGGTAGTTGGCGTTTTTGCGTCGATTATCGCAAGTTGAATAGCGTCACGAAAAAGACGTTTATCCTCTGCCTCGTATTGACGATACGCTCGACTGTCTGAAAGGTGCCAAGTTCTTTTCATCCATGGATCTCCGATCTGGTTATTGGCAAATAGAAATAGACGAAGCGGATCGTGAAAAGACGGCATTTATTACCCCGAAGGCTTATACGAGTTTAAAGTCATGCCGTTTGGTCTCTGTAATGCACCTGCGACCTTCGAGAGAATGATGGACAATTTGCTACGCCATTTTAAATGGACTATGTGTCTTTGTTACCTAGATGACATAATAGTGTTCTCAGAAACTTTTGAAGACCATCTTATACGATTAAGACTTGTTCTAAAATGTCTTCAGGAAGCTGGTCTTAAATTAAATTCAAAGAAGTGTCTGTTTGCTACCCAAGAAGTAAAGATTCTAGGCCATCTTGTATCTAGTAATGGCGTTCGTCCCGATCCCGACAAAATAAAAGCCGTAAGAAATTTTCCCACTCCAAAGAATATACATGACATACGAAGTTTTCTTGGCCTTTGTTCATACTTTAGAAGATTTATTAAAGGTTTCTGTTATCTCGCCGAACCTTTGCAGTCGTTGCTGAAAAGTGGCGTGGAGTTTCATTGGGGTCCTGAAGAGGTGGAAGCATTTAACAGTCTTAAGAAAGCACTTACTTCGGATCCAGTATTGGGGATGTACGACGAAAGAGCTTCTACAGAAATCCATACTGATGCAAGCGGGTACGGTATCGGAGCTGTCCTAGTACAAATTCAGAATAATGTCGAGAAAGTTATAGCATACGCTTCTAGAACTCTGACAAAAGCCGAAAAGAATTATTCCACCACAGAAAGGGAATGTCTTGCCATCGTATGGGCTACCAACAAATTCCGGCCGTACATATTCGGAAAACACTTTACTGTTGTAACTGACCATCATTCCTTGTGCTGGCTCATGAATTTAAAGGATCCTTCAGGAAGGCTTGCCAGATGGGCCCTCCGACTTCAAGAGCATGATTTTGACGTAAAATATAAAACCGGTAAGAAGCATAGTGACGCCGACGCTCTTTCGAGAAATCCAGTGGAAGAGGAAACGGAAATATCAGACAAATTTTTAGCAGTCACGACAGTATGAACCTTGCGGTGGAACAGAAAAAAAGATCAAGACCTTGAGAAATTAAAACTTTTGAGCAACTCATCCAAAAACGAAGAATTCAGATTCATCGACGGTATCCTTTGCAGGAAGAATTTTGATCCAGATGGAAAGTTGTGGTTACCAGTCATTCCTAAACATCTACGAGCAGACATACTAAGGCACTTTCATGACGCCCCCACCGCAGGACACCTTGGTTTTGCGAAAACTTATGACAGGATTCGCAAGAGATTTTACTGGCCGGGAATGTACCGAAATGTCGTTCGGTATGTCATGCATTGTCGGGAGTGCCAAAGGAGAAAATCCGTTCCTCAACGACCACCTGGACGTTTAGTTCCCATCCCTCCAGCTATAGCTCCTTTCCATCGCATTGGAATTGATCTCCTTGGGAGATTTCCAAAGTCTGCTCATGGAAACAAATGGATAATAGTCTGCACGGATTACTCAACGCGATATGCAATAACAAAAGCCTTGCCGACAGCCGAAGTCGACGAAATAGCGAAGTTCTTACTTGAAGAAATTGTCCTCAGGCATGGAGCTCCTCGAGTAATTATCACAGATCGTGGAGCCGTCTTTCGATCCAGACTTGTTTCCTCTCGTCGACTTGTGTAACATTGATCATCGTTTCACAACGGCGTATCATCCCCAAACAAATGGACTGACGGAGCGCTTCAATAAGACCTTGGCCGACATGTTGTCAATGTATGTGGATGTAGAGCAGAAAAATTGGGATGAAATTCTACCATTTGTAACCTTCGCTTATAATACCGCTAAACAAGAGACCACAGGTTTTACGCCGTTCTATTTACTTCATGGTCGTGAAGCGGAAACGACACTAGATACAATGCTACCATTCTGTCCTAACGATTTTGATGACAATAACATCACCAAGATAGCAGCCAGAGCCGAAGAATCACGACAGCTAGCCCGAGTGCACACTCTGAGAGCTCAAGACAAAGATCGTCGACGTTACGATTCCAAACACCAAATGGTATCCTACGCTCCCGGAGATCTCGTATGGGTTTATACTCCAGTGAGAAAAGTCGGTCTCTCCGAAAAACTCTTAAGAAGGTATTTCGGACCGTATCAGGTGCTACGCCGTTTATCAGCCGTGACTTACGAAGTACAAGATTTTGATCCTGCTTCACGAAAAAGAAAACTAAGAGAAGTTGTCCATGTACTGCGTATGAAACCGTACCATGATCCCGCCGAGCAAATCGAAACCGAGGATACTCCTCCCAAAGAATCATACAAAGGACCCATCACTCGTTCCAGAATAAAGACCCTTGAACAAAATGACAGCGGGGCGCTGTCTTCTTTTTTTGAGGGGAGCAATGCCGCACGCATAAGTCCCGATACCAAGTCCCGATAGCCGAGTTGGCAGAGCGTTGGACTGAACTTCCTCAGGTCTCGGGTTCGAATCCCGGCCCCGGCAGATTTATCCAAAGACTGGAATTTTGTTCTCGTTTTTAATGTATTGTTTCTCTAGGTTCTAGATGAATCCAGATCATTCTTTAGAGTGCATACTGGGTATTTCTCGAATATTCCGAAGTGTATAAAAGCAGAGTTCATCGCCAGTTGGGCATGTTCTCAGTCCAGTGTTGTATCGAGCTCCCAGCGTTAGAATAAATCTAATTGTTTGTTTAATTGAACTGTGTGCTTCTTTCGAACTCCGTGACAATATACTTACTTAAATTAAAAAGCAGGAGCTATATGTGAAAAATATGTTCGAATAAAAAATATCCTTATATTAATATAATCAATACTTGATTGTAGCACATATACTTGCTCATTATATAGCGTCCTTAAAAAGTTAGAAGTATTACTTAAGTACTCAGATTTTTGTTTTAAGCGTTTTTTGTTTAACATGCTAAGAATTGTATTAAGGCAGCGTTTCTCAAACTGTTGGGTGGCCACGGTAGCCGAGAGGTCAAGGTATCGGATCGCGGCTGACCTTTTCACGAGTTCGAGCCCTGTACCACTAAAGACCCGTGATGTAGGGGAGCGATGCACGTTAAATCTGTTGAGAGTTCAAACGTCCTCCCGTTGATGTGGTGTGGTAGTTAGGAGAGAGAGGTGCCAGCTCAGGTGTCGTCCACGTCACTTGACCATGGTTCAAAATGACGTCGCCAAAAGCCCTCGTGTAGCTGAACAGCGTAACGTTAATATTCACTCACTCAAACTGTGGGGCACGCCCCCCCCTAGGGGAGGGGTGATAAACCCTAGGAAGGGGGTGCGAGCATATTGAAAAGTCGAAAACAAAAGATTCCTTTAAAAAAAACTTTAATTTATTGAGTAAAAAAACATTCTGACATAATAAAAAACACCCCCTCCCCCCATTTACACTTATGTAACACACTTATAAATATATCAGTACTGCACAATGTTGTGTTTTATAATTAATTTAACAATACTAAGTTAAGAGCAAGTTTTATAATTACCAGTAACCCCACGGGATTGTCATATACAAAATTACATCCAAAAGTTGACACTTATCTTAATAATTTATTCCGTTTATAATTAATCCCTTAACTGCCGATTAAATTTACGCGAATCGCTTCCCCAATGCCATCGTTTTGCACCTATGCATGGATATGTCGTGTATTGGGAGATGAGAAAGGGAATAAATAAGATAATCCTCTGAAATAAGTAAATCCTTTGCGAATTCGGAATAATTGTATTGTTAGCAGTGAAAAGAGAAAAAATCTCGGTATTTCGAATCGCATTCGTAATCGTATACGTCTGGAGCAATTTAAGCACTGGCTGAGAGGGACGTTCATATACGTCGGCGGCACTTAAAAAGTTAAAGTCGTATAGAAGTTTTGACGTCAAGGTATCGTATTATCTAGTGCAATACATTATTATTGTATGGTGGGAGGGGGGAAATGAAAATTATGATTGAATATTGGGTTGGAAGTATTGAAAGTTTGAGAAGCACTAAGGTAAAAAGGTCAAACTACAGAAAATATCTTAAACAAAAAAGAATAAAGATTGATTGTAAATACACGAGTTTCATGTTAAATTCTACTGATTTCTATTCTCTATCAAAATTAAAATATGTTAATCTCTGTAATATTTATTTTATTTGAAAAAAAAATTCAAATAAGTAATCAGCTAACTTTTTTTCCTACCTGTACACGTTCTAAAATCTTGAATACAGATTTGATTTCTTAGTCTTTTTCAAAGGACGATATCCAATGGTCAGATATTTTATATTTATTAGTTTTTCGATATCAAAAAGAAAAAAAAATTCTTGGCATGAGGCTGTTGGTGTTTAAAATGTATAATACATGTTCTTTAAAACTTGTTTGTAATTCATCTGAATCATTTGCTTGATGTGTTATCCGTTAATATTTCTTCTCGTTAATTATTTAACCGAGTTGTGACGGGTCGTTGATCAAAAACGAGGTTAAATATACAGAATGTCTCACTTCATCTACATATGATGTATGAAGCAGTTTCTTTGCCATGAGCTGTCAGAAAGAGATAAATTTTATCAGTTAATTTAAAGAAGAACAATATTTTTTCTTTTATCCATGTTTGTTTGGAGTGTGGGACTTAATAAAACAAACACACAAGTATATATTTATTTTTGAAGTTTTCAACACACATATAGACGCTATATATCGAGGAAGATTCTAAATTGGTTAATTTCAGTACTCTTTTCACTGGTTATTTTTTTTCAAATTAATTTCTCAGTTTGCTAGATACAATTGAATACAATTGATAAGTGATAAAATATATGTTTGTATTATTAACTGATTATCTTAGTTGTAAAAATAAATTATAACGTAAACAAACAGTATGCAGCGAAAAATGTTGTTATTCTTTTATATTCAATAATATTATTTGTTATCATATAATCTTACTTTGAGCTTTGTTGTTACTTCTGCAGATACATTTTTATAATTCAAAAATAAATTACCCAATTCAGGTTCACTATCATGTACTAAAACTTAATCCGCTTAAATGATAGCTTTAGAGTTTATTTAAAAAGTTGTCCAATACTTTATACTTTTTATTATTCACAAAATTTCAAGTTCTCGTTAATTATTATTATTTTTTCTTATAAAGTAGCCAAAGTTTCATTTTACACTTTTGTTTTTTAATGTATTGTTATAAAGTGAAGGTCTAATAATGCACATTTATTAAAATGTTCTTACTCATTTGTTAAAAATTCATTTCTTAATTGTACTTACTTTGAAAAACAGCAGCCAAAGTTTATTCCATGGACGACTTTTATTTTTATAATCATTCAAACGATCAAAAAGAACTCCAGAGATGAATGATAATATCTCGAAAATATACACACAAAAAAAAAAATTAAGTACATATTATGTTTTAGCCAGCGTCATCCATTACATACTATAATTCTTTTTCTCCGACTGAAAAAAACACATTTAGAATAATCATAACCGATGCCAATTTAAGCATCTTAAGTTTAAAGACAGACGATTATATATCAACGAATTAATAAAGAAATCAGATGAATTAGTTACATGAATTATTGAATTAAAGCAGACGATAATAATTTTCCACCTAAACGATATTTAAATCTACTGTATAATTTTAAAAGTCAAAAATTCTTTCAAAAAAATAATGAAAAGTAATTTAAAAAGAACCAAATATTTTTTACAATACGAAACAGCGATTATATTACTTTTCCATAACTTTTCCCTTTGTTATTATAAACGTTATTTTGATAATTCAGAGTGTTATTTTCATTATTTTCGCTTAGTTTCTACGCAAAGAAGAGTTCTCTAAGTTTTTTTAAAAGTATTATTCTTAAATCATTATTATATAAGAAAATTATTAATTGAATTGAGTAAGGAATCATGGTACGAATATAGTACATATTATTGTGCTAGCTACTTTTCATTAAATAGTTACAATTAATATAAATATGTATAAACATATGACAGCATCACAACATAAAGTGAACATTAACATTAATTAATTTTTATTAATTATCATTAAAGTATCGTATTATAGTTTAAAACAATCGTGTATATAAAATTTCAGTTCAACTGAATGCTTTAAAACGTGAGAAAAAAAAATCTTTTAAAGTTTTGACCCAAGTCGCTACAAATGAAACCAACGTGGTTGTATCTGTAATTCTTTAAATAATTAGTTTCAGTCAATTAATTATCATGAATTATAATTAAATTGTCGTATTTTTACCCAAGACAATAGTTTTTAGAAAATTTCATCTCAAACGAGCGCTTTAAAATGTGAGCAAAAAACTTTTCAAGTTTTGACACAAGTCACCAAAATGGTCGCTAAGTCGCCAAAAATGATGCCAACTGGACTGTATTTGTAATTCTTTGAATAATAAGTTTTAATGAACTAATTTTTATTAATTAAAATTAAATTATTGTATTGCCATCCAAAATAATCATGTATATAAAATTTCAGCTCAACAGAGCGCCTTAAAATGTATTTTATTAACGATTGAAAATTCCACGAAGATAAATAAATAAATATATAGAGAGTGTGAGCTAATAGTAGGAATTGAAAAAATACATTATGTCACCAATTATCGTACATTAAATTTACGTTTTATTAACATTGCATTATAGAGTATGAACTTCTTAATTCTGAGCCATAATCAAGGACATGGACAGCAAATGAGTTGGCATTTCATTCCCCGAAACTCCCCCCCCCATACCATATGAAGATTTTCTTAAGACCCATATCTGAACATAAGATAGCTTTTTCAGTGTTTCATGTGACATATTTTTGGGGCAAAGCAAGTTTTGAGCCCGGTGCCGGTTTATCCATTGGGCACCCAGAGACCCGGATAAGCTAGTCTTAATCAGATTTTCTGGTTATAAATTTCGATCCTCCAGTGCCAAGGGGGCCTGTAGATCATCTGCGTTCAGAGCCCGAAATGAGCTTAAATCGGCACTGCTTGATCCTATGATTCACTTGTCTTGCCCAACTAACTGGATTTACTCTTTGATTCGTTGGGAAATGGTGAAAGTACCTCTGAAATATTTTTCTTAGTGAGTGAATGAGAGCGTGAATATTAACTTAGCGCGATTCAGTTACACGAGGGATTTTGGCGATGGACCTCGTAACGGATGGATGAGCCACGGTCAAGTGACGAGGACGACACCTGAGCTGGCACCCTCTCTTCTAACTACCACACCACACCAACAGGAGGACGTTTGAGTTCTCGACAGATATAACGTGCATCGCTCCCCTACACGGCAGGTCTTTAGTGGTAATGGGCTCGAATTCATGACATGTCTGACCATTGGGCTACCGCAGCCCTATGCTTTTCTCAGAAATCCTGGCATAAAGTAATGCAAACTTGCAAACTTCTGAAATTTTCTCGAGTTAAATGCTTACCGTGTGAAACATTCTATATACATTCCTTGTAAAATATTCTGTGTCGAGAAATATTCTTGTCATATAAAAAATACCTACTTCGATATCAAACAGCATTTTGATTCATTATTGTGTTCATTTTCATGCATTGCACTGAAAATTTAAAGTAAAGCTCTTAGGTTTAATCTGCTACCAAAACAGTCCCCTATTTTATTTCTCTCTCTCTCTCTCTCTCATGTGTGATAGCTACTACAACTCTTTCTTAAGGCTGTTTTCGCCATATGTACGAAAACGTTAACTTGACGTGGAGCACATTTTCAGACTGAAAAAATGCCTCAATTTTTATAAAAATTTGTGACATTGTAACTCATGCATTTGCTTATAATATAGTGTTTTTAAAATTTCAAAATATTTCATAAAAAATTATTTTTTTCTTTTAACATGTGAAGGGATAACTCATTTAACATTACGGTAAAGGAAAAAAAAAATGCAAAACACATTTTATAAAAGAAAAAATGTGTCAACTCAGATAAAAATGAGAAGTTTGAAAAAATAAGTGATTCTCTACAGGATAGTGTAGCCAGAATATAATATTAATGTGTTTGAGTACTTTTATATCTGAAAAAATATTCCGAATTTGGCTCCTATTCTCTAACATTAGCCGAAGATAGCCTTAAGATTTTCCCATGTATATTATGTGCATCCAGTTAAAGCGGAAAAATCACACAAACTGATTTTTAAAATTCCTATAATAAAATAAATGTGTGTCTTTCTTTTTCACCTCTACACAACATAAATTAGAACAATAAAATAATTAATAGTTGACATAAAAATTTTTATTAATAAAAGTAAGACATTAGGAAGACTTTGTTGTTGCTTCTCCTATCTAAGCAAGTGTTCACTAAAGTCGTGCCATAGCACACACAAGGGCCATTGGAGACGGACCTTGTAATTTTGATCCCTAGCCAAGGTGTAACCCATCCATAACAAAGGGACAAGGACGACACTTGAGTTGGCATCCCCTTCACCGAACTTCCACACCACGACAACGAGAGGACTTTGAGCTTCGGCAGATCTAAAATGCATCAGCCTCTCTACAAGGCTGGTCTTCATTGATAGTAGGCTCGAACTCATGACATGCCGACCACGTGTCCGTGATAACTAGGCTATACTGCGGTCTCTCATCTTATCTAATAATATTTCTCTTGAATAGGAAATTTTTCATGGCACACACATTTAATTTTACAATAATTTATTGTAAACATTAATAAAAGAAAGAAACGTTGTTTCATTTGATCAAGGATGTTGGTGTACTAGATATAATTTCGAGCTATATAGGCTTTACAAAGAACCTCAAGTTACTCAAGTCATCCGAAGTAACAGATTGAGATGGCTCGGCCACATCTGGAGAAGCCCTGAAAACAACCAGACCAGAGCTCACACTTTTAAGAATCCTATGGGATCTCGAACAAAAGGAAGACCACCAACAAGGTGGATAGATGATGTTCAAAATGACTTAAAAACTCTAAATATGAAAAACTGGCAGAGAGTTGCTGCGTATCCTTGGAATTGGAGGAAGCGAGCTGTGGAGGCAGCCAAGACCTGTAACAGGTTGTTATGCTTATAAAGAAGAAGAAAAGAAGGAAGCCAGTGGCTGAGGGGTTGCGTATCGCGTTTCCACACCACAGGTCCGGGGTTCAAATCTCGTGCTGGGCAAGGTCACCTCAACCTTGCATCCCTTGAGTGGGTCGATAAAAGAGTACCAAGCTTGCTTGGGAACTGAACACTGGGGGTTTTGCGTCAGACTGACCACTTGACAGAAACATCTACACATGCACTCTAGCGCCTAAGGTCACGCAAACTAAGATAGGCACAGTAGGCCTTGGCCCTCATGGGCTGTTGGGCCACTGAGTTCAGTTCAGTTCTATAAAAGAAGAAAATAAATTAAAAAGCTTTGACTGGGAGTTGACTTTTATTCTCATTTGAAGCTCCCAGATCCCCTGAATTCTTCGCGATGAACCTCAAAAGCTTCCACAAGCCTGGTCCAGTCCTACTATTTCACTATGCACCGAAAATTATAGTTTAAAAGCATATAAACTTTTATTGGCATTCATTTAAAAAAAATTTGCATCATACTTTACTGTTCAGTAGGATAAGGGGGGGGGAAACCAGATCTTTATAATACCGATTGATTCGTAAGCAGATGCCATTTCTTACTAATAAAAAAAAGCATCCGTGATAACCCTTTGACACAAAGATCCGCTTTCTCATCCCAGAGTCTTCCAGAAGATAAACATTAGAACGTTTTCCCCTTGAAAGATGAGGACTGTGCAGCCGACCTTCTTATTAAAGTTCGACGCCTCACCCCCACCCGACAGAAAACGATCTCGGTTTTCACAGAACTCACAGAGAAAGCCGATTCTATCACAATGTGGTAACTGTGGATATTAACTGATAACGCACAAGGGAAGCTACCACCCTATGCTTACGGACACCTTCGTCGCTGCTGTATTTTTAGATACAAAAGGCTCATTATATACATCTAAAATTGGGAACAGAAAATGACGAAAAAGAGACGAACAGAAAACATGAAGGGTTGCGTAAATATGAACAGTATGTCGAAAAATTGTTTGGTGGCGTCGAGTCTGTGTGGTGGGTGTGGTAATTTGAGTCATACCAGCTTGGATTTCTAAAATTCTGGTCAAAGTGGTCGTGAAGCGGTTACTATTCCTCTTTCCCACAGTTCTTGTGAATTAAAAATAAATGTCAAACTCAGAAATAAAACTTAAGGAAGCGATCCAGTTTCCGAAAGGTTTTTAAACAGTTCGGAAGAAAAGTCAGGAGTATAGAAGGAATGGGGATTTCCTAAGATTATAAAGTATTTATAATTCAATGAGTTTTAAAAAATTATTGAAAAAATATTCATCCATATTCCGGTGCAGTATGAAAAGATGATTTACTAGATGCGTTTTATTTATTATTTCTTTCCTCTAATTTTTAATAGTAAAAAATTAAATTTGTTGTTTTTCAAATTTTATTTTGGACAAATAATTTTTTGCTGGGAAATTGGTATCGAATAACGATATAGTATTTCAGAAAAAAATGAATATTTATACAAAAATTAAAAAAGTATGTCTTTCATGTTAAAAATAATCAAAATTGTTTTATTTTTGTTTAAAGCTCCCTGATTTCCTTTCTAGAATTTAATTTATAACCAAGTATTTAATAAAAAAATATATATCCGGATTAAATACAGGGTGATTCTAAAATTGTGAGACAAACTTTGAGGGATGGTAAGGCTTACTATATATATATATAAAATATACAATTTTTGTATAGGAAAATATGGACGGAAGTGCCACGGTAAGGCACAAACGGAAAAATTAACCCATTAACACAAACATAAAATGTTCATTAGTAACACGCTTAACGTGTGATTCAGTACAGAAAAAGCTAAAACAGTTCAAGAAATTGCATCCACCAACACATTCCAATAGTAAAACTCTCCTAACGGTTGGTTGCCTGAGATGCAGACGGCATGCTACAGCATGCTTTAACACTAAAACGACAAAAGAACAGTAAGTCCATTACAGACGCACTTTGTTGTTCAAAATACTGAAGGATGATTTCGATAGCCTTTAGTCCCTCACTATTGGATATTTTATGAGTTTGTGTGGTGTTCGCAACGTAAACATCTTCATCCTTTTTCGGCATTTTTTCATTAACTGTGACACCAACAATAATTTCTGCATCGAACATGGGTTTTTTTCGACCTACAAGGGTGTGAAAGAGCTATACGGACTGCCGAGTTTCCAGGAACTCTACTGTACTTACATTATGTATGGATTTAATATAGCAAGATTCCCTTAATATTTATATATATCATCTCCAGGGGCACACAGATAAATTTTTCAATGGGGGGTCTAGGGGTGAAAGTCCACCATTCTCGTATCATGCTCCAATACGCTGTCCAACATAATCTTTTGATTTTGTTGATTTTCGGGAACAAGAAACAGTAAAAAATTAATCATTGAATAAAAAATTAGTATTAATCAATAAAATTAATTATTAATAACAAATAATAAAAATATTACGTACTATATGTTGTGTTGTTGTTGTTGCTAATGCCACCTGTCTGACGTAGTCAGAACGAGGCCCACGAAATTCATCGTGGCATGGGCAAGAGGTACGCCTGTCGTTGGCCTTGAGCACCATACAGGTAACAGTGCGATTTAAGCTCAGAGAAACTTCCCCGAAGGGACGATAGATGGCGACACGACCTCTATCTCCACCTCCACAATTTCTGCAAGTGAACTGAAGGGGAGGGAAATATTCTCCAGTTCCTGTGCTAGTGAATAAGCCCACAAGACTACGGACCCACTGATTTAACGAGCACGTACTCCGTGTGCACTCGGAGGGTATTTGGTGACATCGAGCATCGAACCCAGGCCTTCCGGTCTGGAGTCCGATGCTCTAACCACTAGGATACCCACGGCCCCACGTACTATATAATAGGATTATAATCAGGCGAAAAAAATCGAGGGTTGTGAGGGGGTCCGGACCCGGGAACCTTCCCCTTGTGTGCGCCACTGATCATCTTCATTTATATTGAAACCGTTGATGTCTTTGCACTAATTACAGCCGAAGTGTGTTTAAATTTGTAAAAACACAGAAAATTTCTTTTTCAGAAAATGGCGTACATTTTTGGCATGCCTAATTTTCGGTCCGCATTCTGAATCGATCAATTATAAATTAGTGTTATCTGAATACAAATAAAATTATTGTTGAATATTCCAGGATTATATAAAATATTTCACTCCCCTACCTTGAGATACGCCATTTTTTTTCTTATGAATTGTTTCATTAGTTTTTGTTCTTGGTATAATTTTCAACCTAAATAAAAATAATTTTTATTTACTTATAAGTTTTCAAAAAATTCATATTTGATATTTTAATAATATATAATTTTAAAATTTTTCATCAGTGAAGGAAATAAATTTATCCTCACACCTGTTATTTTCCTCTGATTGCCTTGAACACCACCGATACAACATGTCCTTGAACAACTTTAAAACAACGAAATTAATCCATCAAATATCAGAGTAGAAGTTATTAGAGCTCATTTGCGAAAAAATTATCCAAAGATTATGTCAGATAAAATGTAAGCTTTATAGCCCTGACTTCCTAAAACAGCGTCCCCAAATCGGCTTGTATTTGGGCGATTGATGCAAATTTGAATCTAATCATTCATTTTCACCTCATTCTATCTTAATGTGATTCACGACCCTTTTCTTGATAAGGGAACAGACCCCTCATTCGTGAATCCAAACCACTGCAGCCTTTTCAAAACAAAGGAGGAAAAAACATATCAACTAACACGTGCCTTTTGTTCTTGTTGGGTCCATAAACCTCAAACCGATACAATCTGGAAGCGGCGCAGCTGATTTCTGTGAGTAAACATGGTAAACTGATCTGATCCCGGTAAGATACACCTCAGGGGGTCACCCCCACCAAGCCGGACTTTTTTTCCAGGAGGGTTTGGGGGCAAGTCGAAGAAGCCCAAGCCAAAAACCAGATGCTTTTGTTCTCTCACGAATAGTTGCGATATGATTTTGGTGTAGGGAATGTCTGAAGATGATCTGATGAGCAAAACGACGATGGGCTTCGTGACGTTCCATACCCCCACTTGCCCTGAAAAAAGCCTTTTTCAACATCTGCTGTCCCTTGTCCATTTCCGTTTTGTTTCTCTCTTGATTAACCATATATCGTGCAGACGTTATGTAAGATTGAACCGGAAGTGATAATATACTAAAAGTGAAAATTTGGTTGCTTTAGACAGTAATTGCATGATGACTCATTTTTTTAAAAAAAATATTCCATAAATATAATATTTGTCATTTTCCCTGTTGATTTGCTAACATTTAATGATAAAGTTCTGCTTTTCAATGCAGATCGAATTTTTTTTCTTCAGTATTTCAAAAACTACCTATGCGGAAAAAATGTTCTCTGGTATATAGTAAAGGGGAAAATATAAAAATAATTAATTTTTATGTTAAGTACTTCCCCAAGAGGAATAAAATTTAGCAGTTTGAACTTTTTTATGATGTTGTCGGGTGTTTTATCCTGGGATACATATGAAAAACGAGAGATAGAAGAACAGAAACATACAATACAAATACGGAAGAATATAGACATTTTATTACAAACGATGATTCCAACATAGATCAGAAACGATGCGCTGTTTTCCATTCGTCACGGGAATTCATTTCAGGCGAAAGTCCGACTTCTTTTCCCGAATATACATCCATGCCTTATTCGGGATTGGAACTCGAGCCCGCTCGGTTACAGGTCGAGGGTCATATCCACCTTACTGGCTGGGCGGCCTTTTTATGATAAAAAGTCAAAGTAATTTTTGAAAAATGAAACAAGAGCATTTTAGTACCTTTCAACATGTATTGTGATGAGAGGATATCAACTAAATAGTTAAAAGAAAGGAACACATCAGCTTCTTTAGTATTAATTTTATAAAAAAAAACTGTCTATATATAAATTTCAGTGAAAGGGGTAAATCGAAAGACAGATAACAGTTTGGATCGGACTGATTTGATGGTGCTGGTACAAAGAGCTGGGATATGAAACGCTTATATGTTTCAATTATCTATTTATCAATCAATAATCATCACTTTTGATTATTTATATTGCAGAAAAATCATTACTTTGCGCTTAAAATTATCTCTAATCAAAATTACATATTTTTTCATTTTTTTCGAAAATTCAATTCTTTTGGGGCAATATTAAATATTAAAATTATTTTTAAATGTATTTTTCTCCTAATCTCCACACTACAGAACACCTTTACCACATACTTAGGCTTCGATTAATAAGGGGGGCGCGGTATCCTATTGGTCAAGATATCAGATCGTGGTTGGCATGTCACGATTTCGAGAGCCCGGTACTACTAAAGTCCCACCGTGAAGGGGAGCGATGCACGTTAAATCTGTCGAGAGCCTAAACGCCCTACCGTTCGTGTGGTGAGGTAGTTAGGAAAGGGGGTTGCCAGCTCAGGTGCCGTCCTCATAACTTGACCATGGTTCAAAATTACGAGGTCCGTCGTTAAAATCCCTCGTGTAGCTGAACAGTGCGACGTCAATATATTCACTCACTCACTCCTAATCTCCATACCACAGAGCACCTTTTCCGCATAGTTATGCTTCCATTAATAAGGATTTTCTTTTCTTTATAACCGCGATCTACTCTTGTATCTAATGCATTTAAGAATTAGGATCTACAAATCGCCTTTGACCTATAAAATGTTGTTTCTTCGCCAAATTTCTCTGAATAAATAAATATGCGTATATCAATATTAAGATTTTTCTTTTAGAAGAAAATCTGAAAAACCGCGAAATGATCAATAATGATCTTAATTTAATTTTCTAAAAAAATAGTTCTAAGAAATTCTTCTGTTTGGAATAATTATAGTTTGTGTGCATTAATCTTTTATAACATCTAGGCTATTGAAAAGGGTGGAGTACTTTAAATCATAATCGTAATCAATCTAATTAAATAAAAAATAGAAATAGACAAAAAAATAAAATTAACTTCCCTATCATTATAATTTTGTTTTATGCTTCATCCAATTAATCATTCTTCACATTTTTTATCTCTTATAATTTAATCAAACTCTTTAAAAATTTGATTTTCAAAAACTTTATTTTGCTCTTTAAATTCTGTATGACAAATCGGAACTGTATTACTAAAAAAAGTACGCATACACAGTTTTCTATTCTTACATAATGTAATAGATTTAAAAAATGGTTTACCAAATGATTAACAATTATTATTCCTGAAACTTAATTTAGTTGAATATCCATTTAAACCATGATCTTTTCCTATTTTAGTTTTTTGACACCTATCCTCAAAATATCTTAACTAAAATCAAAGCATGTTGCCCACATTTGATTTGTTTACTCTCAATTCTGTTAATGTATCCGAACACGTTGAAAATAACCAAAGTCGGTCAAGACAGATGTTTTTATTATTATTATTATTTTATTGAATAGAACTATTTTTTGGCTTTACAAAACATACTTTGTTTTGTTTCTACTCTATCTAGAGGCCAAGTTACAATCAGTTATATAAAGTAAGAAAAATAGGAAGTGGGCCTATGATCTACCAGAAGTGGGCATTTAAATTGCTCAAAATGTATCATGGCGAGTCTAATAACTCAAAATGTATTACAAACATATTTCTATAAAAAATTTTAAACCTGATATTTATGTTATTTTCTAGAAAAAGTACTAAAATATTTCTTATTGTAAAAGTACTTTTTGAGTTATGGCTTGTTACTTAAATTATGGTTTCATAAAGAACGTCGCATTTATTATAGTGTTTACTCAATCAGCTCTAAAATTTTCAAATTTTAATAAAACATTAAAATTTTAGTACATTTTTTAGATAAAAGCATCTAATTTGTTGTAGTAATACTTTTACTAATATAAGTTTATAACTTTTTTTCTCTAATTGCTTTGAATTTTTTCAGAAATACTGCTAAAATTATAATTGTGATTTTTGTAAAATTTAGGTAACTAATTTTAAATACTGTTATATATATATACTTTGAGATATTAGTATTTATTGGTATTGTGAGTTCTAAAAAAAGCATTTATAATGTTTAAATATGCTATTTTGTTAAAAAGTACTCCGAACGTGTTCGAATAACTGAAACACTACTAAGATATTCTAAAATTTCTCGTGTTTTTAAGGGGACATGGTACGATTTACACAAAAAATTTTAATTTAAGGATTTTCAGATTTTTTTTGGTTGTCTCCTATTCTCCTACAAAACTTTACGTACATGCATGAAATTTAATTTACAAGTACCTCAAACTATGTATAACAAAAGTTGGTATGGGTTTTGTGATAACATGATTGGTATTCGTACAATACTTCTTTTTATGATTGCTTATAGAAAATTCCTTAAAAAATGTATAAATTCCGAGTTCGGTTATTTAAAAAAATAATGCTTTGATTCAAAAAAGCATACCAACTTTTGTTACATGTACTATTAACAACTGGTAAAAAAAATCAAAGCATTAGGACCAATGGAAAAAAAGCCTTAGCATTTTAAATGAAGACAAACTAGTTATTTTATCTTTCTGAGATAAGTAAGTTTAAAGTTTTGATTAGCCATAGGGATGTGAATAAAAACGAACGTAAAATCTATCATAATTCTGCGTTTTTTAAGTTTCGAGCTTTCAAATTTTTTGAGGTTATAGAAAAGTATATAAAAAATAATTTTAGATTTTGATTTTTTGACCAATTTTTGTCAGTTGAATCGTACTGTGTCCCCTTAAATATATTTATGTTGTTTATGTATATCTATTTACATCCGTATGTAATTCGATACTGTACGCTGGGTTTCCAGGCTGTTGGAGTAGTTCAAGGGAATTGATAGGCCCAAGTGAACAGGAGGCGGAAAAACACAGCGTATTATGTAACAATACATACTAAGTAAACAATTTTTTAGCTTTCTCATCCCCTCGTAAATATCAGCTCTTATTTCATTAGGGAATCTACAATACGTAAAATCTGTAAAAGATAATATCTGATATCATACAGTTGAGTTTCTCTAAATGGATACTCCTGATAACAGATGTAAAATCCGCTTATCCGGTTACATATTAGGTTGGGGAAAAAGAAATACATTATTCTTGCACGAAATTCAAAACTTTATTTAGCATGTTTGGGATTGTCCGATTTGAGTCAAATATGTACCGTTTTATTGTATAATTTGTTGCCATTTTAAAGGCAACTTCATATTGTCTCTCTCATAGAAGTCTTGGCCTTTATTGGCGAAAAACTCAAGTAATCGATTTTCACAATCTTCTCTTGATTCCAATTTCTTATCTGTCTGGAAGTTTTGCAATGCGAGAAAAAGGTGGTAATCATTTCGGGCCAGGTTCGGGCTATAAGGTGGATGCATTAAAACTTTCCAACCAATCTTCCAGAGTTTCTGGCGAGTCACTATAGACGTGTGTGGCGTGGCGTTGTCCTAATGGAACATAACACCTCTTGTGTTGGCCAATTCTGGCCGTTTCCGGTCAGTCACTAGCTTCAAATGGTCCAGTTGCTGACAGTATATATCTTATTTTAGTGTTTGGCCCTACGGAAGCAACTCATAACAAATTATTCCTTTCCAGTCTCACCAAAAATACACAGAAGAAACTTCCTGGATGTTAGTCCTGGTTTGGCCACCCTTTGAGCTGCTTCAGCGCAGTTTGAACACGATCGTTTTCGCACAATATTGTCGTATGTGACCTATTTCTCATTCCCACTAACCATCCATTTAAGAAATGGGTCGATTTCATTCCGTTTGGCCAGGCTTCGCAGATGGAAATTTGATCCATCGTGTTTTTTGGTGTTAATTTGTGTGGCACCCAAACATCAAGCTTCTTTTTGAATCCAACTTTGCTCAAATGGCTTGAAACTGTTTTATGGTCAATCTTCAGCTCCTGTGTGATGCTACGACTACTAACATGCCGGTCAAATTCGATTATTTCTGTGATTTTATCGACATTTTTGATGACAGGCGCGGGCAACTTTAACATTAAAAATGCCTGAACAAAATCGATAAAACCAAAATTGCACGCAATTAGCTGTTACAGTATCGGCACCATAAACACCATTCACAATTTCAGCCACATGGCTTGCATTTTCGCCTTTATCAAAGAAAAATTGTAAAATGTACCGAATTTTCTCTTTGTTGACTTCCATTTTTAACTTCCTGTAACTCACAACTGAATGGACTAAACAAAAAACAGCAAAATATTTTTTTAAGTTTGAAATGTCACCTTGACAACAAGCATAAATTTGAAATTGTTTGATCAATACTTCACGAGATATCGACACTACAGCCATCTACCGAAAAAATAATGGATTTCTTTTTCTCCAACCTAATATAAAAACATAAGAAATTAGAATTAACTGATAAATATATTTACTGTATAATCCAGTATATAATGCACACTTTTAACACACAAAAAAAAGTAAGATCAAAATTTACGGGAGCGTGTGTAGAAGTGCATAAAAAAAACTAGAGTTCTACACATAACTCAATACTGTATTTTTTTAAAAAAATGGCATACCTTATGAGTTTCCATTACTGGATAACATGAAAAGTTCGTCATGTTCGAATTCTGTCATGAGCGAATTCTCTTTCATTTTCACTATCTTCATTACTCTGATCCATAAGTAAATATTTATGTTCTGTTTCTTAAAGACTGTTAGATATATACTATATTTTTAAAAAATATTTTTTATATTTTATATTAGGTTTAATTTCTCATTTCAATCTTTTATTATCCACTCTCACACAATTTCTAGACAGGCATGACTCATTTGGCCTCCTTTTGTAATTTTTTTCACCTTCTTTCAATCACATTTCTTATTTCTGTTTCTTTGCTTTTTAAGGTTTTAGTTCTAAAAGTATACCGTTGTTCAAAAGTCTGGTAAAATACTTCATATAAATGACTTTATATAGAGTAAGAGCATTATACTTATACATTTCAGGTTTTACCATCCATAGCATGGCAGTCCAGGATGGCTCAAGGCCTTCTGAACCAGACGTTTCTTACCATTTCTACTTACAAGCAAACTTTTCCAGTTCTTAGTCACAAGGACCTAACAATTATCCTCTACTTCATCTATTTATCGAAATCTAAGTCTTCTTCTTCTAGTGTTACATGATCTAATTCAATTTTTTTCTTTTGTAACGTTACTATTATTCATGCATATAACATGCCGAACTCTGCCGTGGCTCTTTGAACATTCGGTATGATTCAGTGTTGCGTCTTCTACCCCAGATATCTTATTCCTGAATCCCTCTGAAAACATCAAACCTTCCTTCAAAAGAACCCAAAATCCTTTCCTTCTTCATGATCATAGTCCAGGTCTCCGAAGCGTAAGTCAATTAGGACATAGTAGAGTAATAGCTTTGTCTTTCTAGATAAACTCCAGATTCAATCCATAAAAAGCTTTATTCAAAACAAATCCATTCGTGTAATATTTATTTATTCGGATTGTATTCGTTACTAATATTTATGAAAACTTAAGAGCAAAAAGTTTAACTTTTTTACTTATTAACACTATATACACTGTAGATCAGGGGTGAGTGGACTTTTCCAGGGTACTACTAATGTTTTGTAAGTGTTGTGGTCCAACCAGTGTGGTAGGAGGTGCCCTTTTGTATTAAAACTGTATGTTTTCTTTTCTTAACACTTGTTTTCAACATTATACCTGTCTTTTAAAATATGACATATTACTATTTTTATTACAAATACACACGTAACACAAAACTGTCAAGTTGAATGCTTAAACAACTATAAAAGCAACTGTTACACCGTGGAGCGTGAACGTATTCAAAGCAGTGAGCAGAGAACATACGTGAACTGATGATGCACTTAAATAGTTCTCGGTCGATTTCCGCACCATCGCGGAACACAACATTAACTCAAGTACCCATTCCCGTGGAACCACGGGATGCAAGAGAGTGTTTAAATAGCCAATCCCGTGCTATTGCGGGAAGAACTGATCATCCATATTTATTCTCCCCTTCAGTCGGTGTGGGAGGAAATTAATTTCTACGGCTGGCATCTCGCAGCGATAATTTTTTTCCTCTACAGCTGCAGTGAATGTGTTAGGCGTCATCGTTCGCTTTCAATGATGGTACAAGTATAGTCTATACATTTATCCAATCATTTGCTTCAGTAATCACAGTCGCAACGATTGGGAAAAACGATTCTCCTGCCTACCTAGAGTCAAAGTCCCATAAATATGTTTCTTTTAGTATGCGCGTTTTTGGTTTTAGTAAAGACGGTCGCCTGAAAATGTCTAGGTGTTCCATCAGTTGATCGCAATCGACTTAATGCCCATCCCTGATGTAGATAGTCAATTGCATTTCAATTCTAATGTGGGCTGGATTATTGTATTTGACCAAATTACAGTACTTAAACCCAATACTCATTTTGTTCAACAAAAATGTGTGCGTGTGTGTTCCGCGCGAACTATGCTACCATATTACAATATCTCTTTCCCACAGAATTGTGACATGCCCATGTTAATTTCAAAACTGCAGTCCTACGCATACAAGGTTTTCTTTTCACTTACCGCCAGTGTGCATTACCGCCATAAGGCACATAATCTTACGCTGGCACGACTTTCACGATAGGTAAAAAGAGGGAAGGAAAGTAATGAACATTTTTCATTCTCCCACACGTTAAGATGTGACTCATGTTACCAGTTTAATGGTTAAGAATGTTCTTGAGTGGTTAAAAAGGTTCAGCGGAGAAAATAAAAAAGAAATCTGGAATTGATATATGCATGTACGTCAATGTGAACATTTTCCTTTTTTTGTTGTGATACTCAAATCCTCGTTAGTATAGCTGTTTCCTAAGCTGTGATTTCTAAGTGCTCTTCAAAGTCAGTCTCTGTATCTGGACGTTTGATAGGAATCAAAGTACCGTAAAATCCGGCGTATGACGCGCACTTTTAACTCAGAAAATAAGATCGAAATGTACGGATGCACGTTATACGCCGGGTACAAAAATGATAGATTTAAAAATAAAAGAGATGATAATAGAAAAAAAATTAGACTTCTATAAATATCGAAATACTGTTTATTTAAAAGAAACGACATTCCTTGTGAACTTAAAAAGGTGTAAATCTAGAAGTGTACTATTTTTTTCTAAAGCTTGGAATAATACCTCGAATAAATGACTTCATAACATAAGAACATTCCCTACGTACATTTCAGGTTTCTTCATAAAAAAGGGGTGTGCGTTATACGGCGAATGTACCACAAAATTAAAAATTATAGCTTGAAAGTATAGGTGTGCGTTATACGGAGGTGCGCGTTAAACGCCGTATTTTACGGTCGATATATGTTAAATGATCTTATAATCGAGGACTTATAGTATCTCTAAACGTGAGTAAATATATGAAAATAGTCTATTTTTATTGATTGAATTAAACTTTGTTTTTCCGGAACTTTATTTTATTATAATTAAAATAAATTTTAACGAAATATATAAAACAGTATTTATTTCCTTAGAAAATTCACTTGCTAATATTTCAAGATGTAAAATAAAAAAAATTAAGATTCAATTCAAAAAAATTCCTATTTATTAAAAAACTAAAATATTTATGAATTTCCCCCTTGTTATGCGTTTTAGAGCAAACTTATGGCAGAAAATTTGAAATAACTTTGATATAACTAGTTTGTGTTGCCGGGCATATTTAATTATGTTTCAAAAACTAATTTATTGGGATCTTAACGTGTTTCCTTGAATTAAAAATATTTGAAATATCAAATAAGTTTAAAGGAAAAGTATAAATACAATTCAAAACATTGATCCTATTTTCTTCCGGGGATAACTTTCATTAACCTATTTATATATTCTGATTAAAAATCAACTCTGAGAAACATAAAAAGATTCTACCAACTCCCTTGTGAAAGAATGATCCATTATCTTCCTCAATCACTTTTCTCCAGCCTGCAGCAGAAGTCCGCTTCATTTTCGTCTTGGCTTTCTTTATAAACACCGATCATCTCATCGTGAATGATAAAGAGAGTAAATAGATGAAGCAAAATTGAGATGATTGCATGAACAAGTAGAAACGGTAACTTAGAGTGTTTATTATGGCTGTTTTCGGCAAAAGTACGCGGAGCACATTTTCAGACAGAAAAATATCTCAATTTTCATGAAAATTTGCAACATTATAACTCATACATCTATTAACAATACAACGCTTCTAAAATTTCAAAATATTTCTTAAGTATTATTTGTTTTCATTTTAAGGTATTCTACCACGTTTTCGGAACCGTGATTTTGCAAAGTGCATAAATGGATAATTTTCATGATATTTAGTGTCACTTAGATTAGAATATATGCATAAAAATTATTTTAAGAACATTTTGACAAAAAAATTTATTTAAATATAATATTTTGGCAAAAAATTAACTTAGAATAATCTTTTTCCCAAATGTTCTCCTTTTGTGAAAAATGGTTCTATCATAATAATACTTTGCCTGTATATAGCTCAGACCTCTCTACAGAGGCCCAACTAGAATTTTTGAAATATATAACTTAGAAGTGGGTTTATTCATATATTTTACGACAACAGAGGGGAGCAGTTTTCAGAAAAAAACGCCAATAGTTATTTCAATTGGTGAGAACTTTGAAAATAATGTGAATTTTTCAAAAATTCTAGCTGGACCTCTGTAGAGAGGTCTGAGCTATATACAGGCAAAATATAATTATAATAGAAGCATTTTTCACAAAAGGAGAACATTTGGAAAAAAGATTATTCTAAGTTAATTTTTTGCCAAAATATTATATTTAAATAAAAAATTTTTTTGTCAAAATCTCCTTAAAATAATTTCATGCATATGTTCTAGTCTAAGTGACACTAAAGATCATGAAAATTATCCATTTATGCGCTTTTTTAAAATCACGGTTCCGAACGTAGACGGATACGTGAAAGGACAGCTCATTTAACATTACGGTATTGGAGAAAAAACGCGAAACACATTTTATACCAGAAGAAATGGCTCAGTTCTGTCAAAAAAGTGGAGAATGATAAAATATGTTATTCTCTAAGGGATAGTGAAGCCAGAATATAATATTAATTTTATAATAATAATAATTTTTATGTCTGAAAAAAATGTACCTAATCCGGGTCCTAATCTTTAACATTAACCGAAGACAGCCTCATGAAATGTTAACAGAAAATGCTCCGGAATTACGACGATTAGCGAAAGTGAGTTAACGTCGTGAGAAACAATAAGCAAGGGGGGAAAAAAGACATAGGGAGAGGGCGGGACGGAAAAGTCGTAAAAATCATACAGTTATGGAGGTTTTTCTTGAAGGGGGGGGATAGAGTAGAGATTTTTTGTAGGAAATTTTTAACCATTATTACGTTAACATTTTAATGCAATAAAATATTAATTATTATTGACTGTACAATATTTCATAGACATCAGTGAAATGTAGGGTATTTAGTTATATCTCATTAACCTTTCTCGGAGAGAAGAGTTGATTTTAATTACCTAATCTAATGAAACATATGAGGACAACTTTACATTATTATGTATACAGCATTGTGACGATTTCGTGCCCTACAGATACAATCGGCTTCTTTTCTTCTGCAACATCGGCTTCTTTTTTTGAAGATAGCATAACACCGTTCCTATGCACACGTGCACCTCTAAATATTGTGGAGTCCTGTCATCTGACACCACGCCGAAATCGATGCCCATGAGAAACCACACGTGCAAGCCGGAACTCCAAATGTAATTCAAGGTGTCAGAAACGAACCATCTCACCCCGACAGTGGAGCGACAGTGACAGTCCGTTGAAAACACTAAAAGAAAACGGTTGTGTTGTCTTCTCCCTCATAAATAACGTCTTCTGAACTGATAAAATACTCAATAGTATGAACAACTTCTATGTAAATGTAAAAACTATAATTAATAGCTGTGACGTAAGTAAATCAATTATTTAATTTCTCAACTCTCAAGCTACAATTAATTTTCCCAAACATTATTCCGGATTTAAAAGAAAAAAATGTGATAGGATATTTATCTTGCTTCTTTGTGAATTTATTCTTGTTTATCCCCAATGATGGGCAAATTACGGCCACCGTTGAGATTTTATCCAGCCCAGTGTTGATTTTAAAGCAGTCGTATAGAAATCGGCAATTTCAATTTTTTGAGAAAATTAACTTGAGGACAGGTTTACTTAATACTTTTCAAATGTAAAAATTTTCATAGAAATTTGGATATTTTTTGCATGTGTAAAATAGGGCCAGGAGAATTTACACATAGAAATTGATTTAAAAGCTATTACTTTTGATGGAATCTACCTTAATGAATATATATAACTTTTTTTTAATGTTCCTATTTGCTTTTCTATTTCAATTTCAAAAATTTTTTAAAAAAAGAAAAATGCGTAGTTGCAACTCTATTTATCCCATCAGTAATAAAGAATTTTCTAAATATACCATTGTTAAGTCCCCCCTCGGGTGACCTTCTCCTTGATTATCAGAGTGAGCTAGAGGTGCAGGATTAACGGAAGAACTAGAAGCAGGCATTATCTTAATATGACTTTATTAAGATTTTTAACTTAAACCTTTAACAAATTAGATTATAATAATATATGTGAGAAAATCTACGGGGAAAAGCACACAGTATATATATAATACCGAAATTACTTAACCCGGATCACTATCAATAATTGACTCGCCTAAAATCAATTCCAATACTATCACAGATCCTAATATTAAATAGTCAATCCTACCTTGATGATGTCTGAAGTAGCGATCACAATAATCCTAAAATGAAGTTGCGTATTTACTCGAGTGCAATGGTATGCACCTTGACTTAAGGGCTCTCTATCACGTATAATTTCTGTTTACTACCACGTAACGTTTTCCAAAACTTCTTCACGCTTGAACCCCGGATTATTTTTACATTCCTCAAATTGCCACGCCGCTTACTCTAACTTCTGATATTTAAAAGCTTCCTAATTTGCCTCTTTCTTTCATGCTTCACTTCTTGGATTTGGTTGGAAAAGAGTTGCCATTATTTCCGGCCCCAAAGAACCCAAAGGACATGTTAATGAAAAGACGCGTGAGCCCGTCACACCATTTTGGTTAGATCTTTTTAGCTTACTACTAAGTTACCCCTTAGCTAGTCTGTTCTGCACTTGTGTTTATATATATTTTAAATATATCCTAAAATCTATACCGTAAATCAATTAGATTTTGTAAGATTAAACGAATTTCAAATAAATAAGAAGCTTTAAAATAACTTTAATTTCAAATATTTAAAGACATTCTAGTCAAACACAATGATTCCTGATATAAAATTCCTGGTAATTTTAAAATTAGCTCCATGCATAGTTGTTACTTACAAATTTATAGCCGGCACTTGCGTTATGAGGCTGAGTGGATGAGTGGTAGTGTATCGCGCGCCTTTGGTGCGGAGTTCCAATCCCCGGGCTGGGTAAGGTCAACTCGGTTTTTCATCCTTTCAGTGGGTCAATAAATGAGTACTAAGCTTGCTTAGGAACTGAACACTGGGAGTTTCACGTCAGACTGACCACTTGATCGAAACATCTGCACATGCACCCTAGCGCCTAAGGTCACGTATACTGAGATAGACACAGTAGACTTTAGCCCTCTTCTGCTGTTGCACCATTGTGAGCTCAGTACTTATGTTATAAAAGTAACATTAAACTCATTTATATTTCGAAGTATAAAAAAAATACTCGGTGGTTTCGGGAATACTTATTTCTACGTGGCTCTAATCTTCAGTGCTGACATTGGAAGTGGATAAGATACCTTAACTATTTATCAGTTAGTAAAAATTAATATTTTAAAAAAAATTAGTGCCTAAATAAAATAAGAGTTACTCAAAATTGAAAGAGTTAAATTAATATAAAAGTACTTTAAAATACTAAATATTGAGAAAATTCTGAAAAAGCGGTTAAAATTGGATCAGGAGAGTGGGTGTGGCTTATAGCCTAGTCAATCCGGGTGCAGCAAAGATATCAGAGTTAAAAAATTGGAAGATTTTTTGGAAATTGAGTGTGTGTGTGCAGCAAAAAGAAGCAATCTGATTTGTCAATACAGAGTTGGCAGTGGGAGGAGTTAAAGAAAAGTAGAATTAAATGAGAAATACATCTGGAAAACAAAGTACAATTTTGAATTTGATTATTAAATTTAAAAAAATGAAGTAAGAATTTGTAAATTAAGTTGAGTAATTTAAATAAAAGTTGATCAATTAAAATATTCCTAGGTGTATTGAAATTTTGCTTAAGGTATCCGACAATGTTCAGAACCGTGATTTTAAAAAAGCGCATAAATGGATAATTTTCATGATATTTACTGTCGCTTAGATTATAAAACATGTATAAAATTGTTCTAAGGACATTATGACAAAAATAATTTATTTAAAAACAATATTTTGGCAAACAATTAACTTAGAATAACCTTTTTCAAAACATTCTCCTTTTATGAAAAATGCTTCTATAATAATAATATTTTGCTTATATATATAAAGCAAAGACTTCTCCAGAGAGTCTGAACTAGAATTTTTGAAAAATTCACATTAATTTCAGAGTTATCACCAGTTGAAATAATTATAGGCGTTTTTTTCTTAAAATGTCTCCCCTCTATTGTAGTAAAATATGGATAAATCCACTTCTAAGTTATAAGTTTCAAAAATTCTAGTTCAGCCTCTGTACTAGAGTCCGCCTCTGTACTCTATCTGAGTGATATCCGGGCAAAATATTATTGAAACATTTTTCATAAAAGAAGAATGTTTCGAAAATTGGTTATTCTATGTGAATTTTTTGTGAAAATATTGTACTTAAATAATTTTTTATTGTAATAATATTCTTAAAACAATTTTATATACATTTTCTAATCTAAGTGACACTAAATATCATAAATATTATTTATTTATAGGCTTTTGCAAAATCACCGTTCCGAACGTAGTCGGATACCTTAAGGATATATTTTTCAATACTTGAGATAGTTGAAAGCTAAGAGTTATTTATTTTTCAAAGTTCTTAAGTTTAAGGTATCCGACTACGTTCGGAACCGTGATTTTTCAAAAGCATATAAATAAATAATATTTATGATATTTAGTGTCACTTAGATTAGAAAATGTATATAAAATTGTTTTAAGAATAGTATTACAATAAAAAAATATTTAAGTAAAATATTTTGACAAAAAATGAACAAAGAATGACCCATTTTCAAAATATTCGCCTTTTGTGAAAGATGTTTCTATTATAATAATATTTTGCCTGTGTGTATATAGCTCAGACCTTTGTACGGAGGCTCAACTAGTACTTTTGAAATATATAGCTTAGAAGTGGGTTTATCCAAGTTTTACCACAACAGAGGGGAGAAATTTTAAGAAAAAAACGCCGATAATTATTTCAAATGGTTGTAACTGAAAATAATGTGAATATTTCAAAAATCATAGTTGAGCCTCTGTACAGAGGTCTGAGCTAGATACAGGCAAAATATTATTATAATAGAAGAATTTTTCACAAAAGGAGAACATTTTGAAAGAAGGTTATTCTTTTGCCGAAATACTGTATTTAAATATTTTTTTTCTCAAAATGTCCTTAAAAACAATTTTATACATATATTCTAATCTAAGTGACACTAAATATCATGAAAATTATCCATTTATACGCATTTTTAAAATCATGGTTCCTAACGTAGTCGAATACCTTAAATAGATATTTATTTAAAAGTTATTCGCAGTTTTTCGTATTATTTGCCTGATTCATGTATAATTAAATAAATTTAATAAAATTTGTAAATTTTATCTTATTAGATCTACAAGTCAAGCACTCAATTTTCTTTAGTCTGATTCTTTCCTGTTATTAGTTCAAAATCTCCCTACATATATATATATATATATATATATATATATATATATATATATATATAGATCTTCGTTCTCATTTTCAATCGTTAATAAAATACTTCCTATTCATCCATTCACGTTCAAATACATTTTTTTAAAATTTGTAGTGTATGATACTTGATGTTAATAGTTTTTTTCAATTATAAATTCATTATTTAAATTAATGAATAAATAGTAACAAACAAAAATAATAGTCCAATCCCATATATAAAAATAGGGAAATTTTCAGCTAAAATACTTCCTATTCATGCCCGTTCAAATTGTAAAATTTGCGCAATGGTTAATAGCTTTTTTTTCAATTGGACTTCTAATCCAAAGGTCTTGGGTTCTAATCCTACCTGGGATCGCCTTATTTCTGAGAATGTGATTTATGAATGAATAAACAGTAACAAACACAAAAATAATAGTCCAACATCATACATAGAAAGGAAAATGAAAAATCTCTGTCTGTTTTGCCACTTAATATTGTGATCCTGTCATATGTATACAGGGTGGTCCCGAATTGATGGTACAAACTTAAAGGCTAGATACAGGACATTGTAACAATCACTTATTGTATAGGAATGTATGGGCGCAAGTGACGCAGTGAGTCGCAAACACAAGAAATAAGAGACGAAAGGAGTGACAAAGTGTTTATTGAAAGCGTCGTTGACAATTGTAATGTTTATAATAACTGTTCAAAATTGCGTTCACCAGTAATGCTTGACAGCGTCGGTGGAGCGATTGGCATACACGTTCCAGGTGTTTCACGCACACATGCAGCACCTTCCCTTATTTAAAGCAACGAGATTCTTATCTGAGTCAAGTGGAAAAGCATAAACAAAGTTCTTCAGATGTCCGCATAAAAAGTAATCGAGGCTCGATAAATCGGGAGACCGGGATTGTCAAGGTAGTGGTCCACTACGCCCAATCCATCGCATCCCTAACGTGGCATTCAGGTAGTGTGCACGTAAGTGTTGAAGCGGACTGGAGCCCCATTAAGCTGAAACCACATGCGATTACGAATGGCGATCGGAACATCCTGTAGCAGTTCTGGTAGCACTTGTTTCAGAAAGATAAGATAGTGTACTCCTTTTAGTCACGTCGGTAGTAAGTAAGGTCCAGTCAAAAAGTCGATTACAATACCATTTCTTTTTCTCTTATTTCCCATGTTTGCGCCCATATATTTCTATGGGATAAATAATTGTTACAATGTTCTGTATCTACCCTTAAGGTATCCGACTACATTCGGAACCGTGATTTTTAAAGGCGCATAAATGGATAATTTCCATGATATTTAGTGTCACTTAGATTAGAATATATGCATAAAATTGTTTTAAGGACATTTTGACAAAAATTTTTATTTAAATACAATATTTTGGCAAAAAATTAACTTATAATAATCTTTTTCCAAATGTTCTCCTTTTGTGAAAATTGCTTCTGTTATAATAATATTTTGCCTGTATATAGCTCAGACCTCTGTTCAGAGGCTCATTTAGAATTTTTGAAATACATAACTTAGAAGTGGGTTTATTCATATTTTACGACAACAGAGGGGAGCAATTTTAAGGGGAAAAAACGCGAATAATTAATTCAATTATTCACAATTATTTCAATTGGTGGTAACTCTGAAAATAATGTGAATTTTTCAAAAATTCTAGTTCAGCCTCTGTAGAGAGGTGTGAGCTATATACAGGCAAAATATTATTATAATAGAATCATTTTTCACAAAAGGAGAACATTTGGAAAAAAGATTATTCTAAATTAGTTTTTTGCCAAAGTATTATATTTAAATAAATTTTTTTTGTCAAAATGTCCTTAAAACAATTTTATGCATGTATTCTAATCTGAGTAACACTAAATATCATGAAAATGATCCATTTATGCGCTTTTTTAAAATCACGGTTCCGAACGTAGTCGGATACCTTAAAGTTTGTATCATGAATTCTAGACCATCCTGTGTATATATTTATATTAATTGTAATTATTTAATAAAAAGTAACTGAAAGAAAAATTTTCTTTGTTGACCTAAATAGGAATTGATTTTAATATATTTTTTGCATTACTTGTTTTTATTGCATTTTTTATTTTACATGCATTCAAAGATGCATTTTAAAAAATGAAAAATCATATATAAAAACAATATTTTTACTTGTCTTCTCCATACTACACTGTACAGCAAATCTTACGAAACAATTATTTCAGTTTGCATAAAATGGATTGTTTCTGTTCCAAACTATCTGTTCCCGATCTTGACAGAAATTTTATTGAATACCTTTACGGCGTCATTAAAAACACCTCTGTATCACGCAGAAATGTTTATAGTTTATTGTTTACTTTCTTCACCATTCAAGGTTGCTTCATTTTGTCGTATAAAAGGAAAAACAAAAACGAAATTTTGTTACACATCACACACGATGAATTTCACATCCCTTCACGTTTTCGCCTTAGTTTGAACGATAGAAAAACTGAAGCTAACAGTAATATAGAAAAAAAGAGAGAGACAATTGCCCATATTTCTTAAATGTGAGCAAATTACTTTCATCACAGGGCTGAACTTCGTGAGAAAATTTTAATAAAACTGGGCAAAAAATTGGGTCAGTTTTCTTCATGAAAAAGAGCGGTTGCCTTTTAAGATGCTATCACCTTTTCTATTCACCTCTAAACGGTTCTCGGATACATTTTACCCTTTTGTTTGCTTATCCGAGTCAAGAACAATGTTAAGTTTTCGGAAGTAAATAAAATGCCTCCTCCTCTTGTAAACAGATGTGGGTCAGTTTGATGAAAAATGGACCTGAATTACGTATTCGCGTGAATTACTGAAATAAATTGAAAATGAAGAGGCTGCATTTGAAAAGTAAGAGTGCTTACTAGAGCTATTTTATATCTTTACAAGCCGTTACCCGTTCGCTTCTCTGGGTATTTCATGATGTTGTACAAATATATGTCGTAGGAAAATGATGAAATTAGGAATCTCATCCAATCCCTAAGGGAGAGGATCACTTGGCGGTAGATGTTAAAATAACGTCTCTTCAAGGTCATTTCCCTGATGAAAGTAAGGGATTTGAATGAATCTCTGAGCTGTTTCAGTGAAATGATGAAATAATATTGTCAAGAGCTTAAAAGTGTTTATGTGGCCGCGGTAGCCGAGTGGTATAGGTATCGGACCGTGGCTTGCCTTGTCACGAGTTCGAGCCTAGTACCACTAAAGACCCGCCGTGTAGGGCAGCGATGCACGATAAATCTGTCGAGAGCTGAAACGTCCTCCCGTTGGTGTGGTGTGGTAGTTAGGAGAGGGGGGGTGCCAGCTCAGGTGTCGTCCACGTCACTTGACCATGGTTCAAAATTACGTGGTCCGTCGCCAAAAGCCTTCGTGTAGCTTAAACAGTGCGACGTTAATAATAAATCAAATCAAATCATTTAAAAGTGTTTATTTAAGGGGAGTTGGAAACCTCTCTCTTTCTCTATACTGACAATGTTAAATTGGCTGTTTTCGATGTACCTTTTCTCAAAATCTGTTTTATGTACTTGCTTGAAATTTTTCATACTATTAAAGTGCACCTCTCTCATTATACTAAAATGAGCTTTTAGCTAATTTTGAATTTTTTAATAAATTATGAAATATTTTATCAAACATTGCGAAATTTGACCCATTTTTTACTTAAAAATTTTTTTAAAATTAAATTTTTGAGTTTTTTACAAAAAGCTCATCTTAGTATATATTAGACATCATTGTAAATAATTCATAAAAAATTTACATACCTGTGAACAGTAGTTTCTCAGAAAAGGTACATCGCACATTAAAATTTACATTTTGAGATAAATTGATTTTAATGTATACAGTGAGTCTTCTAATCGACTAGGAAATAAAAAAATAAAAGGCTCAATTTAAAATAAATATACATGTTTTGGTTTATATTAGTCGTTACACTTTTAATCAAAAACAAAGTAATTTGTTTACAATTTTCGCCATTCAAATGGGAGTGGCCCAAATTCAACGATTATTTAAAAATACGTTTTAAGGGCTTCTAAATACCCTACAGGTTAAAGTAAGGTATTTTTAGAAAGGTAAAAATCTATACAACTTGAAAATGTAAAAATCTGAAATTGTCAAAAAAATAAGATTTTAGCTTTCCAACACCCCTTAACAAATAGGGTGCATTATATTAAACGTAGAAGTAAGTAATACAACAATAGTCAATGAAATACAAATTGTTTATTCGAAACTAATTAACAAATAATTAGAAAATTAGGCAGGCATCCCTATGTTAATCCTATGGAGCCATTTTTTTAAAGATATGGGGATCGATAGTACTACCTGTATGGTTAGGAAGTTCAAGGACTCGACCCCCCCAGGTGTCTTCCTCCCCCCGTATAGCATTTTGCCAATGCAAATCCCGACTAGTTAATTTCACTGAAACAGTTCCGGGATTTGATAAAATCCCTTACTTTCATCTGGGAAATGACCATGAAGCGACCTTATTTTAATATCTCCCTAAGGGATTTGATAAAATTCCTAATTTCGCCATTTCCCTGCGACATATCTACTGTTTATCTCAGGGGTGGGCGGACTTTTTTGGAGTACAGGCTACTTCTAATGTTTTTAAGGTGTTGAGGTCCACCAAGGGGTGGCCAATATGTATAAAATTGTAAGTTTTCTTTTTCTTAAATCTTGTTTTAGACGTTGTACCCGTCTTTTAAATTATCTCAGATTATTATGTTTACTACAAAAACACAAGTAACACAAAATTGTCAAGTTGCATGCTTGCACAACTATGAGAGCGATTGCCAGGCCGTAAGCGTAGACGTATTCAATGCAAGCAGAGAGTATACGTGAATCTATGAATCTGATACCTATGTATGTACTTAATTTGTTCACTGACGAGTTCCACGACATCGAGGGACATGACATAATCACAAGAACCCAATCCCGTGAAAGAGCGGGGTGTGTGGGGGAGGATATTTCAATAGCCAATCCCGTGCTATCGCGAGAAGAGCTGATCATCTACATTTATTCTTCCCTTCAGTTGGCGTGTGGGGAAAAATTCATTTATACGGCAGGCATCGCAGTGATCGCTTTTTTTCAACTACGGCGGCAGTGAACGTATCAAGCGTCATGGTAAGCTTCCAATGAAGGTACATGTGTCGTCTACACATTTATCGAATCATTTGCTAAACACAGTTTATCCATTGTGAAAAGTCGTTTCTCCTGTCGAGCTGGCGTCGGTGTTCCATAAATATATTTCTTTTAGTCTTAGGTCTCAGTAAAAGGGATCATTCCAAAATGTCTTGCAGGTCCACCGACGCGATGGACTTAATGCCCATCCCTGGTTTATCTGTTAGAATGTAACAAAATATCAACCTTTATCAATCTCACCTCATGATTTAAAAAGAACAGTACTTGAATTTCTGAAATTGAAAAGAATTATTTTTATCCTTCCGCAACCCCCTGCGCAAGAAGTGGATTTCCGCAACCCCCTGCCCAGAAACGGATTTCCGCAAAACCCATTTTTAGTGGATCTCTACTGAATAAAACAAACGTACATGCCAAATTTACAGATTTAAAGTCTAAATCTAATAGTTGAAAAACGGAAAATTTTTTTACAGGTACGTCCATTCACCACCTTTGACAGTCGATTTCTGTATGACAGGTTCTTAGTGGATTTCAGTTAAATAAAAGAAACATGCATACCAAATTTCGTTTGGGAGAGGGGGGAGGGTCTAGCAGTTCGGAAACAGAATTTTTTTTATCAATACGCCACAGTAACTTCCCGCTTCTCCCATTGGAGTCGATTTCTGTAAAATCCGTTCTTAGTGGATCTCTTCTCCATGAAAGGAACACGTCTACCAATTTTCAAGTCTGTAGGTCTAATATTTCCAAATCAAGAATATTTATCTGTAGCGCCCCTTCAGCCCCCACAAAACCTCTTGGGGGAAGATTTTCGCTTTCGTGGTCTACTCCATGAAAGAAAAGCGTCTGCTAATTTTCAGGTTTTTATTCCAATAGTTGAAAAGCGGGAATATTTATCTATAACATCCCTTAAGTTCTCGCAACGCTCCTTGTGAATCGATTTTTACAAAATCCGTTCTTAGCGGATATCTACTCCGAAAGGGGAAAGGGGCTTGCCAACAAAATTTCAAGTCTATTAGCTCCGAAAATATGGTGATAAGTGAGTGAGTCGCTTTTCTCCTTTATATGCGTAGATGAACACTCTATGTTTATATATGTTGCAGCCCAAACCCAAAATAGACCAGATAGCAAATTGGCTGAGCAATTCGCGTTTTGGCCAACGTTGCTGTAAACTTACCAGCCAATGTCCGATCTTTTCTTGATTTCGGGCTTTGGGCGGCCAGTTCACGAAGTGGCTTGGGACGATCGGTCAAAGTAGGAAGAAAGTAATTAAGAGCAGATTGTTTTGCACAATGTTAAAAAAGAAGTATTTAAAAATGAGTACTTTTGTGTACTGTTTTTTTTCAAGCACAATTGTTTCGGAAACGAGTTTAAATATGAGTGACACCTCTGAATTAAAAATAAGCTTGTAGTATAAAAAAGACCATGATCTCTTGTTACTAAGTTCTCATGTTAAAGCCATAATAGAAATTATTCAGTGAACGTATACGCTGTAGCAACGCGATAGTGAGAAGAAGATTAGATTTGCTCCATTCAAAATGACGAATTATATCCTAAGCGAATGCGTTGCGTATCGTGTATGAATATAACGACAAACTGAGTATAGGGATGGTGATCTGAGATCGATTAATCAAAAAATCGATTTCTCAGGCAAAAAAAATCGATTTTTCAAAACGATATGTAGAATTGAATCGATTCTTTGAATCGATATTTCACTATATATACCACTATAATTAACTTTACCGCTTACTCCTAACCTCTGTTTATACACAGTTCCTAGTATCTAATAGAACGGTCCTACCTCTATATCCTAGGTAGCAGCAACACATTCGAATCCTCAATGTCGTTTCTTTATCTCGCGTGGAATGGTATCCACCTTGACTTGAACACACTATCACGGATAGCTGAACACTGGAATATCGGCTTACTTCAGCTTACACGCTTAAACTCAGACTAGCATAATCACTTCCCAAAAAACCACCTTGCTTACGCTAAACTTCTGCTATTTAAAAGGTTCCTAATTTGCATAATCACGCTTCGCTTCTGGATTTGGTTGGAAAGAATTTGCCTTTTTCGGCCCCAAAGAGCCCAAGAGGATAGTTAATAGAAAGCGCGATGAGCCCGTCACAAAGGGGCAGTCCTAGAAGTCCGGACAACCCCCAAAGCTCTTAATTTTTTTTCCGATTGATTATCATTCTAAGTATATTGCATGTAAAATTTAATTTATTTGTTAAAACTAATTAATTTTATTAATTAATGCTAATTATTTATTCAATAATTCGTTTTTTACTGTTTCTTTGTTCCCGAAAATCGACAAAATCAAAAGGAGCATGATACAAGAAGGGTGGACTTTCAACCCTGGACTCCCCCTGAAAAATTCCTGTGTGTGCTACTGGCTATGACTCATGACACACCCACCACGAGTCCGTGATCATGACTACTAGGATTCTACGGCCTGGTAATAGGTTTGAAGAAATGTGTTCATTTGCGAATTGAAGTCGAATGAGGCTCTTAGTCCTATAGAAAATACAATGTCCTTAAAAAAAGAAACTGAAAAACTGGAAAAACCGGAGAACATATTATATTTAACAGATACAAATAAATAAAATTGGGTTTTTGGAGCACTTCAGAACTCGAGGTTCGTCCGCCATTGAATTCGTCTCTAGGAATGTTTAGGTGGTTATGGTCGCGAAATCGAGGCCACCATGTCATGAGTTCGAGCCGTAGTGCCACTGATGACACACCCTGTAGAGGGGGCCGGTACATCTTAAATTTGTCGAGGCTCAAATTTTCCATTGGCGTGGTGTGGAATTTCGAAGAGAGTTGCCAGCTCAGATGTCGTCTTCGTCACTTAACCATGGTTAAAAACTACAGGGCCTTCTTCCAATAGCCCTCGTGTTGCTTTACAGTACGATGTTGATTAACATTGGCTTAAAGCTCTGCAGTAATTGATGATCGGATAGTCTTATAAAAGAATTCGTTCTAGTACATAGGGCTGTGACGGTTGAAAAAATTAATGGTAGCGTGAGAGTAAAGAAATTAAATAACTGATTTATTTACGTCACAGCTATAAATTACAGTATTTATATTTACACTGCTGACCACCGTAAATGCAACACCAAGAAAGACAAGAGGTAGCACAACAAAATTTATTTTGTAGGTAACATGTTGACCAAGTATCAAATGATTAAATTTAGACTTCTGTGAAATGTGGTTCCTACCAGAATCAGCAGCCAGAGTAGCCGCCATTGTTGGAGATCACCGCTGCCACACGCCTCGGCATTGATTCAAAGAGACTTTGGATGTGTTCTTGGGGTACAGCAGACCAAGCAGCTTCCACACGTTGCCAAAGTTGATCTGGTGTGGCAGCTGGGGGTGTAATCTGGGTCAATCATTGAGCAACCATGGATGACATGTTTTCTATCGGTGAAAGATCCGGAGAGCGAGCCGGTCAGGGAAGCAGTTCAATCTGGTGATTGACGAAGATCCTTTGGACAATGCGTGCCACGTGTGGTTGCGCATTATCCTGTTGAAATATGGCTGTGGCCAAGCCCTGAAGGTAAGAAAAGACGATGTGTACGACGATGTGTACAGTAGTGTGACGATGCGTAACGAAGCTGTTCAGCATCCTCTCTCCACGCAGTCTCCAGACTCGAATCCGACCATCGTAGTGTTGCAGACAAATGCGCGATTCGTCAGTAAAGACAACTTCATTCCATTCTGCCGCCCACATCCTTCTTTCATCGCACCATTGGTGGCGGAGACGTCTGCGGTTCTGCGTCAAGGGTAGACCAAACAATGGACGTCTTGCAGAAAGACCACTCTGCTGTAAATGGCTTCGAGTGGTATGCGCAGACACTGAATGATGCGTTGCAGACTCAATGTGCTGTGCAACGATTCGTGATGTGACTGAGCGATCCGTCACTGCCATGCGCACAATTTGCCTGTCCTCACGTGAAGTGGTGCACTGAGGTGGATGCGATCGACCATGCCGGTCCGTCGTACCCTCCTGCATCTAACGGTCACATATCTGCATTACAGTTATTTGGTTTCGTCCAACATGACTACCGATTCTCCTGAAAGATAATCCACAATCTCGGTAGGCCACTATCCTTCTTCTGTCGAACTCGGATACTTGATCAAAAGCTGGCGCCACAGGCGCGCGTGAGGTGAATCTGCGCTGAAATTCTAATCATTTGCATATCTCACCTCCGCTAATGCATGTTGTAAATTTCATGTTATTTGCATGCTTCCTTCAGGGTGTTGCATTTACGGTGGCCAGCAGTATACATTGAAGTTATTCATAATATTGAGTATTTCATTTGTGTTCAGAATATGTTGTTTGTAAGAGAGGAGGCAACACAATTGTTCTCTTCGGTGTTTTCCACGGAATCTTCTTTCCACTCCATGGTCTTGGGATGGGGCGGTTTCTTTCTGACACTTCGAATTACGTTCGGAGTTTCCGGCTAGCAAGTGTGTCTAGCCATTGGGATTCCTCATTAGCATAGGTTGCCGGGACAGTGTCAGATAACCCTGCAGTATTTAGGGGTGCACGTGTGCATAGGAATGGTGTTGTCCTATCCACAAAAAGAAGCTGGTTTTTCAGCTGTTGGACGAAAATACGTCACAGGGTTTGTAATGTTCATTTCATTTGTGAAATTAATTTCAGTACCAATACACTCGCATCTTAATAAATAAAAAAAATGAATTAAATAACACATAATTTAAGGCAAAGTATTTGATAACATGCCAATGAAATAATTATTGAAATTAGCCAAAAAATTACTTTCAAAATGTAATATTTTAATCTGCTTAAAACATGCCATTGGAGTGGCTTTAGACATTTAATAATTTAAATAAAACAGTTATAGAAATAAATATTAAAGTAATCCATCCAATGAACAATGAAAAAACAAGGGAGAGGGGGGAATATTACAATTTCTTATTTATAACTTCTCAAAAATAAAAATATTCTTATTTTTTTTCATGTGTATCCAGAAATAAATTACAATGCGATAATTTATAATGTAGAATCTTAAATACGAAACTTTTTTTTTCTTTTTTCCCAGTGATGCAGATGATTCTCAATTGCGATTTGTGCAAATATGTATATAACGCAAAAAATGTTAACTAACTTGTTATTATTATTTTTTTAACCTCGAAACCTAAATTTGTTTGAAGAAGGAAAGAACAGAAAAAACCTCACGTTCTAACCTACGAAGACCCTAAAAGGTTAAAAAATTTCGATATAACTAGAAACATAAAAAAGAAATAAAAATATGTACAGAATTAAAGCATGCAAAAATGTAAAATTTATAACTAATAAAAGTCTTTGTATATATATAACAACCTATTTTTAAAATTTTTTTTTCCTTTTTTAATGGCTAAAAAGTTTTTTGAAAGTATTCCTGGGTATATATAAATATTTTAATTTTTTAATAAGTCAGTTAATTATTTAGAGTAATTTTTCAGTACTTTTTCGTTAATATTTGCTCCCCGAATTTTTTGAATTGTTACGAAAAGTAGCTATAATGAGGAAATAATGAATAAGAATGTAATGCGTAAATTGTTGCGACAATTATAGAAGGTAATTTGCGAAAATAATTTTTATGCTTACATTATGAAATACGTTTCAGAGCATATGAATAGTTTATACACATATACCGGTTATCTAGGATATGATTTAACATTCCGCAGAGGTTTATGAATAAAATACAGGAATAGATTACTTATAAATATATATATATATATATATATATATATATATATATATATATATATATAATACTCTAAGGCAACGTAACCTTTTTATCGCTGCAGTTGATTGATTGATTGATTGAATATTAACGTCACACTGTTCAGCTACACGAGGGCTTTTGGCGACGGACCATGTAATTTTGAACCACGGACAAGTGACGTGGACGACACCTGAGCTGGCACCCCCTCTCCTAACTACCACACCACACCAACGGAAGGACGTTTCAGCTCTCGTCAGATTTAACGTGCATCGCTGCCCTACACGGCGGGTCTTTAGTGGTACTGGCTCGAACTCGTGACAAGGCAAGCCACGATCCGATACCTATACCACTCGGCTACCGCGGCCACTTTCATCGCTGCGGACCGGTCAACGTTTGATAATTTTATCGCGGCCCGCTGAGGGTGGGACACGTTGATTGTTTATATTTTAGATTGTTTTGATTTAGCAATTTTAATTTAGTTACATTTAAATATGCCTTCAGAATAAAACATAGTTACACCAAAAATGAATAAAAGTGATTTACCGTGGAATATAAAATGATTTCCATGGAAAGTTGCGCAAATCCGAGAGAAATGCACCACTTTAAATAAAATGGCAATAATTGAATGTTCTTTAGGTGGCCCGGCACCATTTGATCCACGGACCGGGGGTTGCGGATTACTGCTCTAAGGTGCCTGATTACTCTTAGGCACCGAAAACATAATTTCTATAAGAAAATAAGTAATTCGTTCATATTGTTACGAATTTTGTGTAATCAATTCTTAAAATACTGTAAATGTCGCAGGGAAATGACGAAATTAGGAATTTCATCAAATCCTTAAGGGATATGATCTATTGACGGGAGCTGTTAAAGTAACGTCTCTTCAAGTTCATTTTCCTGATGAAAGTAAGTGATTTAATCAAACTCCTGAACTGTTTCAGGGAAATGATGAACTAGTCAGGATTTGCATTGGCAAAATGCTGTCAAGGGGGAAGGGGAGACACCTGGGGGCGAGTCCTTGTACTTCCTAACCATACAGGTAGTACTATCGATCCCCTAAATATCTCAACCCCATATCTTTAAAAAAAATTGGCACCATAGGATTAACATAGGGATATATATTTTAGTGTGTAAGTAACCGAGAGGAAAGATGGAAATTTTCTATGCGAATGGATCTATTATGTTTAAAAAGATATGTATGGTTGAAAAAAAGGCTGAAAAAATTGAGATCTTCTGCTCCATAAGCCAGAAATAAAATGAGCGTGGAAGAGGTTAAGGTATCCGACTACGTTCGGAACCGTGATTTTCAAAAGCGCATAAATGAATAATTTTCATGATATTTAGTGTCACTGAGATTAGAATATGTGCATAAAATTGTTTTAAGGACATTTTGACAAAAAAAAACTTATTTAAATGCAATATTTTGGCAAAAAATTACCTTAGAATAATCTTCTTTCTAAATGTTCTCCTTTTGTGAAAAATGCATCTATTAGAATAATGTTTTGCCCGTATATAGCTCAGACCTCTCTACAGAGTCTCAACTAGAATTTTTGAAATATATAACTTAGAAGTGGGTTTATTCATATTTTACGACAACAGAGGGGAGCAATTTTAAGAAAAAAACGCGAATAATTATTTCAATCGGTGGTAACTCTGAAAATAATGTGAATTTTTCAAAAATTCAAGTTCATCCTCTGTAGAGAGGTCTGGTCTATATATACAAGCAAGATATTATTATAATAGAACCATTTTTCACAAAAAGAGAACATTTGGAAAAAAGATTATTCTAAATTAGTTTTTTACCAAAATATTATATTTAAATAAATTTTTTGTCAAAATGTCCTTAAAACAATTTTATGCATATATTCTAATCTAAGTGACACTAAATATCATGAAAATTATCCATTTAGACGCCTTTAAAAATCACGGTTCCGAACGTAGTCGGATACTTTAATATTAGACTGCCAAAATACACAAGTGTTACAAACTGACAATTACAATTATTTTAAATTCCGAACGTACATGAATATACTAAGAATTCAAGCTGACCACCACTCTAGCCAGGTATCCAACGAAGTATAAACTCACATTTTTAATTCAGTGCCTGTCAATCATCTGATGAGAAACACAGCAATGGGTTATAACCTTTCTTTTTATATGAGAAATGACACAGAGCAACCGTTTATATTGAGTTAGGCTTCTTTGTAAACGAATAGGTTCTTGTTCAATTATAACAAGGTCACTCGTGAAAAGAACAAACAAATCATGGGTCATGACCGAATTCCCATGGAACATAAGTTAAAACTAAACTCTCCACTCCGTTTTGTTTCTTCGTACAATTATTTTCAAATTTGACTTGTTTTAACAGATAATAATTTAAGAATTTTTATGATTCGTATTGTTTGTATATGGATTCATAGTACCTCATAAATTGAATATTTGGTACCTATAAGATCTTATTTATTTTAAATCTTGTGTTTTAAAAATATTATAGAATGATTAATAAATGATTAATTGAAAAATACTAGTACTTTAAAATTATATAAGTATGAGTAATTATATGAAATTCAGAAAACTGGCTTTGTAGACTTGATTTTCGATTACATCAATTCCGGTTTTGAAAAAAGAACATTTATAAAAGCAAACTTTAAAAGTAAGAATGTATGCGTAAAAAGAGCTCTATATAGGTAAATTAAGGTGGGGGGAATAAACGATACATAACGAGCATAGTGCTTTACAATGAGAGTAAAATAGAAATATATGAGTTGATTTTCAATTAGTAACAAAGAGAAAAACAGAAAAACGCACCTTTTAAATGCTTACTTTTATCATATTTTACATTAAGGTTAAGTGTCTTCTGTATTTCAATAGCAAGAGAAAATTTTTTTTTCTTATACGATAATCTAAAATATTTCTCATTTGGTTCAAAATGTACTTTAATCATTAGGGTAAAGCGAAAAAATTTTCTTTTCAGAAATTTTAAACCTATCTTTGTAAAAAAAGGTTCTTTGGTATATAGATGAAAAAAAGGGGAAAATAAAATTTATAAAATTATACACTTTTTTATGTTATATATATATATATATATATATATATATATATATATATATATATATATATATATATATATATATATATATATATATATAAGTACTACCACAAATGATCTGAAGTTCAGGTATTTGAGCTTTTTTATGGCAAAAAGTCAAAGTAATTTTCGTTAAAGAAAAATATGTGTTTTAGTGCTATTTAGCATTTAATGCAATGAAAGGAGACCTACTAAATATTTACAAGGAAAAACATCAGATTCATTAAAAAGTTTCTTTGGTATTAAATTTTTTTTAAAAAAAATCTCTACTGTCGAAAAATTGCAAGACACGATAAAGTGGAAGACGGAAAAATACTTGAATCGGACTGATTCAACGGTGAGGAGAGGGAGAAAGAGCTGGGGGTATATGAAATGTTGCAATGGACTAAATTCATGATGGTCACATGATAACGGCAATCACGTGCTTCCTATTGATTTAAAATTGACATACTAGTTTTCAACGGGTAAAGTTTAGATAAAATTTAAAATTTGATGATTGGGTAAAGAGTTCACGTGTGTTAAAATTCATCAAACAGTTTTCAAAATTAAACAAAAATACTTATATTATACGAATACTTTTAAATTAAGTACATTTTGTTTAACTGTGTGCATTATTATATCGTTGACAAATTTGTACTTTCTAAAAGAAAATTCCTGCAAAAAGCAAAAGTTGGCAACAGTGAAGCATATGAACTAATTGGCTGGAAATGAGTGATTATATTTATGGTATAATTATGGCATCGCATTAATTTATGAATTGATTGGCCGAAAACACGTGGCTCAGTTATCATGTGACTATGACGTCACATGAATTTAGTCCATTAGGGATTGCAATACCGGTATACCGAATACCGGTATTTTAATCCATTTGTACAATTTTGTAATACCGGTTTTCACAAGTTTAAATACCGTTTTTCCTGTATTTACTATAAATTGCTTAAATTGTCACCTCCATGCTTTCAGCAATCGCCAACATAGCAAAATAGTATACATTTTTGTTTTTATGTCTCCCTAATGGGCGAAATTAGTTAGACTGTGAATATAAAGTTGCATCGTACAATCAAGAAGAGATAAAATATATGAAGCATCCAAGGAAGCGTTCCCTAACTATCCTATTACACCTCAGAGTGATACTGCACAATCACAGGATTTGTATTCTGATATTCGTATTTGTGAAAACAAGGTTGTAGTTGTAAAAAAAAAGTGCGTAATATTTTGAAATTTTAAAATTGTAATGACTTCTCGTTATTCATATTGTATTTGCATACCAGACTTACAATGATTTTTAAAATGAAAATAAAAAGTAAGAAAAGAGACTAACCAATTCAAATTTGATCAAATTTATTGTAAATTTTCTTAAAGTTTTTTACCCGCACAAAAACCTATTCACATTCAGAAGAATTCGGTACAGTTATCGAAGATGATTATGACACTAATGTTGATAGGGAAAATGAATTTCTCTTGAAGAAAAATTAGAATTAAAGATAACTAAAAAAATTTCCACGAACAAAATGCAATACAGAAGTCAGCTATATCCAAAAAACCATCCGAAGAGAAATTGCTTTATTTGAAAAGATGAGGAATTTAGTGGTAAATACTTGTGGAAAAAGTGCAGAGCGCATTACTAAAAGTACCACCAACTAGCGTAGATGCCGAAAGAGAGTTTTTGACAGCAGAAAATTTTTGCACAAAATTACGTTCTAGGCTTAATGATAGTACAATTGATGCATTATGTTTAAAAGATGACATTTTAAAATTTATTATAAAGGGTGTTTTTTTTAGAGGTATAGAACTTTAAATTGCAATAAAACAACGATGTATTATTCGATTGACATGAATTTTTTTTATTCGAAAGATAATCTTGTGGCATTACATTTTAAATATGATTTCTGGCATATGACTGCCACGGCTGGCTCGGACGTAGTCCAATCTGGACGTCCAATTTTCGATGACTTTTTCCAACATTTGTGGCCGTATATCGGCAATAACACGGCGAATGTTGTCTTCCAAATGGTCAAGCGTTTGTGGCTTATCCGCATAGACCAATGACTCTACATAGCCCCACAGAAAATAGTTTAGCGGTGTTAAATCACAAGATCTTGGAGGCCAATTCACAGGTCCGAAACGTGAAATTAGGCGGTCACCAAACGTGTCTTTCAATAAATCGATTGTGGCACGAGCTGTGTGACATGTTGCGCCGTCTTGTTGGAATCACAGCTCCTGGACATCATGATTGTTCAATTCAGGAATGAAAAAGTTAGTAATCATGGCTCTATACCGATCACCATTGACTGCAACGTTGTGGCCTTCATCGTTTTTGAAGAAGTACGGACCAATGATTCCACCAGCCCATAAAGCGCAACAAACAGTCAGTTTTTCTGGATGTAACGGTGTTTCGACATACACTTGTGGATTAGCTTCACTCCAAATGCGGCAGTTTTGTTTGTTGACGTAGCCATTCAACCAGAAGTGCGCTTCATCGCTAAACAAAATTCGCTTATGAAAATCGGGAACAGCGGCAATCTCGTTTTGGGCCCATTCGACGAATCTACGCCTTGCTTGATCATATTTAAAATGTAATGTCACAAGATTATCTTTCGAATAAAAAAAATTCTTGTAAATCGAATAATACATCGTTGGTTTATTGCAATTTAAAGTTCTATACCTCTAAAAAAACACCCTATAGTATCACAGACTGAATAGTCATTTACACTTTTTTGTGATTTAAATAAATAAGATGTTCCCTTATATATCACAATATTTTTTGTCTTATTTGCACTCTTTAATAAAGCTGGTAAATAAAACAAAGAAACACCTGTGTTTTTATAAAATTTCTAATACCGATATTAAAACCGGTATCCCAGTATTAAAATCTAAAAAATACCAAATACCGGTATTGAACTTTTGGTTCGGTATTGCAATCCCTATTTGCAATGTACATTGATTACTCACGACTCAGTATTCATTTATCTACAATAATCGTTTTTTTTCGGTTATTTATATATCTTAGGAAAATAATATTATTCTGAGTCTAAAATCATCCAACCGAAATTAAGTATTTTCCCATTTTTTCGAAACACTTTGTAGCAACATTAAGTTTTGAATTTTTTAAAGAAAAATTCGTTTTATCCTAATCTTTATACCAAGGGCCAGCCACCCCTTAGCTGTGGCATGCCAAAACAATCTATGAATATGATTCAGCATACCACACAGAAGGACATGTTTGAAACAATACCATTCCTGCCAAAATGCATGCAGAGTTGGAGAATAGAAGTCAATAATATAGATTTACAGTTTTATTATACATTTATTTTACGTCATTTAAAGATATTTCTTATCATAAAAATAAACAGTTTAAAATATAACTATTTCTTCAACAAAAATAAAAAAACTAAAATTGTACATATTTTATGTCTTTTGAAAACATATTTATTATAAAATAAAAAAATACAATTTAAAATATAAGTATTTTCGTACATTATAGTTAAATGAAAAGATAAGCAATAATTTTAATGCGAACCTAGTGCCAGCACAGCTCTACATTCATATCGCAAAATTTGGAGTATAACTTGTGAGTTTCAATTTGGCACGATTCTGAGCATTTAAACCATTTCTTTTTGTGGACTCCAAATATTTTTCATACAAGGAAAGAATTCGTACTTAGACATGCAGTACCCAAAGCGGAAAGCAGAGTACATGCAATTCTCTCTCTTCAAACAATTAAATATCTCCAGAAATGACATTCAATAATTTACAAAATAGCTGTAAATTTATCATATAGAGTTATCTTTTAGATCTTTTCGTAATTGCGTAAAGGTCCTTAAATCTGAAGATGTTTGTCAAATAAGGTTCATTACACATTGTGACGGGGAAATCTTTGGGGCCAGAATGGCATTTCAATTCAATCTTCTCAAGAAGAAAACGCGATATGCAGATTAGTGAATAATTATATATATTGGAGCTTTTGCATTCGCGAAAAAAGTCGGCCGGAGAGTATTATAGTAGCTATATAAAAGTCGGTTAGAAGCCAGAAAGTTGCATAAGAGCTGGATCAAGTCGGATAATAATAATATATAGAAGATTAAAATTAAAGAAATAAAGTACAAGAGGATATAAAGCTTGGTTGCTGGTCGCCGTGTGATATCGGTAAGCGATTGATTATTAAAGTTTAATTATAGAGCGGACTCTAGCTAGTTAAAGAATTGTCTATAGATAAAGTTTCGGAGGTTAACTTATCATAAAGATAATGAGTAGGATTTCAGACACTATTTAACTTAGTATTGTTAATTACATCATATCACTCCTGATTGTTTTCATTGATATAAGACTTGTGTTGCATTGATTAATATATATTGAGATAATAATAAACTAGATTTATAAAGGGTGTTTTTTTAGAGGTATAGAACTTTAAATTGCAATAAAACAACGATGTATTATTCGATTGACAAGAATTTTTTTTTATTCGAAAGATAATCTTGTGGCATTACATTTTAAATATGATTTCTGGCATAGGACTGCCACGGCTGGCTCGGATGTAGTCCAATCTGGACGTCCAATTTTCGATGACTTTTTCCAACATTTGTGGCCGTATATCGGCAATAACACGGCGAATGTTGTCTTCCAAATGGTCAAGCGTTTGTGGCTTATCCGCATAGACCAATGACTTTACATAGCCCCACAGAAAATAGTCTAGCGGTGTTAAATCACAAGATCTTGGAGGCCAATTTACAGGTCCAAAACGTGAAATTAGGCGGTCGCCAAATGTGTCTTTCAATAAATCGATTGTGGCACGAGCTGTGTGACATGTTGCGCCGTCTTGTTGGAACCACAGCTCCTGGACATCATGATTGTTCAATTCAGGAATGAAAAAGTTAGTAATCATGGCTCTATATCGATCACCATTCACTGTAACGTTGTGGCCTTCATCGTTTTTGAAGAAGGATTCCACCAGCCCATAAAGCGCACCAAACAGTCAGTTTTTCTGGATGTAACGGTGTTTCGACATACACTTGTGGATTAGCTTCACTCCAAATACGGCAGTTTTGTTTGTTGACGTAGCCATTCAACCAGAAGTGCGCTTCATCGCTAAACAAAATTCGCTTATGAAAATCGGGAACAACGGCAATCTCGTTTTGGGCCCATTCGATGAATCTGCGCCTTGCTTGATGATCGTTTTGATGAATTGCCAAACCAAACTGAGAATAAATCACTTGACAGCTGTTAAATCGGTCGCCATCTTGGAAAGTAATGCCAACTTAAACTTCTATACCTGGAAAAAAAACACTCTTTACTATGGAAGGTTCGAGTGGTCAACCATTTATCCCTACAAATCTAGGTCACGTAGATGATGAGAGGATACCCCCGGGCAGGGGGGTATCACAAAATTTATCAACTTTCGACCCACTCAAAATATTGACGAATTTGTAGAGTAGAGCAGAGTGCCACTGAGAATTGTAGTGCGTGCCGGATGTGGCATGTGTGCCGTAGGGTTGCTAACGTCTGCTTTATACTATAGAACAGGGGTGTCAAACTCAAAAGTTAACTTGGGCTAAGCAAACAAGGTTTGAGTTTAGGTGGGCCGCAAAAAAATCAATATTCGTAGAAACGTAGGTTTATTTCGAATAATACATTATAATAAACATACATAAAAGAACAAAAATACCGGGTGGGCAAAAAGTCCGTAAAAACTTTAAAAATTCATAAAATCCGGAGAAATTAACGAAAAAAAAAAACTGTTTGCAGGATCAGCATTAGTATGTCACGGGATTTTTTTTAAGCTAGAAAAAAATAATTCGAAAATCATCCGGTAGGTGGCGCTGTTACAAGCATCTGTGGTGGAAATATGCAAATTAGACGGCTATAAAAACCTTTGCTCTCAATGAATCCACATTCATTTCACCATTACAAACAGTGAATGTGAACAAGGATGCTCAGTGCACCGGATAAAGCTTTGTTGGTGAAGTTATTTTACATGAACGAGGAATCAGCGACCATTGCCTTGCGTAAATTCTGAGTTCAGAAAAATGTGAAGAGTGGAAAAGGCCCTTTAACACCTGCAGGTCTCTTAAAGCTTGTTAAACGTTTTGAGGAAACTGGAAAGTTTGAGGATCGAGCACGAGTCGGACGACCATGCTTGAAAGAAGCACGTGCACCCTGCATTGCTGTCGAAATGGAAGCGATTGCGTCCGAAGCAGCTTCAGGGACCAGCAGTGCTCGTGAAGCTGCCAGACGATTGGGCTTACCACCATCATCTGTCCGCAATATTGTTCTTCAAATCCTCCAGCTGTACCCATACAAATTGCAATCGTGCCATGAACTTTTGCCAGCAGATACCGCACAGAGGGAAGCATTTGCGAAGTGGGCCTTCTCTAAAATGGAACAGGATCCCACCTGGGTTTTTAACATCTTGTGGACAGATGAAGCTCATTTCTCGCTTCATGGTGACGTTAACAACCATAATTGTCGCATTTGGGCGACCATTCATTGAGTACACACAGAAGCCATTGCATTCCCTGAAAGTGACAGCATGGTGTGGTTTCATGGGTTCATTTATCATAGGACCCTTCTTCTTTGAAACGCAGTGCCCAGTAAATGGATGGATAACGGAAATGGTAAATGCTCAGCGTTATCTAACGCTTCTGCGGGAGACTGTCGTGCCATGTTTATTTCAACGAGGTCAGATTTCGAATGCCACGTTCATGCAGGATAGAGCAACCAGTCACACTGCTAACCCGGTTAAGGCATTCCTGATACAGACGTTCGGGGAAGACAAAATCGTTAGCAGGCGCTGCAGGTACCCATGGCCTCCTCAGTCTCCAGATTTAACACCGGCAGACTTCTGATTGTGGGGATGTTTGAAATCTCGCGTGTATCTATCCGGTCCATCAAGTCTGTCGGAACTGAAATATGCGATCCGCAGAGAAGTATCCTCCATACATTCGGACATGTTGCACTCTGCCGTTGCTGGATTTATCACTCGTCTGGAATGTCTTCTCCCCTGTGGTGGTGGTCATGAGGAACATATTCTGATATAATAAAGCTGTGAAAGTTTTCTGTTCATTATTTATGCATTGTTTCTTTGATTTACGTACATCAGCGCCACCTACCGGATGATTTTCGAAATTTTTTTTCTAGCTTAAAAAAAATCCCGTGACATACTACTGCTGATCCTGTGAGCAGTTTTTTTTTTCGTTCATTTCTGCAGATTTTATGAATTTTTAAAATTTTTACGGATTTTTTGCCCACCCTGTATATATATAATGTTTATATCCTGACACTTGACACCTCATTTCTGATGCTATCTTTCCAATTTTGGAAGAATTTTAAAAAAGTTTTATTGTGTATTATTAAGTGGGGGAAAATTTGCTGGGCCGCAAAAATGTTCATTGTGTTGCGCGAGTTTGATTCCCTTGCTATAAAACATCTTTCCCACATAGGCTCCAATGAATGATAATTTTCTTCCCCATATAACAATGATCTACACTATTGGTCATTTTTTTCAAAGAGTTTTGCTTATCTCTGCAGTTAAGCACATTACACTTTAGAAATTAATGTCGTAAAAGATTATTTTTACTGTTTTACAAAGATTGCAACATCTTTACGGTGCTTTTCCTTGTTCCGTTTTGGAAACTCGGAAGAAATTCAGAATAAAATTATTAAGCTGAACAGCAATTATTTGCAATAACTTTCTCATAAAAAATAGGCGCAAAGTAAAGGTTCTATAATTTGTTCAAAATCATCTCTGATGCAGATTACAGTAAAAAAGGACGTAAAAACCAACATAGCTGAATCATTTCCTTTCAAAAGCTCCACAATTGTATAAAACCATGCATTTTTATTCAAAAAGATACTTTCATCTGAAATGTCCGTTAACAACATCTTAAAATAACCCACCGCAGTCGTGAATGGACAGGCAACAGAATAGTCTTCTCAAGAAACACCAACTAGTTTTTATTTTCACTCCAAAAAGCGGCATCTTAAAGAAGATACCCAAAAAAACACTGCAGAAGAAGAGAAAGGAAGAAAAGAATCTTTAAGGTAACCCAACTGCGTTATTAATTCCCATCCAGCCAAGAAACGATTACCTGTTCAGTCATCATGCGCTCTTCATTCGACCCCATCTGTCAATTGCATTTTAATTATCTCCGACTTGTCCTAACGGGATTGGCCCCGAAGGGGGGCTTACCTTGTAGGAGGAAGACCCCGGAAGCACAACGGCATTCCTCGGGCACAAAGAAAACATCAAAAACAACTCACGACACAGAACAGAGTTGGTGCTCAAAGGGGTAGATAGATCACCGACCTCTGCTGTTGGTGGAACCTTTCACCTTTGCGGGAGAGCTGGGATATATACAGACTCTGGGTCAATGTCTAGAGGGTGGAGAGGGAGGGTTTGGATTAAGTAATTTTTTTTATTGTTGTTGTGTTGTAGGAATCATGAACAGGTAAGGATGGAACCAAAACGTAAAATTTTAATTAACTTTTTAAAAAAGTCCAGACGTTTGAGGTCAGGTAAGATTAGACATCATGGCTCCAGCACCTTTTGGGGATATTGTCTTAACACAGATATGTCTTATATAAACTTGAATGTGTGACTAAACTGAATAGTATTCCAGATGGATGAAGGTAATTTCGAGTTTTTGCTTTTTTGTAGATGGTTAATATCTTATTTTTTTCTCTCTGTCCTGTTCAGTCTGATCCGAGCCAATTCTGTTTCGTGAATTTTTTTTTTCGTTGGTTAACAGTTTTTTCTGAGTATTTGGCAAATGTCTCTCATACACTAAATTTAGGATAGATGTGTTTAATCCCTTAAGCGGTCAATTGTTTTGCCCAAAATGTTCCATAAACAGGCACTTTTTTTAAATTGTTCCTAATTAAGCATATTACTTAACAGAATGCGAAAATGGAAGAATTTTATTTTAATTTTCAATTTTAAAGTTTTCACGCTATTATTTTTTATAATTGTGAAACGCAAAAACATCTAAATGTTTGCTTTTTATAAGCTATGAAGTATGTTTCATATATCTTCAAAGAATTTATTTCATATTAACAAACGAATTTCGTGATCGTACCTCTTTTTCAAACGGTTGAGGATTTTGTATATATATATATATATATATATATATATTCTATTACGAATTTTGTGTAAAATAGTGTAAATAATTTGTATTTGGATGTGTAATGCCTTTATATTACTCTAAATTAGATTTAGTTTGTGTTAAAATTATAATATTCACAAGCAACGCCACCCCTTACGTTATAATGGTGATTCAATGGGAACTTGGCAAAATCTTGGTGATAGAGCCAAGTTAGCGTCATCTTTAGCGACCAAATTGGTGATAGCGACAAATTTGGCGAATTTGGTGACCATTTTGGCGACTTGGTGATCATGTTCGTGACTATTTTTGGTGAATTCAGGACCCTCTGGATTCTTCTAGAAATTAGTAGAGAAATAAACTAATTTCAAGACCTGTGACGCAAACTGGTCCTTCTCGAATTATCCGCGAGGGATATAAATAGAGAGATTGTGACGACTTACGCGTCTTTTCTTTAACAAGTCTTTTGGGTTCTTTGGGCCAGAATTAATGGCAACTCTTTTCCAACCAAATCCAAGAAACGAGAAGTCAAGAGATATAAATAATATAGGATATAAATATAGGATCTTAGAGTAAGCGTGAGGGCAATGATGGCAATGTAATGGTAGTGTAAAGGAATGTTCGACAGTTAAAGTGCGTTGTGGTATTGGATGATTATTGAAGTTCGTTGTTCAAAGATTCAAGTTCTACGTGTCGTGGATAAACATATTGGTGATCGATTAGCAGTTAAATGTACAACTGCATACCACTGTAGATAAAGACAAGTTTATTACAGAATAATATAAGGTAGGATTGATTACTTACTATAATTATATTTGAAGATTAGGCGGTTCAATTATTGATATAGGTCTGTATTATATTGTGTTTTGCGCATTGTGTCATCGTAGATTCTCTCATACATTAATTTATATATTTGTTCAAAGTTTAAGTTGAATATCTTAATAAAGTCATATTAAGATAATGTTTGATTCTAGTTCTTACGATAACCCTACACCTCTAGCTGACGCTGATGCTTCGAGGGATGTATTTCCAAGGGGAGGTACATCACAAGATGTTAGCCGAAAGTCAGTCAGTCTGGTTTTGATTAGCGATCAGTTAGTATTTCTCTGATTGTTGAAGCGAATAGTGATTACTTTGGCAGTTGAAAGAGCAATTGCTTATGAATAATCTTTTATATACGTGTAGTTTAGACACCGATAATTGTATCTGAGTACTGTTGAAGATGTAAAGATCTTTTGAGATTTATTCTGCGAATATTGCTGCTGAATCCTGTTTTTAAAGGATTGAATTTTCGACAATAAATTCTCATCGCTCTTAAAGAACTGTCTTGTTCTTTGCGACAGATTGGCATGAAAAAAATCCTTTGGAACATTACATTGTAATGGGGACAGAGATAATACAGACTTTTTTGGATTTTTTTCCATTTTTTATTTCTTCTCAAGCAACAAATTGCACATTGCCTTACCAATCCCTGTTCTTTATCAAATATTTTCAAGAATCTGAATTTCTGCCCTCAATGAAAAATTCCCGCCTTCACCTCAAAGAAAATCCTGGATGAGAAGTATTTCAGTACCATGGACAAACTGCATCTCTTAAAAAACACTAGAGAGCACTTATAATCTCACTATAAAAATAAAAAATATGAGCAAATCTAAGATAGAAAGAAGAAAATACCTGTACCTGCACAGCTTACGGGCAAACCGGGTGGCAAGCTTTAGGTAGCCCGTATGGTGTACGGGCAAACCTCTTAATTGGTTAAAACCTTTCAGAAGTGTCATTATTGCATAGTTTTCAATTACTGTTATAAAACAACTTGGTGTTAATCTGCTTATGACCTTTTTATTCTAATCAATGTGAACAATAAGACAGAAAAAGAATAACATCAGATAATCCAACTAACTGGGTTTTTTTTGTGTGTATCTTAATTACGAATATCATGTTTAAAACGCTAGTCTCATTTTATTTCCCACGTTAATAAATTGCCACTCTGTGTGTTTTGATTTATTTCTTATTCGCAGAAAAATAATAACTAAATAGTTTACGTATGCATTTTGCTATCAGCAAGCTGGCGCTAAGTTTTTCCCTAAAACCACCTAAATAGTTTACACGAAAGAACTGTTTTTCTTCGCTTCACCCCATGCGATAATAATATTTCTATTATATTTCCCAGTGTATTTCCCTACTCAGACACTGAGGGGATTCTTAAGTCACTTTTCTCGATCTGTACTTGAAGGGAAAGGCTACACAATTGTCTTTCTCCCAATGATTAAATTATTAAATAAATACTTATTTTTCTGCTAAAAAGTATTCATTACATATATATCGATTACAGAGAATCATTTGACTACGCAGATTTCCAGAATTAAATCTCATCGAACGTATATGGACCATAATCGAAAGGCTATTCTGTGCACAAAAATCCTGTAACGGCAACTTTTTCACCATTATGGACGGCTGTGAGGGCAACAAGAGTAAATATTTCTTTCGGGACTTCCGAAGACTGGTTGAAACAATACCATGTCAAATTGCTGTTATTCACCAGTTAAAAGGCTGCGGTAGTCGAATGGTCAAGGTATCGGATCGTAGCTGGCCTTGTCACGAGTTCGAGCCCAGTACCACTAAAGACCCGCCGTGTAGGGCAGCGATACACGTTAAATCTGTCGAGAGCTGAAACGTCCTCCCTTTGGTGTGGTGTGGTAGTTAGGAGAGGGGGAGGGACAGCTCAGGTGTCGTCCACATCACTTGATCATGGATCAAAATTACGTAGTCCGTCGCCAAAAGCCCTCTGTAGCTGAACACACAGTGTGACGTTAATATTCACTCACTCACCAGTTAAAAAGAGTTTCCTTACGATAATAGTGTGTATCCTATGATTTTTTAATCTTTAATTTAAATGTATGTATAAGTAAATGCATCAATTTTGTAAATTGAATGCCTAAAGTGATTCTCCAGCTATTACTATTACGTTTAAATTAATAACATTCGTCTAAGGCGGGCTCGAGGATTTTTGAACAGTACAATGCGCCGCGCCCACACCTGATTTTGAAAATTCCAAAAGGCATCATTTGGAAGAGTGATAGTCCGAATGTACACATATTATCCAATAATTACCAAACGGATACATTTCCATGGTAAAGGCGACACGAATTCATGATAAGCACATGAAAATCATGTAAGACAAACACAAAGTTATTGTAATAACAAGTTATTGTTTTTTTAATCAGCAAATCCTCCGTTATATTTCAACCAACCAGTGAGTAGAAGGGATTAAGGATTGAAAACAGAATGGTCGTTATGCTTTAATGTATTTAAACAGTTATATGTAGCAATATGAAATGCCTGGATGGAAAATTTTATAATATGGGTAAATTTTCATATTTCTGCTTTACAATAATAGGTAAAAAAATAACACATTTAAAGGAATAATGTTATTATAGGATCCAAATTAAGACTGAAGTACTTTGTGATCTTTCTACTGTCATGACAACGTTAAAGGTAATCTGAAACAAATTTTATTGGGAACAGGAAGTGATCTGGATGACCAAGAAAAGCACCTTTACATGAAGAAAGGATATTTCACAAGCTTTTACTTTCAAACCGAAAGCTTAATTCAGCATAAATTTTGAAATAATGGACTTTGACACCGAGAATGTGAAACGTGTGCTCGAAACAGCGAGAGGAAGACTGCTCAAAACTGGATTATGAGGCTTCAAAGCTCTCCCAAAGCCATTACTGACCAAATTTCAACCCAAGAAGTTATTGCCATGTAAGCAAAGGATCATTATGGACTATTAAAGACTAGGAAAAAGTAATATTTGATGATGAAAGCCAGTTTTTTGTTTCTGGTTACCGAAATAGTGTGTATGTATAAAGCGACGTATTCATAAAAAATTCAGCCTTCAATTCCTAAAGCCTACAGTAAAGCAAATGATGAAAGTGATAATACTAGCAGGATTCAAAAGTTCCCAGACTGAGCCTAAACGAGGAAAACTTTTGAAGTAGAGTGACTACAATAACATTTCTGTATTATTGCGTTTTTCACCTTTTCTAAAAAAAAGTTTGTTCCAAATCACATGGTCGGTGGGTCACCACGGCGACGTATTTTGTAGGCGGATGTGTATTTAGTCGTCGGTGATTGAGAGAAATTGTGTTGGTTAAGAGGGTGATGGATATTAATTTTTAAGTTCGTTTGGGAAAAAGTGCTCTGTTGATCTACGAAATACTGAAACAGGTGTAAGGCTATGATACATAATCGCAAACGCAAACTTTTGAGTGGCATCGACCTTTCAGAGAAGGCAGGGAAAGTGTCAAAGACGACGAACTCTCTGGACGTCCTCAAACTTCCCGCACTGCTGAAAACATCAAAAAGGTTTCTGCAGCGGTATGCAAGAACAGGCTTTAAACAGTAGCAGAATCAGTTGGGATAACCTCGGCCACATGTCAATGGATATTAACTAAGGATCTTGACATGCAAAGGATGTGTCAACATATCGTTCCTCACATTTTAATCGAAGACTTATCTGCAGATGAGTAAACAGTGCATCGCAGGTTGAATTAAAGAATATGGCTGAAAATGGATTCCAGAAATGTTTCAATGACCTTTGCAAGCCATGTCAAAAGTGTGTTGTTATTCAAGGGTCTTATTTTGATGGAGGATGTGTTTCAGCACAGCTTCATTTTTAATATTTTTTTAAGTTTTAGCCTCAATCTGGGAATTTTTGAATCCTACTATTCATAAGACTGCATGTCTCTTCGTGCTTTTAGATTACAAATCGGGAGCGGAATAGGGAAAACCAGAAATTACGTTCAAATACTACAAAATAAATTGCTATCAACGTGGTAGATCTTTTTGGGGATCAGTCATGGAACTTTTAGGACAATAATACTTCAAATCACTGTGCAAATGTTGTTCAGAAATGGTTCGAAAACATTACTATGAATAAGATGAACTGGCCAGGACAATCTACAGATATTAATCCAATAGAGAACCTATGGAATAAAATTGGCTATGACATTTAAAAGAAAACAAGAGTTGAAACTTTAATATATTCTTTTCACCATGTCATTACGAAGTAACTTCTTGAGACTGATGCTAAATCAGACGTTGTTGTTGTTGTCGTGTGTTTTTATCCTGGGATACATATGAAATACAAGTGGAAGAATGGAAACATACAACACAAAGAGAAGAAAATATAAACATTTAGCCAAATCAGATGTAGAATCATAATTAAATCAAAAGCCTTCTCCACAAAATATTCGTGTTTAAACATAAATAAAATCATGTAATTTTCTTAATTCGTGTTAAATATACCATATTTGTTAAGTTTTGTGTTTTTCTACTACAATATTTATTACGTTTTTCAACATATAATGTTATTCTGTTTTTACTACACATTAATGTGTTCAAGCAGCAGTATTACAAAAATTATTGGTTTTATTTTTAAAAAACTAATAACAGATTTCAAACCAGCATGAAAAATACTTAAGAATCAATAAAAATAGGTAAGATAGTACATAATTTCATGACAAAAAAATTAGGTAAAGGAAATGAGTATATCTCCAGGACTTTTTGCCACTCCTCTATCCTAGGAATCCGTAAGTCTTTTAATCATTATTAAAGGTATGTAAGATTAATATAAAGGCCAAGGGAGATTTGTTATAGAAAAAATTCAAGATCTAATGTTTGAACCCAATTAAATGAAAATTCACAAGCCCAAACAGCTGAAATATATATGCTATCTAATTAAATAGAGTATCTAATAACAATTTTTAGGAAATTGTTCTTCATATTATTATTTTTTTATATACTCACTTTTTCTTTGCTGTCATCTTCTGTTATAATTAACTATCATAGTTCTAGGAAATGCACTTGTTTATGTCACAGTTGGATAACTAATATCATTAGCCAGCGAAGAATTTTTAAACTGTCATTTAAGTAGTTTAATCTTTTAACTTTTACCTAGTTCTCTAAGCTAGTTAAGGATTTATTATTTTACGTACCAAAATTTAAATCTTTAAACTTTTTCTTAATTTTTTAACACGCAGTTAACAGGAATTTTGTACTCAATTGTTTCAAAAGGTTATAATTGTATTTTTTTTTACTTAGAATTTTTCCTTATGAACAACAACAAAAAAAAATTTACTATAACTATTATTATTGTTAAAGCCTGATAGTGTGAGAATGTATTAAACTAAGCTTTTAATGAGTATGAAGTACAAGTATCACAAGTATCATCCTCGTCCCTTGACTATGGTTTAAAATTACGAGGTCCGTCGCCAATAGTTATTGCGTTGCTCTGCAGTGCAATGTTAGAAAACACTCGCTCACTCATATTTGTCTTTCAAGCGATTTGTACTTCCTATCCCGAAAATGAGTACTTTTCTGACAACAAATTTCATCATAACATTAGCAATATAAGTCTTAATATTCCCTTTCTGAAGGTTTTGTGCCGTATTACTGTAATAATGCTTTTTTTAAAAAAAGTAATTAGGTTAATAAAATTCAACCATGAGAAAGATAACTCTCTCACTCCCAATATAATAAAAATTTCTTTCCAAAGATAAATTTCGACTTTTTTAGATGTCACTATAAACAATAATATTGATTTATACATTGTATCTTTAAACATTTGCTAACACAGCCTATTTTGAAGGGAGGATTCATATATTTAAGGTTTCCGACTACTCGCGACAACTTCTCTTCAAAAAAATGTACATATGGAGATTTTTTTTTTGGGGGGGGGTAGATATATTTAGTACGTTTTAAGGAAAAAAATGCAAAAATTAAGTAGATAAAAGGAAATTATTATTATTAAAATGGGAAAAAATGGGTAAAAATTGACAAAAAATTACATAAATGGGGCCCATTCTGTACAAAAAGTTTATGAGCAAACTTTAATTTTTCGATTTTGATTCGCTAATTTACCTTTTATTTTTGAAATGACCTTCAGGATAAGATATATTTTAATTTTTACAAAACTGGATCCCTCTTTATCTTAGTTATGATATGAAATCGCTTTAAAAAAAACAGTGATTTTATTCACATAAGGAACTGCAAATTTTGCAAAAAAAAGCAGTGATTGATAAATCTGAAGGTTAAAACACTTCTACTATTATCCAGATTATACACAAAAAATTCCAGTTAATTATTTTCAAAACTTTTTGAGCAATAGATGTTCCCGTTTGAGCATTTTCTAAAAAAACACATTTCGAATAAAACGCATTTTAAAGTTTGACATCTTGTTTAAAGTTATGGCATCTGCTTTGTATAGCGTTTGTAGTTCTTGCTCTAGTGAATGGAAAATAAAAATCTTGGTATTTTTATAAAGCTAATAGGATGGCCCATAAAATAAAATCGTTAAAAAAATGTGTCAATTTCTGAAAAAAATTAAGATTTTACGGTAGTTGGATACTTTAAGTAGACGGAGACGATAGCACCAATATGTAATCCTTATGCTAAAAAATTGGAAATCTGTTTGATATATGGGAGGAGTTTTAGCACACACACACACACCCTCAACCCCACGTGAATGCCACTGTCTTAAAAGTGTTACTCAATCATTAAGGTTATTAATAATTTTCCTAATCATGCCAGACAAAATTTCTAAATTTAAAGTTCTCTTTTACCAGGTTTTTACTAACTCGCTTTCTTTAATGTCGTCCAGGTGGAATTTTGTAATTGATTTTAAACTAACCTCCCGATGAGCTAGAGACTTGAAATTTGGACCATAGCTCAGAAGTGGATGACAATGGATGTTAAATCTATGTTATATTTTTAGTCCGTTATTAAAACATGGTACATTAAATTTTTTTTATTGAGAATATTTTTTAGAATGAAGAAGAAAACATTTACTATTGTAATTTGCAACATAGACGCACACCTGAAAATAATCAAATAGAGTTATTTTTTAAAGCATTTTTGCTGTCAATGACGATGTAATTTTAGAAACCACTGACGAAGCAATGAACTTTTGTGAATTTAGCCCTCTTTCGAAATGAGACCTACTTGTTTTATACCATCGTACGCTATCAGAATTAGGCATCTACCTAAGTTATTTGTGAATTATGCATTCCGTTATACCGAGCTCATAAAAATTTAAGTTTATTGATCTTTTTCATCAAAAAAAACACGTTCTAAACTCCCAGCAAACATTCTCGCAGACGTTTACAGCCTCATTGCATTCGATCCATGCGCATTGGAGATATCAATAAAGATGATCAGACAAATTTAAATCTCAAAAATCGACCTTATCTACACTAAATACTTCCTTGTTCTAGCTAAATGCAATTCAAATTATTCCCACCTCCAGTAATTTAATCGCTTCTTGGATTAAATGGTTCTTTTTTTAAAACCTCTTGCGCAAGCAAATCATTCGAATAAATACTTGATGTCGCCTGATTGGAGGCGAAGAACCTTTCAGACTGACCCCTGAGCCTAATTCATGCAGTTAAAGGGGACTCGTTTCTGCTTGACCGCGAGGCACGAATCTTCTTGAACAGGATTGGAAAAACAAACACAGGAATCGCCAGAGCTGGAAAAGATACGCTGATCAATATGCGAAAATTGGTTACTCGATTTCTTGCTAGTGACGTTCTACGAGTGATGATTCTTAGCAGCCAGAGGTCGTATATGTAATCACTTCCGCAATAGGACAAGGGGGAAACGATAGGCAAAAAAATAAAACTCACCACCAACAGATTTTAGTTTGAGACCTCTTTGTGCAACAGATGCTAGAGATTTGACATTTCGATTCCCGCGTTCTTTTTTATTCGTTCCATCCATTTGTTTTCTGTTTTTATCCGATGAGTATTTCAAATAAACAACTTGTTAAGGAATGTCTGACCAGTTTCACGATGACAGCGATTTGGATAAGCTCGTGACGGCGTTGTGGGACAGGGAAGACCTTTGCCTTGGTGGATTGGTAACAAATAGATTGAATTCCGAATCTTGTAGAATCTTGACAAGAGATATTTATGTGTGTTATTTAATGTGGATTTATTTGCATTCCGGGACTATCTGAGAATTCCATATCCTTTAAGTGCAGATTCTATAAAAGTCTATTATAGTTCTACATGTCGTAATTTTATTTGCTATATATAAACATCGATTATTTTTACGAAAGCTATAATTCTCTTAACGAAATAATACACTTTATAACAGAAATATTTCAAGACAAAACAAACAACCTTCGAAAAAAGATGTGAAGTCCTTCAGAGAAGCAAGAACGCAGAAGATAAATAGAATAAATATAAAAAAGCACCACTTCTCAGTTTTCATAGAACATATAAAAAAAAACGTTTAAAGAACTAAGCAACATTTATATTTTAATGGGCTCAATTCATGACGGTCACATGATAAAGATAAACGAATGTTCTCCATTGAATTCTAAAGTAACATCAAACTAATTGAACTTATTGTCTATGAGGGAAGGTTGTTGAGAATTCCCAAACCCCTTTGTGTGCTGCTTTTTCTGTAACAAATAATTACGAATTTCTCTTTCAAGTTATTCCTTTGTTAAAGATAAGAGTTGAAGGCAATGCAAATATTTGAATTGTAAATATCAGAGTGGTGACGTAAAAGTATAAATAAAGCAGCTGAGTACACAGACCACTTTCACGGAAGGAATCACTGACGTAGCTAGCTCTGAGGGGGCCCTGCATCAAAATTTCTTCGGGCCCTCTTTTTTAAATGGGAGCCCTATCAGTGGGGCTGTAGTTGCACATGTTGGGACCCCTGTAGCTTGGAGGCCCCGTATCATTGATACGGTGGTAGCTACGCCCCTGCTGATTTTTCACTTTGAATTAAGAACTAAAAAAGAAATCTGTACTAATAAAAGAATTTGCGTGCGCACCCGGTATAAAGAAAAAAAAATGAAAAACCCACACTCGTAAATTTTGATACTCTAAAATTATGAGCCATAATAATAAGTACCTCAAAAAGTTTTTCTTTTTTTTTATTCCTTTTAATTTTTTTAAATACTATTTTGAAGCAATTTTCCACAGATCAAGTGCTATTACATCATATTACGTCAGCATTATCTCAGAATGTGGAACATTATCCCTCATGTAGTTTTTAAAAGATACGTGTTTTTTTTTTTTTTTTTTTTGCCTATCATTACATTTTGATTTTTGTATTTATTCATTTATTTGTTCTTTGTGGCAAATTACAGTCGTTTCTTGAATGAAATATGATTAAAGAATGTATCTTTGAATAGTTGCATTATAAGATTTATTAAAATGGTTTGAGTGTTTACAGTTCTACTTTTGCATTTATGACGCAATTTGATTGAAGCTATAGACCTTTTTTACCTTTTTAAAAATTCATAAGTTAAATTTTGGTTTGATTTGCTTCTTTTGAAAAAATTTTTCCTTCTTAAACTTAAATTAATATTCATGTTTTAATTTCTCTTTCTACATATGTCTTTCATTCTGTTCATAAAAGTTTGATCAAAGTTAATCCTATTATATTTTTTCGGATAGTTCTTTTTACTTCAATTAACGTGTAATTTCATTTTGAGTGTATTTTTAAGCTAAATTGGCTTAAATTATTTGTTTTCAATAGTTTTTAATTTAAGAACTCAAACCTGTTTTGCGTAAAATTATGATATTCAACAAAACACTGATATATAAACCTGATTTCAATAAAAATCTAAATTTTACTTATATTTCTAAAACCTTAAATATTAATCACAGTAAAATATAATTAATAATAAAACACACACACACACACACAAGTAATATAAAAAAAAATTTAAGTCAACTCCTACTTTGAATGGATGAATAGAAAGTATTTAATAACGATTGAAAATTTGAATAAGATATATATCTTATATATATTCAAATACAATTCTTTAACTACAATTCTTTTGATTTGCAAAATAATAATAATATTGTTTGTAATTGTCATAATTATGTAGATTTCATTGATAAACATCATAAACATGTCATATCTGGTAATTTATTATTTAAGATAAAACTCTTAGAGAAATAATGGTTAATGGTACAGGCTTTAGATTAATGCGCTCTAATAATAATAAAGCTACTAAAGCACACAAGTTTCTAAAAATACTAATAACAACTTCATTACAAAAATAGCAGTTAAATACAACTTTCTCTCGAAGCTTTTAATGAGTTTAAATGCAAAATTTTATGTGAATTACTTAAGCTGAACTATAAAACCGATCAAAATATTTCGTACAAAGATATAAAACACCAAATTTCAAATCTTCAAAAAGATTTCATTATTGTTTATGTAGATAAAGTTCCGGTCAACTATGCAATCATTTGCAAAAGGTTTTATAACTTTATACTTGACAAACAGTTTCAAAACAATAGCGCGTTTATTAAATCTAATAGCAGCAGTAGAGAAATCATTAACCGTATTTCAGCTTTTTATAAAAAAAACTAGATTTATATACAAAGAATATCAATTTTCCTTATATTTTTCTAACACCAAAATTTCATAAGAGTCCAAGTAAATTTAGAACTATTACGAATGGTTTTAATACCTATATTACACAACCAGGCAAGGTGTTGCAAAAAGTTATACAACACACTCTAGACAATATCTCAAACTCCATTATTGCAAAAAACAGTAAATATATCGTTGAAAACATGCAAGGCAAGTGTATTAAATCTTTACATAGCTTTGACTTCGAAGACTTATTCAACTCTATTGATATAGAGGATATGATTTTAGCACTTAGAAATGTCTATATTAAATATTCATTAAATAAATTGATAAATTATGATAAATTTAATACTATTATACAATTTATTTTGAAACAAAATTACATATTTCATAATAACTATTATTATCAACAAATTAATGGTCTGCCACAAGGTGGCCCAGCAAGTAATAGTCTGGTTAATATTTATTTACACTATTACGAGAATGAAAAAATTGATACAGACTCTTGTTACTTTTTCAGATACACAACGATGATTTAATTATTTTCAGCAATAAAGTTGACTTTACTCCTAATTTAAAGTATTATCCATTCTACTTGAAATTAATAAAAACCAATTGCAATTTAGAGTCAGCAAACTTCCTAGACCTCCAATTAAAAGTTGAAAATAATATGCTAAAAAGTAATATTTTTTATAAAAGAGACTCTTTAGATTTTGATGTTATAAAAATGCCATATTGGAATAGTTCCCATTTCAATTTTTAGAAATATTATTCTAAATTATATAAAAAGAAATAAAGATTTAGTATCTGAAGAAGTTTTAAAAATTAATAATTATAAAAAATTCTTTCAAAGTTGCCTAGACTATAATTATCCAGCTAATTTTATATATAAATATATGTCTTCAAAATTATAGCTATTTAATTATTATTATTTAATATATTCAGTTCCATTTAGTTTATAATATATTATTCTTAATTTTCTTATAATAAATTTAGTTACAAAAAATATGTATAAATGGTGCAATTATTCTTAGTTATGCTGTTTTTTTTTTTTTTTTTTTTTTTGTGCTTGGTGTTAGTATACTCTTGGAATCGGACTACATCAGGTAAGATTTTAGTTTCTTTGCACATTTTCATTATTATTACTTATGGTCATAATCATTGTTAAACTCTATTGTAAATATTTTTGTTTATACATAATTATATTTGTCTATTTCGTCCGGATTCCTATAGTAATTTAATTTTCCAATTCTATTCTATTGATGTTATATTCCCCCACGTGGATTTTTGGGCCTTTTCCTTGGTTTATCTCCTATGCTATTATGTCGAAAGTTTCCGCTGAAGGGGAAGGTTGAGGTCTCGCAAAACACTGTTTAACCCTGTTTCACTTTCCTAAGCCAGTGACAGCTCGGGAAACCATAATAGTTTTTTCCACTCTAGCTATATTTCTCTTTTTTGGTTTGTAATAGTTCCATGTTCTTGGTTCTTTCGGTTTGTTCTTAAGATGTTTTAGGATTTATTACTCTTCTTTTTAATTTATTTAATGCTATATATATATATATATATATATATATATATATATATATATACTAATATAACTAATAGTAGGACTTGAAAATAGTAGAGCATGAAAAAAGAGCATGATTTGTCTGCATTGTTGTAACAATGCAAACTCGGTTTGGCTAGTTTGGCTGAAACACAGGTTTTTTTGTCTTTGTTTTAACAGTTACTTTGTTACAACAATAGAGACGAATCTAAGATGGCGTCAGAAACCGGTAAAAATGAAACCAACATGGCTGTATCTGTAATTCTTTGAATAATTAGTTTCAGACAATTTTAATTAATTATAATTCAATTATCGTATTTTTACCCCCAGAACAATAGTGTATAGAAAATTTCAGCTCAAAAGAGCGCTTTAAAATGTGATAAAAAACCTTTTCAAGTTTTGACACAAGCCGTCGAAATGGTTTCTAAGTCGCCAAAAATGATGCCAAGGTGGATGTATTTGTAATTCTTTGAATAATTAGTTTTAATAAATTAACATTTATTAATTATAATTAAATTATTGTATTGTCATCCAAAATCATCGTGTATATATAAAGTTTCAGCTCAATTGAGGGCTTTAAAATGTATTTTATTAACGATTGAAAATTCCGCCAAGATAAATAAAAAAATAAACAAACAAATAAATAAATAAATATATAGAGAGTGTGACCTAATAGTAATGGCGGAATCGTTGTTTGGCGCTCTTTCTGTCATGCTTCTTTGGATCATTAATACGTTCCAAGTGATTTATTTCTGCGACATGTCTTTCATGTTTTATTCCGTTGGATACATTTTTTTTTCTGACACACTGCAAAAATGCAAGTCCAAAGTATGAGCTTTTGATATTGAAGTCATTGAAACTGGCAGAATCATTGTTTGATGCATTTTCTGTTATGCTTCTTTGGATCCTCAACATGTCGCAAGTAATATATTACTGCGACATGTCTTACATGTTTTACTCCGTAGGATATATTCTTTTTCTGGAACACTGCAAAAACTGAATTCCTACACAGAAAAAGAATGCTAGCACAGGAATAACACTCGATTGCATTGTTCAGCCTTCTAAAGCTGAAACCTGTGATTAGCACCGATGACACTGAAGACTTCAACCATGCTCTTGAAAATGACTAATTGAAGAAGAATCCCTTTCCAGCACTCTGTTCAATTGTTAAGTTTTCCTGCAGATATCGGGTGCTGTGGAATTGTATTGATAGCAAATAATTTTCTCTAACACTGATGAATACTCAAAATAACTGAACAATCCTCTTAAAAATAGTGCTAATAACACTGACACAATAAAAATGCAAGAATTTCCAGCGATTCATCAAAACTGCTTTAGAAATGATAGAGAAAAAATTCAACTAGCATCATAACAACATGGACTTCAAGCATGGAAACTTAGAAACTTCAGTGTCAATGAAATTATAAAGAGATAGTGACTCTTCATCGTAGAGATAGTGACTCTTCATCGGAGAGATAGTGACTCTTTATCGTAGAGATAGTGACTCTTCATTAAGAGGTAGTGACTCTTCATCGTAGAGATAGTGACTTTTCATTAAGAGGTAGTGACTCTTCATTAAGAGGTAGTGACTCTTCATTAAGAGATAGTGACTCTTCATTAAGAGATAGTGACTCTTCATTAAGAGATAGTGACTCTATAAGAGAGATAGTGACTCTATAAGAGAGATAGTGACTATATAAGAAAGATAAGCGACTCTATGAGAGAGATAGTGAATCTATAAAAGAGATAGTGACTCTTCATTAAGAGATAGTGACTGTATGAGAGAGATAGTGAATCTATAAAAGAGGTAGTGACTCTTTATATTAAGAGATAGTGACTCTCTATTAATGAGAAAGTGACTCTTTATGTGATTTTTTTGTCAATAGCTTCACCTCAATAGATTTAAAAAATTATTCGAAATGATTTGGCTTTCAATAAAATATTTTAATACATTTTTTCAGTATTCTTTAACGTCATTTAAAAAAAGGAGTAACTTTATTTATTACAATAATTTTTTGGTAGATATATAAAAAACATAAGCCAATTTAATAAGATCACATTTCTTGTTTTTGATTAGTTCATGGATGAAATAAAACAAAAATATGTCAGATCTTTACAACACTTGAAAGATGGAAAAGTCTAAAAAAAGGTTTGCTAAAAGATTCGATAAAATAAAAACTGTTTAATAATTGCTATTCTGCAAGAAATATGAATACGAGACAAGTAAATGAAAAGTTTAAAATCGCCCAGTATGGTAGGATTAAAATGTGATAATTTTAGATTGAAAAAAATATTACTATGTTGCATTATTTTTTTTAAAAAAATTGTAATTTCATTAAATAAATAAAATAAAGGAAGATTTAAACAATATATGATTAAATCCCCTCAAAATAATTTTTTTTCCATTTTCTATTTAAATAAATTTTTTGAATAAATCAATTATAAGGAAACTCTTTAATGCAAAATTTCTTTTAGGAAAATAGTATCTATTCTTCATTTACACAATTAATTGTATTATTGCTTAAAAATTTTGAGTAAACTTTTTAAAATGGAAGTTCTAAGTAAGGTAAGTCATAATGAATGTAATGATTATCGTGCAGCAATTAATTGTAAATAATTCAACAAATAAGCAAATAATACTTAAATTCCTTTTGTTATGTCATTTAGTTGATGTGGAGAAAGGCTTGCTTTTAATAAAAACAAAAGAAAAGCAATTTTCGTTTTCTTTAACGTTTTTCTCGAAAGCAAGGGGAAAAATACTTGAGATGGAAAGCTATCAAATAATTACAACCCACTAAAAAATGGTTGGGTGAAATAACTAAAATATTACCATTAAGCCTAATGAAACAGAATGTGATTTCTTTCAAATACTCACACACAGAGGCTCAAATAATAGCATAAATAAGAGTGTTTCTAAACCCTTATGCTACATATTTCAATGATATAATTCCTTAAAAATTTAATAAATTTATTAAATACAAGTAATATAAAAATATTCAAGTTAATTCCTATTTAGGTCAACAAGGAAACATTTTATTTTTGTTACTTTTTATTAAATAGCTACAATTAATACAAATATGCACTCGTATATACATATGACAGAATCACAATATTAAGGATCAAAATAGAAAGCGATTTTGCTTGCAATTTTCCATTTTCCTTTCTATATAGGGTGTTAGACTATTGTTTGTTTGTTACTTTTTATTCATTAATTAAATTTAATTATTCTAATAAAATAGAATAGTAAAAAGGAATCACATTCCCATCCCACATGGGATTCGAACCCACGACCTTTGGTTTAGAAGTAGAACGCGCTATCCGTTGCGCTACAGGGACACAAAACGATTTTTCTTTCTATATATGCTCTTGAACTATTATTTTTGTTTGTTACTATTTATTCATTTTTAATTAAATTAATGGATTAATATTTGAAAAAACTGAATTAACATCAAGTGTCATCCACTACAAGTTTAAAAAAATGTATTTGAACTTGAATGAATGAATAGAAAGTATTTTATTACCGATTGAAAATTTGAACAGGATATATATATATATATATATATACATACATATATATATATATATATATATATATATATATATATATATATATATATATATATATAAGTATATATATGACATGTTTTAATTCTGACATGTTTTTTAAAGTCAGTATCAGATTTAGTTTTAAAAAGGATCTTTATTTGATGAAATCTATACAAGCTCTGACGCTGAGAGGGCAGAGAGAAAAAGAACACCACCGTGTTTTTAAGTGGGTTAAAACTTAAAAAACACAAATGCGGTAAGTATCGCGGATTTTATTATTATACTTGAAAGTTAATGCTGACATATGGGGCTATTATATCTAACGATCTGGAATTAGACATGTTTATTGGCTAGGCTATATGTTCGGAAGAAATAAATGGGTGATTAGTTTGATACTTGAAGCTAAAATGAATAAAATATGAGTTAAGTGCTAGATAGGGAATTTAATTTTTAATCTAATTTAATTATCCTTACGTTTGCCCCCAATTTCAAAAAGGAGTCAGGGCGTGGTTTTCGTCTCTTTACAAACTTAATCAATTTTCAACAAAAACAAAACAATGCATAACATCATAGCATATTAAACATAGTAGAAATATGTAAGTAATAGGAATACAACAATCAAAATGCTCTAAAATAAACGAAATTATAACAACAAACACAGTAATGACATTTCCAAAATATTAATTGATAAAAATGAATTTCCATTCATATAATTGAAGATTAGCTTGTTCAAATCTATTCGACACCCAGAATAAGAGCTCGCGTTTCCTCCTATTCCTTCATATTAATAGATTCGTATTATAACTAACAGATAATGTATTCAAAAAAAATTTTATATTAGAAAATAATATAATATCAAATAATAAGATAGTAAATATAAAAATACATGATATCATACAAATGTTAAAATAATAATTTTGTATAAAAATCTACTCTGTCGCCATCGTAGTAATACCTTATATTATTACACAAAATTTTGCATATATGAAACACATTTTTTAAAAAGATAAAAATATAGACACTAATAAAATGAAATTATTAATAATATGAAAACGGTGTTCACACACACACAACAAATTATATGCACTATTCAACACAATAAACAATAGTTTATTTCATATGCGTTATAAAATATAAGAATATGAAAACATAAAAATTATAAGAATATAGGAATAAAAGAATATAAGAGTTATAAGAGTAAAAGAATATAAGAATACCAGAGCTCTTTTTTATTAATTTTGAGTCGGAAAAGTGGACTCACTTCTATCATCACTTTTAGTATTTATGTACAATTTTCACAATATTCACTGTAATTTAACAATATCGCATACAATATTTTGAATCTATCCGAAACGTTCTAAATATTCGTTTCATAGACAAAATTCTTTACTTTCTCTTACATCACACATTCACCAATATAAACTGTATCACACTACTTAATTTTGAACACATCTCTCTGAGAAATCTGCGTGATCAAATCACAGATGTTCAGGGATGCTAATAAGAAAACAATATGAGGTGTACAAATCAAACTAAACACGTTTGTCCTCTTAATGTTTCAAGACATATACAAAAATTCAGAATGATTGGATTCTCTTCTATCCACTGTATAATATCTAAAAATAAGCTTCAAGTTATTAAATTAATTTTGAATTTAGATAGGAAAATTTCGAGAAATAGTGAATCTTGATATATGGCCCCACAATTGTTCAACGAATTTTTCTTTTAAATTTTAAACTTCACCAGTGAGATGCTAAACGCAGTTAATATAGTTGAAGTGGAACATTTATGTATAAAAGAGAAAAAAAACCACTCACTCACTTACTCATTACAATATCTCCAGAACTATTAGATCTACAGACTTGAAATTCGGTAGGCACGTTTCTTTCATAGAGTAGAGATCCGTTAAGAACGAATATTGTGACAATAAAACCTCCAGGGGCGTTGTGAGGAGTAAGAGGTGTTATAAATAAAAATTTCTGTTTTTGAATTATTGGATCCACAGACTTGAAATTTGGTAAGCATGTTTCTTCCTTGAATAAAGATTCACACTAAGAATGTATTTTACGGAATTCGACTCCTATGGGGCAACGGGAAGTTACTGGTGCGTACAGACAGAAAAAATTCCCGTTTTCGAACTTCTAGATCAGGGATGGGCAGACTTTTCCGGAGTACGGGTTACTTTTAATTTTTTCAAGGTGTTGCTGTCCATCCAGCGTCAGGGGCACACACGGGTCTAAGGGTCAAGTATCTTCTTGTGTAACTTTAAATTTTCGATTGATTATAACCATATGAATATGATACCGAAAATTTAATTATTTCATGATACCCCCTGCCCTCGGGTATCATCTCTTCATCCACTCGACCCAGATTTGTAAGAATAAATGATTGACCACTCGAACTCTCCATAATAAATTTATTATCAACGCAATATATATTAATCAGTGTAACACAAGTCTTACTAGAAGAAAACGATCAGGAGTGATACGACGTAATTATCAATACTAAGTTAAAATAGCGCCTGAAATCCTACTGACTATCTTTATGATAAATTAACCTCTTTAATAATCAATCTCTTACCGCTATCACACGCTTTATGTCTTCCTCTTGTATCTATTCTTTTAATATTAATCTATATATATATATATATATATATATATATATATATATATATATATATATATATATTATCCAATTTTATCTAGCTTCTATTCAACTTTCCGGCTTCTAGCCGACTTTTATATGACTCCTATATATCTCCTATGTTAATCTTATATTACTCTCATAAGACTTACTCGCGAATGCTAAAGCTCCCTTATATATCTATTCACTAATTTGCATATCGCGTTTTCATCTTGAGTAGGTCGGATTGAAATGCCATTCTGGCCCCAAAGATTCCCCAAGAGGATTAGTTAGAAGTCGCGATAAAGCCCCGTCACAATTTGTTATTAATTATTCTTTTATTAATTAATGCTAATTATTTATTCAATAGTTTATTTTTTACTGTTTTTTTATTCCCGACAATCTACAAAATCAAAAAAATATGTTTGGCTGCTTATTGGGGTATGGTACAAGAATGGTAGACTTTCGACCCTGGACCCTCCCCTTTGATAAATTCTTGTCTGCGCCACTGCCCGGTGTCGTAGGTGTGGAGAGGACAGGAAAAAGTCTACAATATTTATTATAACTTAATAATAAATACGGAATATGTACTTACCTACATAACTAAAATATAAAAAAAACTCACATACTTTTAAAACCGCGTTTTAAGCAAGATGCAAGATACAAACATAATATTAATAGCCACAAATATAATGATATCAAATAATGCATTTATTATCAAACAATACAAAATACATGAAAATTAAAACATGTTCATCTAAGATTAATTCATGTAGTTACAGTCAGTAGAAGACTAAGTCTACATACTGTCAGCCAATCTTGAATATTTCCATACATAAGTATTAACTGCTAATCTTCAGGTGGTTCACCATTCGATTGCGATCGACGTAATGCCCACCCCTGTTTTAGACCAAGAATAATGAAATTTAGTATGCATGTTTCTTTTGTTGAATTGAAATCCGCTAAGAAGGGGTCTTTCGGAAACGGAGGTACAGGGTTTATTGATAAAAAAATTTCCGGTATGGAACTGTTGGACTTAGACTTGAAATTTGGCAATCATGTTTATTTTGTTGAATAGAGATCCACTAAAAATGAATTTTGAGAAAATCTGCTTTGAGGAAGGGGATTATAGGAGTGTAAAAGATAATTCTATTATAATTTTAGAAAGTCCTGACCTTTTAAATCAAGAGGTGGGAGTTATAACAATTTTTTCCCCCAATACAATCGAACACTTAATACTAGAGCTTAGATATGAATAACTTATATAATATACATATGTATATGTATACAGTTTAATAAAAGACAGATTGTAATTCCTACAAAGCTAAGAATATATATGTACATATATACAACATCATGAAATATCCATCGCAGCGACCATGTAACGGCTAGTAAAATACAAAATAAGGAGCTATTTTCGTTTTCATGACAGATATAACCAGTTGAAATAAACACAAAATGCAAACTTTTTTCTAGTTCTCTGAAAAATAACTTTTCGTTTCACGAATAAAGATATAAATTTAAACTAAACTAATTTTCTTATCTAAACAGTAATTGCTGTTGGGATAAAATCGGCTCTAAAAGTTATTCATATTATTTATTTTTCTTATTGGTCTAATGAAGGAAAACTAAAGAATATACAATTTATGAAAATTCGTGCAAAATTTCCTTCCTCGAAAAGGCAATTAACTTTGTTGCTGACTTTAAAATTCTTTTTCAAATATAAGACAATTCGGGAAACATCTTCGCAAACAGCTTAAGATATGCAAATGAAAGTTGTGTGTCTTCCTGTACTTTCTTTTATGAATGTATAGAATATGCTTTGTGAATCGGGGGATACCTTTTCATTATAAAATATCAAAATAATAAAGAAACAATTATTTGAAATATGGGTTCGTATATAAACTAATGAAAATAACGGTGATCTTCATTACTCTTGTAACTATAAATGTAGGAGATTTAAGTTGTAAATTTGTTCGGTATTTTTATAATTTTTAGGAAGAATGTTATTCGCAGATATATATATATATATATATATATATATATATATATATTATTATTATTATTATTATTATTATTATTATTATTATTATTATTATTGAATATGAGAAATGCCAATTATAAGAATAAAAAGTAATATAAAATTTTTTAAGTCAATTCCTACTCATTAAATTATTCACTGGAATTACGATTTTTATCGTGTACAATAAAAATAATTGTAAAAAAAAGATTGGGGTGACTCAATCACCCCGCGTGATCATTAACGTTAGTATCAAGTGCGCGCCTGTTCGCGGATTAAAATGGTAAAACAAGAGTATGACATTCATATGGGATATTTATTTATCTCAATTAAGTAAAATAAAAGTTTTATTGTGAGAATATTAGCAAACAGTTAAAAAAACTCTAATTGTTATAAACATTAAAAAATTAGAAATATGAATATAATTAGATTTTTTATATTTATAGTTATAATTCTATTCGACGTACCACACAATTGTTCAACGAATTTTTCTTTTAAATTTTAAACTTCACCAGTGATGTTAAACACAGTTAATATAGTTGAAGTGGACCATCTATGTATAAAAGAGAAAAACCACTCACTCACTTACTCATTACAATATCTCCGGAACTATTAGACCAACAGACTTGAAATTCAGTAAGCACATTCCTTTCATGGAGTAGAGATCCGTAAAGAAAGAATTTTGTGACAATAAAACCTCAAGGGGAGTTACAAGGAGTTAAGATGCGTTATAAATAAAAATTTCTTAAAAAGAGAGAGAAAAAAAAATTGACTTAAAAAATTTTTTAAGTCAATTCCTACTTAGGTCAACAAAGAAAAATTTTATTTTAGTTATTTTTTATTGAATAATTGCAATAAATATAAATATGTATATGTATATATGATAGAATCACAACATTAAATGGTAAAATAGAAAGCGATTTCCCTCGCAATATTTCCCATTTTCCTTTCTATATAGGGTGTTGGAATATTGCTTTTTCGTAACTGTTTATTAATTAATTAAATTTAATTATTCTAATAAAAGAGTACAATAAAAATAAATCAGATCATCCCAAGTGGGATTCGATCCCACGACCTTTGGATTAGAAGTCTAACGCGCTATTCATTGCGCTACAGTGATAAAGCGAGCGATTTTCCTTTTTATACATAGTGTTGTATTATGATTTTTGTTTGTTACTATTTATTTATTAATTAAATTAAATTTATGAATTAATATTTGAAAAAACTGTATTGACATCAAGTGTCATCCATTGCAAGTTTAAAAAATGTGTTTGAACTTGAGAGGATGAAAATAAAATGTATTTTATTAAAGATTGTATATTTGAAAAAGATATATATGTAAATAAATATATATGGGGAGAGTGTGAACTAATAGTAGGAATTGAAAAACATTGAGATTGTTATTTAAAAATACTAATAAGAAATTGTATTTATGTTGGTAGTATAGATCAGTGTGTGTGCTTTTCAACATTTTTATTGCCGAGCGCCGGTTGACAATTTTACCGCGGCTCGCTAAGGAGGATGGGGAGGGGAGAAGACGTCGATTGTCTATATTTTAGATCATTTTGATTTAATAATTTTAATTTAATTGTATTTAAATATGTCTTCAGAATAAAATAATTACATTGTAAATGAATAGAAAGTAGTTTAACAAGGAATATAAAGTGATTTCCATAAAAAGTGACACAAACCCGAGAGAAATACAGCACAGTAAATAAAATGGAAATAACTTAATGTTCCCCTTGCGCAACCCGATACTATTTGATCTTTGGACTGGTACAGATCCGCGGCCCGGGGGTTAGAGACTACTGAGAGACTTTTTTTCTAATGGGCTGCGGATTGGGGATTAACCATTGCAGACCTAGTATATTCCCCGGAAGCCTGTATCTCTTTTTAGTGCGGCACCCTATAGGCGAATACCAATCGCCACCGGTAATTTTGATGCTCAGTTTCCTCCCTAGAGGGAGGCACCTGAGCTCTGGTGATGCGAATCTGTACTAGGATTTAATTTTGCCGAGAGCACCTAAGCCAAACAGACACTCTAGGGATCGTTTACATGCCGCATAATCATACGACATGACCGCTGTCGATTTTCTGCATGATGAAAATCCACCGGCTTGAGTCGGGGTCGAACCCGCAACCTTGGGTGCCAAAGGCCAGCGACAAACCTACCACGTCACCCAGACGGCTTACGGATATAATTTTTTATCTTTTTCCATAAACAGTCAATCTAAAATTTAAAATTTTGATGCTGTAACTTTGGAATAAATTATTTCAAAAAGTGATAATTCGAGCAGAATTTCAGAATTCACCTTGAAAACTGTTATCATGTCTTATTTATCAAGCTCTTTCGTGTCACATTTTCGTGTCACATTTGCGGACTCGACTGGAAAATCAATAAAAACATTCAAGAATGCAAATTAATCTGAAATTCAGAGATGGCTCCTATCTGTGCAATTACAATACAAATATTTGATACCTTCCACCAGCGTAGGTGGGCTCCGCATCAAAATTCGTTGGGGACTCTTTATTTGGGGTCCTTTAACTTTTTACGATATTTCGCTCGCACATTTTGGGGCCCCGTATCATTGATAGGCAGTAGCTACGCCCCTGATACCTTCCTTCAGCAACAAAACAATGGTGTTGAATTAAGTATAAACATTTTTATTTATTTTATTTTACTTATCAAATGCCTTGCCATTAACCATCAGGTCATTAGACAACGAGCTCTCTAATATTTCTTCACAATTACTCTTAAGTGAAGAGCACTCGTCTAGATGAAAAGCATCCATGACTCGTCCAGAAACACACAAAAAGGGGAGTCAGTCAGATTAAAACAATATTAATAACCACAAAGGCAGTCATGCCCAGTCAATAATCTAAACTCAGCCACAGCAGCTGCACGAGGAAATTTATTTTTCGAGGCCCTAGTAGCAGCATCTCCAAAGCATTATTTTATAAATCCTATTAATCTCAAGTTTTGCTGAGTGAAGAGGCAGGTCTCTAGTAGATCTCTGGAGAATATCAGTTCCTTTTTTTGCTAAAAGGTCTGCCATTTAATTTCTCCAAAGGCCACATTGGGAAGGCACTCACTGGAAGACAACCTTTGTCGGAATTCTGCTCAGCAGCTCCCTGCAATCCTGGACTCGGGAACTTAGTTTGTCTTTGTTATTTGCCAAAGCCTGAAGGGCAGAGCTTGAATATGATAAAATTAATACTAATTTAATAAAATGATGATAATGATAATTAATATTTTTATTATTGCTTAACTTTTCCGGCCAACACTGTTACTAATCGTATTTGGCCTTACTTATAAAATGCTATCTCTATTTAAATCAGTGGTTCCCAAAGTGGTCCCTGCGGACCTCCGGAAACGCCCGATATTATTCAGGGGTCCGTGGAAAATTAAAATTGATTTAGGGGTCCCTGAACAACGTCAGAGGTTCCGTGCAAAGTTTAATATAAAAAGAAATTTCCATCTTTTTTTTATTTTTATGGAAATCTAAATACATAACAATAATTCCCGGCTGGGTGTTGAACCCTTTTTGCGCGTCGTCTAACTCAGATCCCGAATACAGATGAATCCATACTAATACAGGAGCATCTTACTGAAATATCCACAAATCAGGGACTTATTCCAATTTTTGAACAAGGATACCACAAATTCTGGTTACAAAAACGGATTCCTATTTTTTATCCCGCACTATGGGTTAGTGTACAGAAGTTGTTGACTATTTTCCCGTCTTCCAATTTGGTGGAACGTGGATTCAGTGCCATAAAAAAACTCATCACAAGAAAAAAAAACTAGTGCTCGTGGGGATTTGCGGTTGCCACTTACAAACATTGAGACGGACATAAACACACCCATAACATCTCATCAAGTTCATCCAAGTCATTAATGTTTTTTGTTTTATTTTAAACAAAAGTTATAATTTCAATAAATAATTCTTCAGTAAAATGTAAATTTTTTCATTTTGGGGTCCTTGGAACAGTTTTGACTTTAAAAAAGGGTTCGTGGGCAAGTTTGGACTATAAAGGGTCCATGGGTTAAAAATATTTGGGAACAACTGATTTTTAAATGAAGAAAGTGAGTTTGTTTAAACTAATGCAAGTATTTTTCAGTAAAGAATATGAATTAAACATAAACATTTTCTACACTCGCAAAAGGTCTTGAAATATATTATTTACATAAAGCAGCTTTTCTTAAACTAGGGGTTGCTACCCCAAATGGGGTAACGTGACTTGCTGCTGGGGTCGCTAGAAATTGTAGGATGCTTGATATATCATTTTGCATAAAATAACTTGTTTGTCAATAACAATATTACTATTTTAATTGTTTATTAAGAGTTAGTTATTAACAAATTCGCGGGATTACAAATTGATTTTAATACGAAGTTCTTGTGGAATTTCCAATAATATCTGAAACTGTGCGATACAGTATCTTTTACCTTTTTCTACAACTTGTTTATGTAAAATGACATTTTCGTCTTAAGCAACCATAAAAATCAAAGTATCGATTAAATCTAAAGAATATTAAGGAGGAACCTCACCCGGCAGTGTCGACAAAAATGGCATTTTTTTTCAAATAAATTATTTTATTTTACACCGGTTTGCGACTTATCATGTGTGATCATAGAATATATTAATTAAAAATCTACAATTTGAACTGATAATGGAGTAAGCTGGTATGAAGTAACTTTGAATTGAGAATAATATTTCATGAAATATTCTTTTCATAACCACACACAAACTATTAATTTTTTTCTAGAAAGTATACAATTAAGTATTTAAATACAAAAGGAATGAAAGTAATTTAAATCATATTAATCTCCATAAACGTTAAATGATATTTAACAAATTCAACTTACATAACTCGCTCAGAACCTTCAGCTGTTTAAAATACTATTGGAATTTAAATTAGAATATTAACAGCATATCTTAACTTATAAGATGACTATCATTTTCCTGTAATCCAATACAGAAACGAACATAAAAAGGAAGATTAACATTTCAAATCTTTTCAACTTGGAATAAACAATAATCAAGATGAAATATTCTAAATTTAAAATATCTTGATCTTTCGTACAAGAACACAAGACAAAAGACAGTATGAGTTATGTCAACGTGCTTTGCTTATTAAATTATTGTTTACGTTCGCTTTTGCTTAGATAATGTTTTGAATAACTCGATGATGTGAAAAACATTTTCCAAATAAAAAAAAATGACACGTATCTAACTTATTTGCGCTTTTCTCCAAAACAAGACGTGTCAAAGAACTCTAAAGATTTTTTTTAAAAACAAGTAACACAACAAAAGAAGAATATCTTCGAGGGAAAAAATCTGGCATCAATCTCATTAGAGGACCATTGGTTACATCACGCATGGCATGTTGTGGAAATCGAAAAACACAACGAAAGAATTCGATTCATTCTCCTCAGCCAACCTCAACTCAAGGAAACTAAGCCTTTTCTCTCTGAGATCGTCTGAAAAGTGTTCTGACGAAAGAGCAGGTCGAATTTCCTGTTTCGGAGCCCCCTCCAAGAATTGTTTGATTGAGATTCTAGCATTCGACATTTGTCGGTCACCCACAGGTCTCCCCTGCCGCGGGCGCCCCTTTCGGCCCCCGCACGACGCATAGGGCGCAGGGACTATACACCAAGTGATTCAAGTGTATCATGAAACCTAATTATCGAACTATTATTGGATTCCTCGTATCATTAAAGAGTTATTTCTAAAAAATAAATTCAAAACGTATTTGATATAGGCAGCATGTTTAGGAGTGGTGGTGAAAATTCAATGCACAATATAGTTGATTTTCGTCTTCCTAAACTTTATGTAATAAAGACTTATTTATATTGTTTAAATGTACTAATAATAGAGGTTTTATTTATGAAAATGAGTTAAAATAGATTATCGATAGATTATCATTAAAAGTATGATAAAATTAGTTTATATATTAATTAACCGGTGAGAAAACTTCTGGAAATCTTTTTTAATATTTTAAATACTTTTCAGAAAGTTTATATTTCCTTGATAACTCTGAAAGTAATATTAAATATTATACATAGTTCACACAAAAGATAGCTACTTCAGTTGACAACAAATAAAGCTAATAATAATAATACAATACAATATAATAAAAAATACAATATTTAGAAAAATAATTTAATATGCATACACACTGATTCTTCAACAGTTCTTGGGCCTTCATTTTTGGTAGAATAAAATGTAACCACACAATCAACATTTTCTTAAAAGTCAAGAAACACATTTTGCGTGCGTGTGTGTAAAATATTAAGTTTAAAAATAGTGATAGTTGTGACGGATCTTTACGGAACCTTCACCAACTAATCCTCTTGGGGAATCTTTGGGCTAGCCTTCGTGTTTAATTCACAGCCATTCCTCTCAAGAAGAAACCCTGATATGCAAATTAGTTAGAGTATATAGTTAGAATTTGGTAATTGTAGGGCAGAAGAAGCGGAGCATCTGTTGCAGCGTTACTAAGGTGAGATTTAGGATTTACGCAACTTGACTTTTGAACGGAGTTTGAACGGAAGCGACTTCAGGGGGACATAGTTTTAAAATTTGTAAATTTCATGAATATATGTAAATCCAAAAGATTCTCTCTTTTCATATAAATGGATGTAATAAAATTAATTTAAAAAGAAAATTGAAGATTCAAATAATATTTCGCGGAAATGTAGACAGTATCTAGCAAATAATTGCACAATTGCATCGAGCAATCAAAATTTAGTTACAATGCTGCCATTAGTTTTAATAAATAATTTAATGGGTGGAATTATTTGCTTACAGATCAAATATATAAATACGATACATTTTTATTAACAGTTTGTGACGGATGTATCCGCAATCCTTCAACTAATCCTCTTGGGAAATCTTTGGGCTATTAATTCGCGTTATTCACAACCAACCCTTTGGAAGAAGAATTAGAAATTTAGTGAATTATTTAGTGAAATTATTTGAATTAGAGACTAGCATTAGAATTAGAAGAACTCATTAGAAGGAAGTCTTAAAGTGACAATTGTTCACTGAGATTAAACTGATATTAGATTGAATCGGAAGATATTTTAGATCCATTATTAAGTAAGGATCAAGTTTGATAGTTTCCTAATCGTTCGGGTTTTACCGTCGTTGTTCCACTTTCGAAGTTAGCATTGAGACATTCTCTTACTATTTTTAGTTGAAATTGTGCCTTTTCATAGTGTGATAAATAAATAGATTGTTTGGATCATGAGAGACGAGTGTTTCTACCCTACCTCCCACATATTGAGTTACAAGTTATATCGAAATACAGAATCATTATTATAATTAACTTTAAAGGAGTATGACAAAATAAAAAAAGAACTCGTAGAAGAAAATGGTATTTAATTTTACATATTTTACTTTAAATAGTTTGACTTGCTATTGAAATGGGAAAAAGAAATTTAAGAAAATGAAATAAAAAAACATCTCTCTTATATGACGCCCAAAGCTTAAAACGTTTTACGACTATCATCTGTTCCAAAACAGGAGTCGGCATGGAACTCATTTGTATACAGGAAAAAAATTCAGATATTATTGCAAATTTTTAGTAATGATATAAAATATATATATAATTTATTTAAAGTACTTTTATCCTCCTAAAAATATTTTTAACATATACATAATTCTTCATTTTAACATCAACGATCTGTAAGCTATTAAAATATGTGATGGAACTTGAAACAGTTTGCGCCATCTATGAAAGCGAGTTACTTTTTTGTTGTATAATTTTGTTTAAAGCGAAGGACAACTCACTGGATCGTTTCAAAACAAACCGAAAACACATGTAACGATCTGAATGAACTGAAAGAGACGCTGTAAATCAGTTTTGTATAAAACAATAAGCTAAATCCATGTGACATCATATTCACATGATAACTATAAACACGTGTTTCTAGCAAATTAGTTCATAAGTTTATGTGATGTCATTTTTGCATGATCATTTGTTTCCAGCTAAATTGGCGCTTCGCTGTTGCCAACTTTCGCTTTTTGAGGGTGTTTTTTAAAAGCGTTCATTTGTAAACTATAGTAATGCACATAGGTAAATAAAATGTTCTTGATTTAAACGTATTGCAAAAGTATTTTTTCTTTTTAATTTTGAAAAACTTTTTAAAGAATCTTATTATTTGAACATCTTTACCGAACTTTATTTAAATTTTGCATGTGTAGAACAACAAATGTCAGTTTTAAATTCAATGAAGAACACGTGATTATATTTATCATGTGACCATCATGAATTTAACCCATTAAGTATATGTAAATAAACGTTAAATAACCTTGGAAATAAAAGCTTTTTGCTGTCAAATCATGGGAGCCTCTCATTTAATCAAGAAGTATTATAGTTCGAGAAGAAACCGACACACACATAAGAGACAGATGGATTAATGTAAAAAGATATGATTAGTATATATATTAACAGAAACTGTTTTACATCGGAATACTTGTCTACCTGGCAAAAATTTCTTTCTATTTGTAGATCAGGGGTACTCAACCATTTTTATTTTGTATGTGTGCGGGCCGCGTTAGTTATTTCATGAGGGCCGCAGCATGAGAATAAATGGGGGAGGGGGGATGAATGCTTTAAGACCAATATAACATTGGAAATTTAAAATGTAGAAAATTGATTAAAATATTATAATTTCTCTGTTTTGCTTTTTTTAATAATATATTTTTTATATTTTTATTTCTGTCACTAACACTAAATTAGAAGCATTTAAGAAACACTCCTTCACAATTGCTGCATCAATAAACGGTTTCATATGATTACCAATAATATAACAACTTCATAGGATGTCTTTGTTACCGCTGTGATATTTCCACTGACAAAACTTTTTGTTGCTGCTGCAAAGATTGTTCAAGAAAGCCTATTCATCACCTCTTGAAAGAGATCTTCGAGGAAAAGTGTCATTGAATGATTCCTGTTTATTGGTATTTAATAAATACAGCACTTTCGTGTCAAATCAAACAATTTCTGATCCATGTTTGTTTTTCACTACAAAACAGCCAACCTCCCAATCGTCTTGAAACGATATATTTTCATCGAATATTTTTCGCTTGCAAGATAGGAAAGATAGTTGAAAATTAGTTCCACCCATAAAATTATCGCTACTCCACTGTTGTCTGTTATCACTGACCGTAACTGTTCCAAATAGAGAAAGAACATTAATTCGTATCCGTACGACAACGACAGCAAAATTGATATATTTGATTTTACTTGACCAAAATTTTCCCACCAAATTTTTAATACAACGTTCTTAAATAAGTAAATTTCTCAGGGCAAAGGCCATGACCGGGCCATTTAAAAGGGCCGCTGGTTGAGTATCGTTGATCTAGATTCTGATATTTAATCTTCGAAGAAAAAGACAACTTTAAAAGAGGAGTATTTCAAGGTCACAGAGTTCAACAAAGAATAGCAACGATTTTTTTAAAGCCAAAGCTACCTAGAAACTACATTTCAACAATTGTTATGCGGCCCCTGAGGAATTCCACGGGAAACCTCGCCAAATACGCGCTACCAATCTTATTGCTACGCCGTCTAATTAAGAGGAGTGGGTGGGAATGCCACAAGCAACGCGTTTCTGGGGTGCATGCCGCAATAAAACGTCGTGTGAGGTTTCACATCTCACGGTAGACGCTGCTGTCCTGCCGCGCTTCCAGAATCGACGAGTTTGTTGGTGGAATTAGTAAGGAACACAAATTACAACCTTTGTCTCTCGAATGCCTTTGTTCTTTCTTCTTTTTTTTTTGTTATTCATGGATGAGAGGAACGGTTCAGGTTCTCAATGCACTGAATACATTAAAAGCGGTTCTTTTTTTTTTATACTTTTGTTTTCGTGTTTTACGAGATAAGTCCAGTAGTAAAAAACGAAGCTTGTGAATGAAAACACAGAATTTAGTGTAATTTTATTTAGGAATTCCCTAGCCGCGCTCGGTTTTTAAATTCTCGCAGTTCTTTAAAGAATATCTACAACTTTGTTTTGAAAAGCGAAATAAATAAAAACTAGAAAAAAAAATATATAGGTGGGTTCGTGCCACTATATAAAGCATCACGAGGGTTATTTGTGGTGGACCTCGTAATTCTAAACCTCGGTCAAGAGACGAAGGCGACACCTGAGTTGCGTGAGTGAGGGAACATTAACGTCGCACACTGTTCAGCTACACGAGGGCTTTTGGCGACGGACCTCGAAATTTCGAACCATGGTCATGTGACGAGGACGACCCCTGAACTGGCACCCCCTTCACCTAACCACCACACCACACCAACGGGAGGACGTTTGACCTCTCGACAGATTTAGCGTGCATCGCTTCCCTACACGGTGGGTCTTTAGTGTTACTGGGCTCGAAATCGTAACAAGCCAGCCACGATCCGATACCTTGATCACTAGGCTACCGAAACCTGAGTCGCAGGGACGCCTTAAGGCATGGGCCAACTGGGCCGGGCCCAGGGCCTCATCTCGGTCTCGAATCACCTTTTATAAGATTATAATTCGAATTATTATATTTTTTCCGGTTGTATTCTCCGAAAAACTTGGTATTTCGTACGATATGTTAACTGACTGCAAGTGATGACTGTTGTGAATTACAGGGACCAGGTGATCTGAGTGGGTAGAGCGTAGCTGTCACAACGCTCCGACCCCACGTGGTCTATCTTCTCGACGAAAACCATAAGTAACGGATTCTGCGTCAGTGTTAATCTTGAACTTGGCTTCGGCGTAACTAGGTGTGCCGTCGTTTTCTGGGATTTTTAACTTGATTATTTTCAGTCTAATGTTTTAACTTGGTAATTTAATTTTTGTAAGATTATTAAGTTTTTATTTTATTTAAGTTTATTGTGTTACCAATAAATCCAGGAAAAGACCAACGTGAATTCCAGAATTATTTGAAGAACACCCCACACACGCACCAATAATATCAGTAGTAGTAGTATTATCATTTTCACAATGACCGTTGTCCACGAATATGCCTAGACCAGGGGTGGCGAACCGTTAGGGATCAACGTGCCATTTTTTTCTAAAGAAATGTTTAACGGGGTATAGACGTGCCGTCAAATAATTTTGACTTGTGATCACATTGGGAAAATAATACAACTAAATAGCAACAACTCAAAACTCTATTTCGAAAAAATACATTTTGTATTGTATAGTAGTAAATGTTTTAGTTATACGGGTAATTCAAATTAAAGTAACATTAGTATGATTTCTGCTGTAGTAGATTAGATGAAAAATAACGTATATATATATTAGGATTGTAAGATGTTACTTTTAGCAAAATGCATGCTGAATTAGAGTCGTCTGTTAAACGGTTTCTAAGCGAGTCTATGATGTTATTTGTCTCTGAAAATAATGATTCTTGGGCATAGGTAGATGAAAACATGGTTAAAAAAGCATAACCCAGCTTCTTCAAACAGTTAAATGTGTCTGGAATCGAATTCCATGTTACCAAAATTTCATAATTAGCATTTTTACTTATATTGCTTGTTAATCTTTTTGTTTCAATCAATTCCAGATTTCTCTTTTTTTTTCAACAAATTTATGAATCCATATTAAACTATATTGTAAATCAATCAGTTGCATTTAAAATTTTTCATTTTCCAACTAATTGAATAGGGACAAGTTCAGTATATTAAATGATATCACATAAGGGCACATAAAAAAAATTGAGCGTTTCCGATAATTCTTTGAACTCAGGAAATCTGGCTGAAAACTGCGACCGATAACTAGCGTTTGTTCGTAATATTTCATATTGAACTTTGTTAAGTTGAATTAAAATGCAAACCGTTTTAATCGGCGGCGCGCCAAAATATAGTGTCGCGTGAGTAGGTAGAAAAAGCCGATTCTGCTGTAAAGGCGGTGCAGGCGGTGCAGGCGGTTTGCAGGCGGTTGCAGGCGGTTGCAGGCGGTTGTAGGCGGTTTGCAGGCGGTTGTAGGCGGTTGTAGGCGGTCGACGGCAGTGCAGAGTTGAGTTGTTTCGTTCCTACTGACGAGTTGAGTTGTTTGCTGCTGTTGAGTTGAGTTGTTTCGTTCCTACTGACGAGTTGAGTTGTTTCGTTCCTGCTGCCGAGTTGAGTTGTTCGTTCCTGCTGCTGAGTTGTGTTGTTTTCTCCTGTTGAGTTGTTTCGAATATGTTATCTTGAATAAAAGACATGCTTCCTTTAGGAATCGAATACACTTTGCACAGAACTCGGTTAATGGGATATTTTGCGCTTGTTTTTCCAGTGCTTTCGCATGACCAAGAATAACTCCAGGATTCACACGAACTTTTCGTATGAATAAAGAAACATGATCAAAACAACTTTAAATCCCTCAGATCCTTGTAAACAAAATTCGGGCTTGCTTCGTATTAATTTTATTTTCAAATCCACTAAATTGAGTAAAAGACGATCTTGATGAAATAAATCGAATGTATACAACCAATCATGTCTACAGTTGCACTTTCTTTAAAAAATTCGGTTCTTTTCTTGAGACCATCATCAGAATCCTTGTAAAATAGTTCAGCCGTTAATTGGGAAGTTTTGCTGTCATATCCATGGTTTAAGAGAGTTTCAATATAAGATCGATAGGGATATGTATTACTGGAATTGGAAACCACGCGATCATTTAAGGATACATCTACTTGAGAAAATAGTGAATGTAGAAATAAATTCACAGGTCCTATAGTATCATCTTTAGTAATAGGCGTATTGTCCACTTTTACTATTTTCGCTTTTACGTATAATTGTGTTTGACTGAGATCTATGTAATCTTCTGCACTTCCCGGAAATGTGAAATTCTACAGGTGCATTATCGAAAACGTTAGAAGAGGATGAAATTGTTTCCACTGCCCATCTTGAATAACTGTTTGAGTTCCTGGTAAGTTGAAAAGTTCAATTCAGATTTAACACATTCAGGAGAATCTTTAAGAATAAATGCCATTTTTACGAGTCGAAAATGTCACGTACACTCACTTTACGTGCTTTGGATGAAATGAATTTTTCTGTTTCTTACGCTTTCTTTTATACTGTCCTTTTCCTACCATAGACTGAACTCTATCAATAGCTTTCTGAGCTAATTTTTTTTTCCACTTTCTTTGCTTCTTGTTTTTACAGCTTCTTTAAAATTTTCTCCTGACAATACATCAGAGGCAACACGACTCCCTGTCATTAATACTTCTTTTCAATAGTTTTACCTCCTTTTACTAAAAAGGTAAAGCTGCTCTAAACAATCGACGAAATATTCCTCCGATTCCATAACCCTTTTGAAAATTAATGCCCTTGTAATGAGTCAGACCCGAACCTATTTGACCTGCATAATGATCTTCAAATCTTTTAGTACAGCAAACGTATGGTACACTCATCTTGGTCTTTTATCTCCAAATGAGGGTATGAGAAATGCATTGCTTTATTTATAGTATTTGCCTCATTCGAAAATGAAGCACTATGATCACTTTACCTCTTTCAAAGGGAACAAAATCACCAGAATTGAGTCTCAGTTCAGATTGAATAGTTTGAAACGAGTGTCTCACCAAAGGTAAGTATTGAGGTCTATCATAGTATTGACTAATCGTTTCCCCGTCTTTACCTTTAGTGCGAACGATTCGCAATAAAGGAGCCTGTGTATCCCCCCACAATTTGGGGTGAAATTAGATCGGAGTAAACGTAAAAAACTGAAAAATTAGACCATGCATCAGCAACGAATTCGCTTTTCATGTTACCTATTATAATTGCATTGCGTTTGAATCCTAACAACTCGCCTAAATTCTCTAAGTGAAGGCTGCTACCTTGAACTGCATTAATTTTCACCCGCTTTGTTGCTTTATTGTAAATTATTGTGAACCGATTAGGATTTTTGGGTAAAGCAAGTTGTACGGCTGATATAATATCTAACATTGTTTCATAACAACCCACATCAATTGTTCGCTTAACAGTTGAAGAGATATTGCCGTCACCAGCTTTGTATAGAAAATAATTGTTAGTTTCATTTACGTTAAGCCAAGAATGAGGGTAGATTATTTCAGACAATCCCACTTCAGATTCAGATTTTTTAAATAATTTTGAACTATTTTATTTAAAAACTCCTTACCGGCATCTGTTTGCAACACTTTAGGCTTCCTTTCTTTAAAAATAATTTCTAGCCCAGACTTTACACTTTTTCCAAATTTATCTTTCAGAGGAACTGCCCAAGCAAATTTTGAAAATAAATCAATGCAAGTTAACAAATACTTATACCCTTTATTAAATTCTGCTAAAGATTGCATATCGACTAAATCCGCTTGAAACTGACGATCAATATCACTTACAAACACTCGATTCCGCTGAAACTTATGTCGAACAGGTTTATGAAGAGTGTAAGCATCTTTCTGCGATAACCAATGTTTCACATCTTTTTTACTATATTTCCCTTTTACAGAGTGATGTAATGCTTCCACACCCCAAGCTATTTGGAACTTCAGGATTTTCGTAAAACGCTGCTAAATCTTGATGCATTGTTACCGATGAAAAGAACTTGATTGAATGACTATTACAATGAATAGTTATATTATTATATACTTTTGGGAAAGACAAAAAGTTTATGTATAAAAACATGAGCAAAAATTTTCTCACTTTCATATGAAATACATTTAAAATATCACTTGTACATACTTTGATAATTTCTTTTAAAAATACTCTTATTTATTTTTAAGATGTGAAACGATTTCAACATAAATTAAACTAACAAACAATAAAAATAATAAGAACTCAAATTCAGCATATAAAAAAAAAAAGAATTTTATTCAAATTTATAAAAACAAAATATTGTGTGAATCTTATAAAAATCTTTAAACAAAATCCTCATAGTATTCAAAACAATCAGGTGGACATAACATGTCTCTTACTTCTCTTAAAATAATATCCAAGCGAAGATTTTTAAAAATTCTTGAGTTACATAATGTACAGGTTTTAACAATAAAAAGTGTTCATTTTCAAAGATTATGATAAAAACAATCAGCTATCTCATTAGCTTCAAGTGATGAAACATATGAATTAAATGTTTCTTCGCGATTCCCCCATAACTCCTCAGCGAAAGTCTGAGGCTGTTTCAATCCTTTTTCGTTCAGGAGGCTACAAATAGATTTTTTCAAAATTTGCGTCAAGTATTGTTGACCCAGACTAACATCCAAAGAAGAAGGTAATGTATTTTCTATGGGACCTTCGCAGAAAGGTTTTATATGCAGTTAAAAAGTCCATACACTGAAACATATTGTCTATAGCAGCATTTTCAATAGCACCATATTTTTAATCATTTCAGCCCACTGCTCTCGGGATATGGTTATTTCTTTAAAAGTGGGCTCTTTATCCGGACTGTATTTAATGCGCTTGAAAGTAAAATCAATGAAGTTCTCACTAGTTATTTGAATGTGTGTCGTTCAGGAGGAAAAGTCCACTTGGTAATTCCTCCAGTGATTCCGGCACTTTCTTTTTACGCATGATATATTCGATCCACCGTGGGTCTAATGTTATTCCCTCGGGAGTTGGGTAGTATGTTTTGCCATATTTCTTGAAACGTCTTATGTGTACTGATGCGGAATCATAATAGGTGCTTGCAAAGAACAAAAACATCATCTCAATCGGAAATACTCCATCTGGTATGCAATCCTCGGTAAATTTTCCATACTTCTGAAAATAATATAACAAAATTAATAAAGATCAGAAATGTGTAAAAAACATTATAAAATTACATATTAAATTTATTTAATGTTGTTACTTACTTTTTGAAACTTCTCTTCTGGCTTTCTTATTTACAGAAGATTCCCCGGCTTTTTCAAACTTTCGTTTTTCACTATGTGTTTCAGACATCACCATATTTTTCTTGTTGAATACAGCCCACCGCAATACTAACAAACGAAATGAATTGTGAACTAAAATGTGATAAGTGTCTAACGCATATCAACCGAATTACACTTGAGCGGCGTTCGCTGAGTGGTTGAAAGCAATGTATTCATCCGCTCTAAGCATTGAGATAATTTCTGACGTAGAATTCAGTCGCCGTCTTGTAGAATCAAGATCAGACAAGCTAAAACAAGTTAAATCGTAACCGGTTCACGCTGATGACGAGTATACTACGGCACATTTTCTGAATAATCAATTTACTTTGTATCTTTACTGTGTGTGTATGTAATCATTATACTGAATTAAAATTTACACATTATTAAAATAATATAAATTAAATATTTTTTTTTTTTATTTCATTTTTAATCAAGAAAATGATTTTAAAACATGTCGCCGTCTGCTTCGCCTGCAAAATTAAATTCATGAGATTATAAACATAAGTTTTCTTCAGGTCTGTATGCCTTCATAGGATAATGGTTAGCGTAACTGAAAACTATTGTCCTGTGGAGACATTTTGATCTGAGGCCGTGAGTTTGAATCTGGATTTTTTTTTATTTGAGCGTTATTTACTTCCATCATTTTAAAATCTATAATTAGTGTACATTTTAATCAATAGGTGGCGCCATGAGCACGTTTAACATTCCCATACTTCCATTTTTGTGCACATTTTTTAAAACAACTCAACTTAGCTGTAGAAAAAAAACAATCAACTCGCCCCCTCAGCTCGAAAATCAAAGCCAATGCAGGGAGAAAAATAACTCAACTCGTCAGTAGGAACGAAACAACTCAACTCAACAGGAGAAAACAACTCAACTCGGTAACATGAACGAAACAACTCAACAGGAGAAAACAACTCAACTCAGCAGCAGAACGAACAACTCAACTCGTCAGTAGGAACGAAACAACTCAACTCTGCACTGGCGTCGACCGCCTGCAACCGCCTACAACCGCCTACAACCGCCTGCAACCGCCTGCAACCGCCTGCAACCGCCTGCAACCGCCTGCACCGCCTGCACCGCCTGCACCGCCTGCACCGCCTTTACAGCAGAATCGGCTTTTTCTACCTACTGCGGTGATTCATCTCATTACGCAAGAGACTGTGAGAAGCGTTTTAAACCTAAAGAATCTAACGACCACATCCATAATAGAATAAACGTGAATACTTTGAAAGTCGAGAGCGAAAAACAAAATAGCGATGAATTCGCAAATCTTCAATATGTAAACATTTTTGTGGAAAATCAGCCCGTAACAGCCTTGATCGATTCAGGTTGCCAGATCCCAGTTTTAAATTCCTCACTAATTAGAGTGCAAACACCTTCCGAAGAGATCATAACATTAAGTTCATGTTTTTTGGCGAACAGCGTATGGTAGAAGTTAAACCGATAAATCTTTCTCTTAATCAACACTCACCCGGTCTATGTTCGAACGGCAATATCACCGACCTTGACCGAAGAAATATTATACATCCCAGTGTATATGCTGAAATAAAGAAACTAGGCCACGCAAAGAGCGATGTTTTATTGAGTGAAAGTGGATCCTCTTTGGGTGTTCATTTTAATTCAAATGTTTCTTTTCAAATGTGATAGAAAACTCTAGTTATGATTTGTCACATGTTAAAAACTTTAATACTAGAAATGATTCGAGTTCTCTAATTAAGGATTATAAATGTAATAAAATTAAGAGTACTAAGTTAAAATTGAGTATTGTAAGAGAAAAATGTTCTGATATAGTATTGTGTAAGAAAGTAAATGGTGCCATGAAAACGAGTTCCGTGGACTTCAACTCCCAGCAATCCAACCCTTTACCTATGGAGAGTAAACATCGTCGGTTTGTGTTGCTCCGAAAAATCTTTGAGTCCTGGCAGTGGAAACGAAGGAAAAAGAGAAATCGTTTTGAACAGACGTCCAGAACTCTAGAGAGGAAAATATCGATGCGTTCAACCAAAGATCAACTTGTTAAAAAAGACGTTCTTATGCCTAATGGATCTGATAAAGACCAAGATAGCGGAATAAATGATTCCGTTCATCCTAGCGTACTATCGTCATCTCAGAATCATGCTATGCCTGTGAAACACAATGTTTTCCTGTGGAACCTTCCGGATGTCGAAGAGATGCCTTCACATGATGGAGAAACTGTCTAGTTCAGAAGAATTATGATATGTTAAATCTTTGTATATTTGTCGTATAGTCCTTGTCTGTTCCGTCTTTTTTGTATATTTCAGATTCTCCTCTGGTCTCGATGAAAAAGGAAGTACCGCTGCGGACAGCGTACAGTCAGGATAGCCGGATGTATAGGATCCAATAGTTCTCAAGATAACAACGCAGTCTTCGCGCGCAGGCGCAGCAAATCCAAACCAAAACGAAAACTTTAAGGACTTTAGAAAAACTTTAACGATTAGATAAACAGCAGAGAGAACGAGAGAGGTGCGCGAGCAGGCGTTACCTTCTGCATATCATCGTCAAACTTATCTGTTAAAATAGCTACCTTTTTAATTAATTTTTGTTTAATTTTAAAATAAATGGAAGTAAGACAAAAGTCTTGGACCCCTTGTTGTCTCCCACAAATATATATCTTGCTCAAATTTTCAATAGTTAATAAAATACTTTCTATTCATCCATTCAAGTTCAAATACATTTTTAAAAATTTGTAGTGGATGACACTTGATGTTAATACAGTTTTTTCAAATATTAATTCTTTAATTAAATTAAAAAATGAATAAATAGTAACAAAAATAATAGTCCAACAGCATATATAGGAAGGAAAATCGTTCGTTGTGTCCCTATAGCGCAATGGATAGTGCGTTGGATTTCTAATGCAATCATGGGTTCGAATCCCACCTCGGGTGACCTAACTTCTGAGAATGTGATTTCTTTTTTTACTATACTATTTTATTAGAATAATTAAATTTAATTAATGAATAAATAGTAACAAACAAACAAAAATAATAATCAAATACCTTATATAGAAAGGAAAATAGAAAATTGCAAGGAAAATCGCTTTCTATTTTGTCACTGAATATTGTGATTCTGTCGTATGTATATACATATTTATATTAATTGTAACTAATTAATAAAATTAACTAAAATAAGAAAATTTCATTGTTGACCTAAGTTGGAATTGACTTAGTTTTTTTATATATATATTACATGTTTTTCCTAAATTTCGAAGTTCTTAAGTTTAAAAATTTAGAAATAAGGGGGGATGGAGAATATATATATATAATTATAATCCATTCTTACAATGGTATCCTCATATTGTGTTTCATTTTCTCAACTATAACTCTACTTTAAAGTTTAATTTTAAAAAAAAAACTGAAATATTCTTCCCTTTCATATGACAATCAACAACAGCGCGTTCCACAGATATTTTTAAATAACACAAAGCCAACACCCACGCTAAACAACAACAATAAAACGGAATTCCCAGCTCTAAATCCATCAAAATTAGTCCGAAAAAAATCCCCAGAACGAAAAGGCGAAGAATTGTTTGTTCCCATTTCTTGATTACGTGTAAAAAACCTACCTAGTTGAAATTACATTTTTTCTCTGCTAAAATTGCTCACAACACACGAATCCTTTTCATTGGAAAGGACAAAACATCATAAGCATCAACCACGTTTTCTGCAAGAGATGATACGGCATCGTATTATTCCAACAGTCGTGATAGGGCAAAAAAGTTGGTGTTCTTGCATAAAAGAGGTCATTGACACTACGCGACGTGGTAACTACTGTTTCCCTTTGAATATCACCATAACAGATTTTTGTTTGAGAGCAATGACTCTGATGAGTTTCGATTTCCAAGATACAAGGAATGTTCTACAAGAAAACAAATGGAAAAGGAAAAAAAAATAGGGAGAGAATGATACATATTTTATTTCTTTCGCCCGCATTTCAATTAGGACACTCAGTTCTAAGACAATATATCCTGAGCGCTTTTTTGGGAAGAATATCATTTCGGGTTGTGTTGTTGTTTTTTTTTATCCCATTCCACATTGAGTGAGATAACGAGGCTAGTTTTGGAATAGTTTTAAGGTTGCGTACGAAACGTGATAGATAACGACTTGAGATTTGATTTGTTTTCTCATAGTTAGTGAAAGAAAGTCTTAGGAAATGTTATGAAACTATATTCGTTGGTGAGAAAGTTATGTAATATCAGCTTTTCACATGCCTTAGTATGGAATTACTTTTCAGTATTCATGACAAATCTAATAAATTTCTACTCGTGGTAATATTAGCTCTGGTAGTTGCCCAAGGGGTCTTAATATTCTCAGGCGATTTCAAGAGTATTATTGCTTTTTTGAAAAGGAGAGATCTACAAATTTATAAAATTCCCATATTTAATTAAAACTTCAAATTATTTTCTCGGTTTTCAACTCTTTTTTTTTCTGAACATTGTTGTGTTGATGCGACTAATGCTACCTGCCTGACGAAGTAAGATCAAGGTCCGCGAAATTCCTCGTGGCTAAGGGCTACAATTTTTACGCCAGTCGCTAGCCTTAGCTTTGAGCACTATGCAGGTGACAATACGATTTTTCTCGGTTCCACCCCAATTTAGAGGGAGAAAACCCTGGAGGTGGCCACGGGCCTTCCACCTCTCTTCTTTTTCCACCAACCACACGAAAGGACTTGCGGCTCGATGGCTATTTAGGCTATTCTCCGGGATTTGAACCCAGTTCTTACGGCACCGCAAACAGCGTCGCTAACCACTATACCGGTTGGGCGACTTTCTGAACAGTAATAATACTTATATGTAATTTTAAAATTGAATCTTGTGAAGATTAAAGAATGAAGTCCCAAGTAATGATCTTACAAAAAGGTATTTTAAGGCGCTCCAGAAGCTCTTAAAAATTTCAAGTAAAATTATATATTTTGAGTAAAAATATCTATATTAAATACCTATATTAATTACTTTGGGGGGAATTCTTTTTTGCTCATTAAAAATATAGCACTCTTTATTTAGAAAAAACTCCTGCTGCTATAAGTAGAACATTGAGTAGAATTGAAATTCTAAGCAGACAGTTCCAATTTTCTTCAAAGGAATATGGGGAGACCCTTGGCCACCCCCAGGGTTTTGTCCCTCTAAATTGGGATTGAAACGAGCGAAATCGAACTGTCACCTGCATGGTGCTCAAAGCTAAGGTTAACGACAGGCGTAAAAATTCTAGTCCTCAGCAGTGATGAATTTCGCGGGCCTCGATCTGACTTCGTCGGGCAGGTGGCATTAGTCACAACATTTTTATGTGGACTTATCACAGTAATCTGACTGATTAATTATGAATCTTATTTATGAGTCTTCGAACATTCAAATTATTAAGTTATTACAAAAATGTTTTCCGTTTTATTTTTAACTTATTGCTTTGTTTGAGGTGCACACTTGAGTTTTTCGAAATTAAGTCTTGCAAAAAAAAAAAATTTTTTTTTTTAGAAAAAGGACAATAATTGTCATGGATAGAAAAGTAGAAAGTGTGTTGTACCATTTCAGAATCTTAACTAAATGGGTCATCTTTTCAAATAACTTCCTCAGGGTAATAGTCAATATTTTTCTTTTTATGGAAACTCGAAGTTATGTGACATTTTTATCAAATCGACTCAAACTAAGCTAAATTTAACTAAACGAGTAAAATTTCTTGCTCGATTGATGACTGTGATTACTAGTAAGGTCACGTTAGTGAAAAAAACCTCTGTAAAATTGTGAAATGTGTGGTCACATTGTACCTTATGAGATGATGGAGGGTGTCAATTTCCGCATTTTTAATGATATGCTGGTCATCACATTTAACTAAGTTATATAGAATTTATTTTTTTATTCTTCTGAGAACTAATATGCCCTCCCCCTCCTTTTACCCTGTACCTGCTTGACGTTCAATCCGGGATGTCTTACGGCATGGGCTAATTGGGCCCGCGCCTCACCCTCTCTCTCGAGGGGGACTCTATCTTAATAAGACCATGATCTGGATAATGCCAGTGGTCAAATATTATTCCCGTACATATTCTCCGAAAAACAGGGAATTTCAAACTGCATGTCAACTGCCAAAAATGGTAAGACTGTATTATTATGTGAAGACCGTTGTCCATGTCTAGGCCTGGGCCTAAAACTATAAACAATCATTCAACTCACTTAGTCGAAATGCGGCCATCGGTTGAATTCGGTTTGTGCCTAGTCGTGCATATTTATTTGTTTCATTTGACAATGGATGCTATATGTCTACTTTTAAAGATCTCAGGCAGGGCATACTTTTGCATAGGGGCCCAGGGTCCCAAAGAGTCTTAAGACGTCTCTGCGTTCAATTTCGGAACACCCTATATATATGTTCACTTTTATATAGTACTAGTTTATTCTTTCTATAGTAATCATACTTTATTTTTAATGTATTATATTTGTAAAATGTACTTAAGTTAAAATTTTTAATATATTAGAGTACTTTTTTGTGACTCAATTTCTAATCAAGAGGCTCCCTCCCCCTCGGTCAAACGTGTCCCATTTTTCCTATATATATATATATATATATATATATATATATATATATATATATATATACATAAAGAGTGTTTTTTTTTCAGGTATAGAAGTTTAAGTTGGCATTACTTTCCAAGATGGCGACCGATTTAACAGCTGTCAAGTGATTTATTCTCAGTTTGGTTTGGCAATTCATCAAAGCGATCATCAAGCAAGGCGTAGATTCGTCGAATGGGCCCAAAACGAGATGGCCGTTGTTCCCGATTTTCATAAGCGAATTTTGTTTAGCGATGAAGCGCACTTCTGGTTGAATGGCTACGTCAGCAAACAAAACTGCCGCATTTGGAGTGAAGCTAATCCACAAGTGTATGTCGAAACACTGTTACATCCAGAAAACTGACTGTTTGGTGCGCTTTATGGGCTGGTGGAATCCTTCTTCAAAAACGATGAAGGCCACAACGTTACAGTCAATGGTGATCAGTATAGAGCCATGATTACTAACTTTTTCATTCCTGAATTGAACAATCATGATGTCCAGGAGCTGTGGTTCCAACAAGACGGCGCAACATGTCACACAGCTCGTGCCACAATCGATTTATTGAAAGACACGTTTGGTGACCGCCTAATTTCACGTTTTGGACCTGTGAATTGGCCTCCAATATCTTGTGATTTAACACCGCTAGACTATTTTCTGCGATGCTATGTAAAGTCATTGGTCTATGCGGATAAGCCACAAACGCTTGACCATTTGGAAGACAACATTCGCCGTGTTATTGCCGATATACGGCCACAAATGTTGGAAAAGTCATCGAAAATTGGACGTCCAGATTGGACTACATCCGAGCCAGCCGTGGCAGTCCTATGCCAGAAATCATATTTAAAATGTAATGCCACAAGATTATCTTTCGAATAAAAAAAAATTCATGTCAATCGAATAATACATCGTTGTTTTATTGCAATTTAAAGTTCTGTACCTCTAAAAAAACACCCTTTATATATATATATATATATATATATATATATATATATATATATATATATAATATTCCTATTATATTTCTGGAGATTTGTTAAACTAATTGCAAGACGTGGCGAGTGGATGTTCTTACTGTAGCGAGCCAAAGATAGGGCATGACCAGTGGTGAGTGATTGTGTTACGTGGAGCATGGTCGAGTAGGGTAGTATCTAAGAGGAACTCATGGATATCCAAATTCCTTTTTATTCATTACCACAGAAACACATAAAGATCCAGTAGGGACGGCATTACACATGCAAGAAGCAAACATGGACGACACAACGCAGACAAAGACACACAGAGAACGCGCTGCAGGCGGCTACATGACTACAGAGAAAACGAGCGAAGAGAGCGAGGTCTCCAGAGACATCGGCTTTTATACCTGACGTTGAAGACCACGTGACATTTTTGTAATAAGAGCTCTGATTGCTTACAAGGGGCGGGAAAGGGATTTATGATGCAATATTAGTAGTCGATTACGATTAAAATCAGGGTGTTAGTTTCGAATCAAATAATTAAAAGATTATTTGAATATTATTAAAAGAGTTAATTAAAAGAATGCTAGGGGGAATTATTACACACACACACACACACACACACATATATATATATATATATATATATATATATATATATATACAGTCGGCCCCCGATTTAATGAACCCCTATTTAACGAATATTTCTCTCTAACGAATTCATATTTTGAAAAACCTTTTGAAGAATCTTAATACTTGAATATCTTTACCCAATTATCAGTTGTAGTTTTACCTGAATTTTACAAGTCAAATGCCAGTTTTAGTTCAATGGAGAGCACGTGATAGCATTTATCATGTGACCGTCCTGAATTAACTCATTTATAAATAAATATCAGTTGTTTTATAATTTAAATCAAATTCTTATTTCTTAACATTCACAGTTAAACATTCAAGCCAACAATAAAAAAAATATGTGGAACTATTTATATTTCTTTTTATTGATATATTAACCCATACACGCATTTGATATTTAAGCATTAAAATTTTCCTAATATATGATTCCATTGATGGTTCGAATATTCAATAAATTCGATAATTAAAAAAAAATTAAAAGGAACGAATGTTCAACTTTATACAGTCTATGCCAGTGGTGGCCAATCTTTTCGGGAAGAGAGCCACTATTTGATAAAGAATAATTAAACGTGCCACTTCTAACTTTTCCTACAAACAAATGTGAAAAAGTGAAAAAAATGTTACTTATAAGTTTATTATGGGATTTTTACGCAAACAGCACATTTTTTAATGCAAGTCTATGTAGTTGAAATTTAAAAATAGTATAATAAATAAAACGAAACTTTTAAAACTTATAGTTTTTATTGTTAATAAACTTTTTACATGTTCAATCAATTAGGTAAAATATAAAATAAAAACGAGTAACTCTTGAAGAATCTCTAATTTAAAATAATTATTAAACGCTCAGTATTTACTTAATGTGGCTTTTGAATTACTACTTTTTCTTACCAAGAGTCATCTGTATTAGTAGTAGCTCTTACAGAGGGCTACAAAATTTGTTTGTTACAAGTGCACATCAGCTAGTTTTGAGTGATATTTATGTTATTATGTTCATAGCAGAAAATATTTATTCACAAACATATTTTGGTCCAAATTTTGAGTTTTTTTTGTCTGAGACAGCCTCACTTCAATAAAATTGTAAAATAAATAGCTATTTATTCTCTTTTCAAACATTTTAAAATTTTTCGGTAAGTCTTTCGCATACCACTGTTACGTGCCCAAATGTGGCACGCGTGCCATCGGTTGGCCACCCCTGGTCTAAGTGGTATTTGAGGTACACCTTTCATTCATTTAAAAGCGAAATTTACACTTCGTTATTCGTTCCTTTCTGCAGCACAGAAAGTTCATCAGCTTATATAAAACATGAGAACAATAGTTCAAGAAAGATTAGGCCTTCAGATTTAGGCTTATCTCATTAATTTAAAATGCATCGAGAGAATGTATACTACTCAGATATTGATACTGAAAAACCTGTTTTGTGGGGTGAATTAAAAATTTACAACTTCCATACAATTAATAAAACAGAGGCTAAAATTAGCATAGCGAGAATTCTCTGTGAATTACAGTTTCAGTTTTTAATGAATCTTCCACGAATGTATTCCCCAGAGATGAATCATAGCATTCACCTGTCTCGGCATCATCGTGGTCTAATCTTCTCCTCTGGTCAGATCACGCCTTGACCACAGTCTTGGTTTCCTTATTATGTTTCGAGGCAACATCGCTTCTCCAGTAGCACGACTTCATGATTCCAGAAAGCGAAAAGCACCACCAAGAACAAAACAAAATGGGCGTCGTCCCCTCGTTATCTCTGACTCATGTTCTTCGAGATCTGGTCACGAATTCGCTCCTAGATATCATAACCTCCCTCTGCAGCGAGGCGTAGGTGTGTGGTGATCCCATGTTGTCATAAGTGTTTATCTCCATCGGCCTTTTCTCTTGCTCCAGAACTATTCAGATTTGCCTCCAGTATTATAATTACTTGTCCCTACCTATGTCTGCCAGTTTCAATGGATGACCATCAGGTTATTCTTTGTAATTGAAGAAACCCTTCCGTTAGACTACCTGCCCGCACGGAAACCGACAGTTATCCTGGTTAGCTGTAGAGCACCAACCAAACGCCGTGACTTGGTACTAAAGCTGTTAACATCACATCAGATACATACGGAAGGTAGTATAAAGCTTTTAACTAGCTCTGTGGAAGATTTACCAGTGCCTAATTTAGTATGGGAAGATGCATTGGTAGATAAGCGCGGCTTCAGTTTGAGGAAGTGTTCCACAATTGCTGGTTCTATTAATTGCAGCGGCGATTTTCAGAGGTGAAGGCTAATTGAATTGGTTCTTCGAAAAATCGTAATCAAAGAATAAAAGAGTATGAGAGGGAAATAGATGGAAGATTTTCAAATTAAGGTATCTGACTACCTTCGGAACCAGGATTTTGTAAAAGCGTATAAATGGATAATTTTTTTTTTATATTTAGTGTCACTTGAATTAGAGTATACATATAAAAAATTGTTCTGAGAATGTTATTGCTAGAAAAAATTATGCCAAAAATGAAGAAAATATGGCATATTTTCAAAACACTCTCCTGTTATGGAATAAATTATAGTTTTTTTTAAAAAAACTAAAAAACCGCTTTTATAGTGAATCGAACTAAAAAGTAAAAAAAAAAAATAATTCTTAATATAAGAATAAAATGATTAACGATCAAATTAATGTCGTAGTACAGGGGTGTCCAACCCAAATGACCTTGCGGGCCACTTCGGAAAAAAATTATAATCTCGCGGGCCGCACGTAAAAATATGTACACTTATATCAGATTTGGAAACAGAAGAACATTTATTAGAGTGGAAATTTAAAACAGAATGAATAATTATTATTGCTTTCATTATTTTATTAGAATTATTTATTAGAATTTTTGAAAAATTCGCATTATTTTCAGTTACTGACAGTTGAAATAATAATCGATGTTTTGTTAAAAATGCTCTACTCTGATATATTAAAATATGAATAAAACCATCTCTAAATTATAGATTTCAAAAATATAGTTACATAAGTGCAGTTCAAAAGTATAGTTTATATAGTTCAGGCTCTATGTAGAAAACTTTGAGCTATGTAGAGGCAAAATATTATTATTATAGAAGCATATTTCATAAAAGCAGTATGTTTTGAAAATGATCATTTTTGTCATGTCATTTTTTCTTCATTTTTCTGCAAATAATTGCATCTAAATAATTTTTCTTGTAATAATATTTTTAAAACAGCTTATATGAAAATTTGGCGATAGGTAAGTTGGGTTGGAGAAAGATATTAAATTTCTCTAATGCGTGTTCCGGATGTTGTTGATTTTAGTCAAAATGATGTTGCGCATCTCATAAAATAGTAAATGAGCTTTAATGTTGTTTGTTACTAGATAAAAAGACATGGTTGCCAATGGACAACAAAAAAATTGAGAGTTAAATTAGTTAGCTTCAGTTCATGCAACCACAAAAATTATAATTCGAATGATTAAATATAAGAAGAAACCCATTCATTTGTACGCTTTTTTAAAAACACGGTTTCGAATGTATTCAGATACCTTAAATTAACTTTCTCAGCTAACTCCATCATTAAAACGAAATGAATTATTAAATTCCATTATACTGAATTAATTTGAAATGTGAGTTAGTTCATTTTCTGTAGCGTATTTGCTCATAGTTTCTATATTTTTCTCTGAAGAAGCTCAAGAATAGATAAAAGAACTAGATTAAAATTTTTCGACAAAGATTTTTGAAGCATACAATTTCATAGGGGATTTATTCTTATTTTAATACATCAAAAAGTAGATAAAGTTTTTTTTTTAAAAAAAACACCGATTATTATTTTAATTGATAATAACTCTGAAAATGTGAATTTCTCAAAAACCCTAATTCAGGCTCTTCAAGGAAATCACCTTAACGAATGATCTGTTAAAAATACTTTTCCGCTTAGGCACGCGCCTAAGACGTAAAAGATTTGGGAGCATAAAAAATTGGAGGGCGAAAAAAGAGAAAAAAAATTTAAATTATATTGCGAATGTGTGTGTACTACCGCTTCGTGAGTTATGAAAGAAGAATTTCTACCCTCAAGAGAGTAATGACTGAAATTAGATCTACTATGGAGAAAGAAAAGCTAACAGTTTGATGTTGTCATGCACTCAAATTGATTACAATGATGGCCTTAATGATTTTTCAATGATCAAAGCTCGAAGAAAACCTTTGTTGTAAAAGTACAATAACTCAACAAAGAATGAGGATGGCTAAAGGTAAAGCGATAAGGGATGAAAAAGATGATAATTAACAAGTTTAAAACAGTTCATATAGTAATATGCACTCTATACAGAAACTGTAAACGATTTAATTATTTACTGTGCTAATTTGCTAAAAGGGACTGAAGTCCATGATGCGGTAGGGCAAGAAATAAACAAGAGTGGCCAAACCATGCCACTATACTTTCCTTATGGCTACCGGTAGCCAGCCTGAACACGGCGGGTCCATAGGCGTTGAATAATAAAAAGGCTCTCCAAAGAGCTAAAACGTAGGGAAAAGACTAAGAGAGTTAAGGGAAAATCACTCCCGAGCCAAAATTGTCAAGGTAAGATCTGAAGAAAGGGGAGCGAGAAGGGGGGGGGGTCCTCCGAAAATAGTGGGACGGCGTAACAATTTGAAGTGCCTAGGGCGCCCGGGAGGTTAAAAATGACCCAGAATTTATTATACAATATAATATTGTTGTGTTGAGGGGATATGTTTTAATAAAAAGTATATAATCACTATCACCTTTTATCTGTCATTTTAAATCAATTTTATCAAATTTTAATCGGGGATCACTCATGTCTATTTGTTGCCCCGTCGTTGGTCGCGGGGTGTTGACAACAAACACCCCAAACTTTTAACGCGTTTATTTAGTAATGAAAACTTTTTTTAAGTCATTTATGATGCATATTTATAAAGTACAAGATGTTTTTTGAATTATACAAATAAAATTATTAAATTTATTGCATACTAATGTGACTAAGATTGGTGTAAACTAAACCTACGGCATTCTTTTTTGGAATCCTGAGGGGCTTTTCTTGTTAATGGGGTGTACAGAACCAGGGACGTCTTAAGGCGTGGGTCAACTGGACACGGGCCCCAGTTACAATGGGGGCCCCGTCTCGTCCTCTACTCGGCTTTAATAAGATCACGAATTCGAATAATTTCAATGGTCAAATGTTATTTCGAGTTGTATTCTTCGAAAAACTGGGAATTTCGGACGATATGTCAACTGGCTACATGGGATGACCATCGTCCACATATATACCTGGACCTATCACCGTACGCCCTCATTGCTCATTAAGTCAAAAGGCAGCAGTTGTGCGATTGTAAGTCATGCACAATTATTTGTTTCGGGTTATTGTTTATACGAGTATTTGACCACGTGGATTATCTACTGTCTACTTTTAAGGGTCATAGGTAGGTCCTACATTTGTGTACAGGGCAAAGGCCTCAAGTAGTCTTAAGACGTCCCCCGCGCTCCTGGATCCTGAGTTAAATAAATATTTTATTTAGAAAAATTAAGAATTATGTGTTACTTTCCCTCGTCTTAAGAGAACAGGAAATAAGTTGCAAAACTTTTGCATCACGGTCTATGTAGCAAACATGTATTCACTTATAAATGCACATTCCTACGCTCATAATTTTACATCATTAAATTTATTTGATGCTTAATTTTTTTTTCTAAAACAATAAACTTTTGAATAAACACAATGTACTGTACAAAAAAGAAAATAAAAAAAATCTTTGGGTATTATTCAATAGCTTAATCTACACTTCATTTTAAGTTTCTCATCTTCAGACCGAAGAATACCTGTGCCATATTCATAATTACACCCATCTCTTTGTTCCCGCGAAGATGGAATTACACAAAATTGTTTGTAAACAAAAGATTCTCCGGGCATAATTTGTCAGCCAAACCGTCCAACAAACCACAACTCAAATAGGGCAAGCGATTTACAGCCAAACAGCGCGCGATGGCAAAAGATTAAGAAGCAGCCAGAACCACACCATCTCACGAACTGTGGCGCGTAACACAAAACTGCCCATTTATAAAAAGGTTCTTGCGCTTATGGCGAACCTTAATCGCAATCAGTGAGTGGTGGTAGCGTTTAGGAAGCACTAGTCTTATTTGTACGATTCGATCTCGAACATTAGGCTTGTAAACTAATCAGGGACGGTCACGACTGACCCAAGGTTCTAAATAAAGGGGAGGAGTCCAGGGTTCTCTCTCCTCCTGGGCAGCAAAGAGGTTGACTACGCGGAAATACTTAGGGTTCATTTTGATTGCTCAGGGATTTGGAGAATGCTGCATGTAAAATCATGAAGATTGATCGCATAGGCAGCCAAAACAAGAAGATGCACGACTACACCGCCTATTCTATGTTTCGAATGTTGCAATAAAAATAGATGCCTCGTCTGGGAAAGGTTTGGAAGGAATAAGAAAATTCCTACCCTGAGAACAGCTCTCCGTATCAAATGAAAATCGGGATAATACCTCATGTTACTAGGCCAACGACACCGGGAAGCTGCAAATGGAAATGAAATTGCGTTCTCCCTCACCCCTCTTCTTTCTGTAATAACTTCCCATATTCATTAGATAACTTATTAGAGACAGTGCTTCTGTTTTGTATTCTTTTACACTCGTTTACTTTTATATACGTTAAGTATTTGTCTACTATTCTTAAATACTTTTCTACTATTTCGGTACATACTTAAGTGTACTTACTTTTATATATTTTGTCGGATTACGAAGGTAGCAGGTATAAGAGGGTTCCAGGGCCGTTTTTAACCTTTCTGGCACCCTAGGCACTTCAAATTGTTACCCCTCCCCCACTATTTCCAGAGCGCTCTTTCCTTCAGTTTCAGTTCGAGAGATATTGTCCCTTAACTCTCTTAATCTTTTCCTTACCTTGTTTCTACTCTTTGGACAGTCTTTCCATTATCCACCAACAATAAACCCGCCGTATTCCATACTAGAAACCGGCAGGGTAATGAAAGGATAGCGGCATGGTTTGGTCACTCTTGTTCATTTCTTATCTTACCGCATCAAGGACCACCCATCCTTTGGTGAATTAGCACACTATATTAATGAAATTGTTTACAATTATAGTATAGGGCACGGGTGTCCAACACGCGGCCTGCATGTGGCCAGCCAGTACGTATGATGCGGCCCGCCGACTCTTTTTTTTTAAAAAAATTTAAATATCAGGTTTTTAATTTTTTTTGTTTCATTTTGAAATTTATTTGAGGGGAAATTTATACATATATATAAATCTACAATGTATTTGCCTGTTACCTGTTCTTGTTTTAAAATAAATCCTTTTTGATAATAGAAATGTCCTTTTAGATTAAAATATATTTATATTTTATTAAACAGTTACATTTGGTTTTATTATAATAAATTACTTTTTAAACAAATTCAGGATTGCATTAAGCATATCTTTTACTATGGATGGTACATGATTCTTTGTGTGTGTGAGACTTTAATTTCTTCTCCTTTTCTGTTGGAGTGCCCAAAAAGCAAGAGGCAGTCAGAGATGTTTAATAAAGTTTAAAAAAATATTCAGGACGGTTAAGATAAAGGGCAATGTATACTTAATCGTTTGCGAATGAAAGCACAATCAAATTTCAACAATGAGTAACGAAAGATCAATTCAAAAGGATCGCCGTGATTTTCAAGAAAATGGCAACTGTAATATTTTAAACATTATTTGATCATTGCATTATTATATTATATAAACATTATTATATTATCTATGCCTGTATACATGAAAAATAATGAAAACAACAATAATTCATTCTGTTTTAAATTTTCACTCCAATAAATGTTTTTTTGTTTCCAAATCTGATATAAAGGTACATATTTTTATGTGCGGCTCGAGACTATTAATGTTTTTCCGACGTGGCACGCAAGGTCATTTGGGTTGGACACCCCTGGTATAGGGTATACATTATTGTATGAACTGCTACCAACTTGTCAATTATCACTGCTTATCGCTTTAATATCTCTTACTTTTAGACATGCTTATTCTTTGTTGAGTCACTGTTATTTTATTCGTACAATGAAGCTTTTCTAGCTCTCTTTGATCACACATTGTTAAATCATTAATGGCACCCTTGTAATCAATTTACGTTGCAATATCTCATTTTAAGAGCGTAACATCCTCATACACTGTTAAGCTTTTCATTTTCTACAGTTCCGCGCATACACACACGAACAAAACGTACACATGATTCACTAGACCAGGGATGGCGAACCAATGGCACGCGACACAATAATTTTTGGCACGTCAGTGATCAAAATGGTTTGCATCTTATTTTTCAAAGTTCATTTTAAGTATTACGAACAAACGCGAGTAATCGATGAGCTCACTTGCTTGTAATGTAAAGTTTGTCTACGCGTAGCACAGTGGATTTCATTGACACAACTGTATTCTAAAATTTACCTGTGTTATATATACGATTTTTAACTGTTGTTCAACATTGCTAGTTCAGCAAAAGAACACAAAGAGAAAGTTAGTAAGTGTAACAGAGAATTTCAAATTTGGTGGACCGAGAAACATGGGATTATTAGTAAAGGCGACAAAGCGGTATGTGTTTTATGTGTTCTGGAATAGTGGTATGCAGAACATATCATCTGTAAAATGCTATTTTGAAACAAATCACAAACCTTCTTGTCAAAAAAAGTAAACCACAGCAAAAATAATTAATTGCTAAGAAACCGTTAGGCAGATGACTCAAATTCAGCATGTATTCTACAAAAAGTAACATCTTGCAATTCTAGTATTAAGTTATTTGTCATCCTATCTGCAACAAGAGAAGTAAACTAATGTGGCGTCTAAATTTTAAGGCACGAATAACGTTATAACATACAGCGACTCAAATCCAGTGCAGGCGGTTGCAGGCGGTTGTTATTCGTAGGCGGTTGCAGGCGGTTGCAGGCGGTTGCAGGCGGTTATTTTAAGCAGGCGGTTGCAGGCGGTTGTAGGCGGTTCTGTAGGCGGTAGGCGGTTGTAGGCGGTTGTAGGCGGTTGTAGGCGGTTGTAGGCGGCGGTTGTAGGCGGTTGCGGTTGTAGGCGGTCGTGGCGGCGGTGTAGGCGGTTGTAGGCGGTTGTAGGCGGTTGCAGGCGGTTGTAGGCGGTTGTAGGCGGTTGCAGGCGGTTGCAGGCGGTTGTAGGCGGTTGCAGGCGGTTGTAGGCGGTTGCAGGCGGTTGCAGGCGGTTGTAGGCGGTTGCAGGCGGTCGACAGGCGGTTGTAGGCGGTTGTAGGCGGTTGCAGGCGGTCGACGGCAGTGCAGAGTTGAGTTGTTTCGTTCCTACCGACGAGTTGAGTTGTTTCGTTCCTACTGCCGAGTTGAGTTGTTTTCCTACCTGATGAGTTGAGTTGTTCGTTCCTGCTGAGTTGAGTTGTTTTCTCGAGTGGAGTTGTTTCGTTACCGAGTTGAGTTGTTTTCTCCGTTGAGTTGAGTTGTTTCTTTCCTACTGACGAGTTGAGTTGTTTTTATCCTGCATTGGCTTTGATTTTCGAGTTGAGGGGGCGAGTTGAATTGTTTTTTTTTCTACAGCTAAGTTGAGTTGTTTTTAAAAAATGTGCGCAAAAAATGGAAGTATGGGAATATTAAACGTGCTCATGGCGCCACCTATTGATTAAAATGTACACTAATTATAGATTTTAAAATGATGGAAGTAAATAACGCTCAAATAAAAAAAAAAATCCAGATTCAAACTCACGGCCTCAGATCAAAATGTCTCCACAGGACAATAGTTTTCAGTTACGCTAACCATTATCCTATGAAGGCATACAGACCTGAAGAAAACTTATGTTAATAATCTCATGAATTTAATTTTGCAGGCGAAACAATAGTTAAAATATACCGGTTCTGGAACAGTGGAGCCGGTGGCGCCAGGAGGTTGAGGCGCATGCAAACAAAAGAGGGTGGAAGTCCCCCCCGGATCTGAACCGGGAAGATGGTTTGTGATTGATAAGGGTTTCGGGGATCTGTACTGATAAGAAATGCACGCTTTTAGCGATAACGAGTTATATTCTGATATAGTTTTAATTAAATGATTATGATTTTTTTAATTACGTCATTGGAAGCAAATTTTAACTGGGATAAAGAGTCAAATTTTTCTGTACATATGATTATTTTTATATAATTCCGTATAAATCTATTTCTGAAAATCATGATATACGTGTTGAATGATTATTTGTTATATTTCAAATTTGATGCTTTGTGCTTGTGATTTCTGAAACAGAGGATTGAAAATTAGGCAAACGAAAGGGAGTGGAAATCCCCCCCGGGTCTGAACCGGGAGGATGGTACCCCCTCCGCTCTGATAAGGGTTTCGGGGCTCTGTAAATGGGTACTAGAAATGCATGTTTTTAGAGATAACAATTTATATTCTTATATAGTTTTAACTAAATGGGTAGAATTCTGATTTGTTTTTAAGTACGTCATTGGAAGCAAATTTTAATTAATTAGGATAAAGGGTCAAACTTTTCTGTACATATAAATATTTGTATATAATTCAGTTAAAGTCTATTTCTGAAAATTATGATATACGTGTTGAATTATTGTTTATTACATTTCAAATTTGATACTTTGTGCATAACTAAAATATATTTTTCATTGATTTTGCATGTATTTTTTTTATAATTCTGAGATAACTTAAAAATACTATGCTTATATAAAGTAAAAGTTCTGCATATGTTTTTTTTTTCGTTTGCAAAGTAGTTTCCTTACATGAAACATCCCTTTCCTATGATAATATATGCGGACCTTGTAATTCTGGTAAAACTTTCTTTGTTAGACGAATCTTAGAAATAAAATTAATTAATTATTTTCCTCCCAAAATTATTTGGCGTTATGGAATTTATCCAAAATTGTTTGATAAGATGTCTGACATAGAATTTCATGAAGGCATGCTTTTCGATGTAGAAGATATTACTAATGCTTTCGTAATAATAGATGACTTAATGAATGAAGTAGGAGATGACAAAAGAACTTTCAAACTTGTTCACGAAAGGAAGCCATCATAGAGATATTTCCGTAATATTTATTTTACAAAATATTTTTTGCAATGAAAAACAAATTATAGGAATATTTTTTAAATACTTCCTACCTAAGTTGTTTTAAAAATGTTAGAGACAAGCAATAGATCTCTTGTCTAGCAAGACAAATGTATCCATCTCAATATCGAAATTTATGATTGGAAAACTATACGAAATACAAATGCTGCAAATTTGACTATCCACTTTGTGAGAGATAGAAAAATAAAACCTTTCGTTCGAATCATTTAATGAATTTTTCAAAAGAAAAAAAACAATTTTGATAGAGTTTTGTTACGAATAAATATCTCAGAACAAAAACATTGTATGCAAAACCTTTGTCATGGATAGAATATTAAGTGTGGTTTGTGTTCTTCAACATTTGTTTTTAATTTTTAGTCTGTTTCCCTTCTTGTTCCTTACACTTAAATATATTAATATGAGTAAAGTAATTAAAAAAGTTGAAAAAATATTGAAAAAAAAAGTTGAAAAGTATTGAAAAAGATGAAAAATATTGAAATATTTAGAATATTGTTGGTGGACTTGAGTATTTAAGTTAAGAGCACACAATATAGAGTGATAAAATTTCTTTTTTTTTCATATTAATCTTAAAATAATAATAACTTTATAAATTTAAATATATGGTAAACTTATAAAAAATTCAAAGCAAAATCTTATTCATCTTATAATAATAATAATACAAACACAAAATATGAGAACAAAAAATGTTGTATTTATTCACCTTCTAAAATTTATTCTTACATTATATCATTTCTTAAAATATTGATACAATCTGAAATCTTTCTGTTTGCTACGAACAAATTCATATGAAATATAATTCATTGAAAAGCCTTTACTGATTTTCAACAAGAAAAATATAAAATAATGACCACATAGAAATAAGGAATATCCCTTGGTTAATCCATTTCTCAATAAATAAAGTCCTTCAGATCTCAACAATTTTCCTTTTATAAAACAATGTGCTAACAGAAAACTTAATTTAATCTTATATTTTTTAAAATGTATTATATGAGAAGCATTGAAATAAGTAACATCATTCAATATGAATAATAAATACATTCGACAGGTATATGCATAAAATGAAGAGGAAACATTTACATTCTTAAACAAGAAAGAATAAGATATATACAGAAATCAATATTTATAAAAAGAAACTATTTAATTAAATTCTCATTTATATAAAATAGTTTTCATTTATATGGCAGTCACCGAAAGCTAAAGTTGTAATACCATCTTCAAGAATATAGCTTATCGAAGGGGCAAAGTGAATTTTTTTTTTTACTTTTTACAGAATGTATTTGATGTATAGAACTGTTAATGGGTTTAAACTCTCTTCACGACTTCTATACTTATTTATGAGGCAATTTTTATAGTCTTCATGAGAAATTTTACTTTTAAAATAGATATATGTATCTCTTTTGCTGTATTTTTTTCTAAAGTTAATGTTTTTATGCTGTACATTTTTGCATTGAGACCTACGAACTCAGTTGCTACCATACCATTTAACTCATCTGTCATTTTTCCGAGAACATTATTAGTTAAAGGATTATAAAGAAAATGATTTGGAAGCAAATATATGGGTCATTTCAATAAAAAGAAGTGAGTTTTCTTTGAATAGATACAAGGTCGTTATTAATTATTTTATAAGCATGAAATGCTGGAGATGCTATGAATTTCTTAGCTCTTTTCACTCTATTCACTAGATAAATCTTAACTTTTTGCGTAAATTTTTCATTGTTTTACCAAACACGACATTGTTTAAAAGTTTAAAGAGATCTTTTTCAAAATTGTTGTTTGCTCGTTTTCGATGTTCAGTATTAAAATCTATATAATTTTTTAACCGAGGACTTTGTTTGAATTTTACAAATTGGTGTATTTTTTTTTTTAATTTTTAAACCTAATTGTACATATAATTTCAAATTTCTATAATGAACATATTTAGTTTTATTTCTGAAGTTAGGAGCCAATTTTTCCACAGCCTTCGATTCTAAAATACTGAATTCTTTAGCAATATTTTTAGTATAGGAGGAACATTCAGAGACACTTTAACTTTTTCTGGAGCTAATGGATAGCAGTTATGCAAATCGTGCAATTAATCTGGATATTCTAACTTAAAATATACAACTTATATCCGAATCGTCTGGTACATCCATGAAGTTAACGTATTCATCAGTCCAGGAAAAGTCGTGTGTAGACAAATTTTGCGACATTGCTCCACCATATAGATTGTTTGCATCTAAATATATAATGTAACTACTAGGTAGGCTTGAATCATAGGTTGATAAATACACATTGTTAGCCTTAGCGTAGCGATGACCAATCATCTCAACACCTCCGCGAATTCCTTTTTCGATGAATATAGGCATGTCTATATCCGTTAAAAGCTCCAATCGTACTTTTGTCATTTTATGCTTGCCATACCAAACCAGGAACCATATATGTATTACATGGATCAATTTTGTAGTAATTCTGGCACAGAGTTCTAAAGTTTTCAAATATATCTGAAAATAATACGTCTACGGTTACACACAAATCACGATAATCTCCCAATGTGCGCAGTTGAAACATGTTTCATCTATGGTGAGCATATTCGTAGTCTTCTCTGGATACATTTTTATTTGTTAGACTGTTGAAAAAAGCTGATTGAGGAGGGAGCTGCGTTTCATAAAATTTAGAAAAGGAATCAAAATATTCATATGGATAGCAACCCTTTCTAGTTATAAGTTATGCATTACTTGCAAAATACCTATCCCAAAGATGAAATTTACAAGGCTTTAAAGTTGGGCAAGTTTCTCTAAAGAAGTATTTAAAAATTGAAAAGAGTCAATGAAACGTAAGGACCTCAGAGTAAAAAAAAAAAAAATTTCACTATGTCGGGAATGCATTGAAAAAAAAAAGAAATCGAAACTTTTAGTTGATTTTTTAAAATCAAAATTCAATTTAATTATGTCAAATGATCCAAATGAAGCACGAGGAAGTACGGAATAACGCTTGAAGGAGTTTTTTTTTTTTGTAAAAATTTAAATAACATTTTGAATCTAAAGGACTTATAACCTATTTCAGCTACCATAAACCTATTGTTTTCTTCTTAGAATACAATTAATTCCCAAATATGATTGTATATTTCGCACAAAAACATTCCTTTATGAGTACAGACATATGAACAAATAATTTTATAGGGCGATATTAACATCTCCTGGTTTTGTATTCACTTAACTGACCTCAGAAATAACATTACAAAATTTGAAGTTATCACTTCTAACGTGTGGTCATAAGCACACACACGATCTTTTTTTAATCGAAGTTTTCTGTTTTTACCCTCGATTATCGAATTTCAAGGATAAATACATTTTTACCAATCAAATTTAATTATTTACATTGAATTGTTAAGATATTATAGTGGGAATGCGTTTTAAACATAGCAAAATGTATTAAAAATAAAAACTTTCAGAGAAATATTTAAAAATTAATAGTAAGTAATAGTATAATAATGAGTATGGTCAAATCTCAGGGATTTGTATTTTAGAGTTAAATAAATTAATTACCATAAAATTAATTAGCTTCATTAATGTAAGTAAAGATAAATACTAGAAGAGTAAAGTATATAAAACAGATACAAGTATATAAAAGAAAAATAAATACAAGTAAATTAATACTAACCTGTATTACAAAGGCATAAATGTCGTTTACCATTGGATTTAGTCTCACTTGTTACAAAACTTAAAGATTTTAGGCATTTTTCTAAATTTTTCGATATTTCGAATTCTTTTACGACGTTTTCAAATGGTACGATGTTTATATATTTAAGAAAATTGTTTCGGATAACTTTTAAAAGTTCCATCTAAGAAAATGGTCTTTCTATTTTCCGAAAGTTACAGAGACTCTTCTCCAAATACTAAAATCCTGTTATCTTGATCATTTCGAAAGTCTAAACCAGTGGCCTTTTTTCAAACTATATTTCATGGAACCCTGAGATTCCATGAGGCGTACCCAAGAGTTCCACGAGTCACAATTAAAAAAATCGAAAAGAAACTTATAAATGTATATCAAAAATGGATCCACGTTCTGTATGAAGTTTCTATACCCACAAGAATTTAAAGCTTAACCCTGTCTTTAAGAGATTAAAAGTTTTTTTTTAATACACAACAATTTTATTTTGCAATACTTTTTAAACATTTATTATAATTTAATAAAGAATATAAAACGCTAAAAGAAATCTTTATATGTATTACCTACTGCAATTTTAATATTTTATTGTTTGCTATACGGGTTTTTTAATCGTTAGTACAATGTCTTGCAAAACTAAATGCACATTTTTATATTTGTTAGAAAAAACCTACAATAAAAGAGAATGAATAAATTATTGATATATCAACAGATTCGATGTAAAAAATCTAAATTAAAGCAAGAACATCTCCTTAATTTTATGTTGCAAATTCATGTAAACTACACAATATTTCTCACACAGTTATAAACATTTTGATGTCAATTGGGTAGTGGATGGACAATACTCGAAAAAAAAAAAACAGAAAAACTTCGATTAAAAAAACGATCGTGTGTGTGCTTATGACCACACGTTAGAAGTGATAACTTCAAATTTTGTAATGTTATTTCTGAGGTCAGTTAAGTGAATACAAAACCAGGAGATGTTAATATCGCCCTATAAAATTATTTGTTCATATGTCTGTACTCATAAAGGAATGTTTTTGTGCGAAATATACAATCATATTTGGGAATTAATTGTATTCTAAGAAGAAAACAATAGGTTTATGGTAGCTGAAATAGGTTATAAGTCCTTTAGATTCAAAATGTTATTTAAATTTTTACAAAAAAAAAAAAAAACTCCTTCAAGCGTTATTCCGTACTTCCTCGTGCTTCATTTGGATCATTTGACATAATTAAATTGAATTTTGATTTTAAAAATCAACTAAAAGTTTCGATTTCTTTTTTCAATGCATTCCCGACATAGTGAAATTTTTTTTTTTTTTTTTTACTCTGAGGTCCTTACGTTTCATTGACTCTTTTCAATTTTTAAATACTTCTTTAGAGAAACTTGCCCAACTTTAAAGCCTTGTAAATTTCATCTTTGGGATAGGTATTTTGCAAGTAATGCATAACTTATAACTAGAAAGGGTTGCTATCCATATGAATATTTTGATTCCTTTTCTAAATTTTATGAAACGCAGCTCCCTCCTCAATCAGCTTTTTTCAACAGTCTAACAAATAAAAATGTATCCAGAGAAGACTACGAATATGCTCACCATAGATGAAACATGTTTCAACTGCGCACATTGGGAGATTATCGTGATTTGTGTGTAACCGTAGACGTATTATTTTCAGATATATTTGAAAACTTTAGAACTCTGTGCCAGAATTACTACAAAATTGATCCATGTAATACATATATGGTTCCTGGTTTGGTATGGCAAGCATAAAATGACAAAAGTACGATTGGAGCTTTTAACGGATATAGACATGCCTATATTCATCGAAAAAGGAATTCGCGGAGGTGTTGAGATGATTGGTCATCGCTACGCTAAGGCTAACAATGTGTATTTATCAACCTATGATTCAAGCCTACCTAGTAGTTACATTATATATTTAGATGCAAACAATCTATATGGTGGAGCAATGTCGCAAAATTTGTCTACACACGACTTTTCCTGGACTGATGAATACGTTAACTTCATGGATGTACCAGACGATTCGGATATAAGTTGTATATTTTTAAGTTAGAATATCCAGATTAATTGCACGATTTGCATAACTGCTATCCATTAGCTCCAGAAAAAGTTAAAGTGTCTCTGAATGTTCCTCCTATACTAAAAATATTGCTAAAGAATTCAGTATTTTAGAATCGAAGGCTGTGGAAAAATTGGCTCCTAACTTCAGAAATAAAACTAAATATGTTCATTATAGAAATTTGAAATTATATGTACAATTAGGTTTAAAAATTAAAAAAAAAAATACACCAATTTGTAAAATTCAAACAAAGTCCTCGGTTAAAAAATTATATAGATTTTAATACTGAACATCGAAAACGAGCAAACAACAATTTTGAAAAGATCTCTTTAAACTTTTAAACAATGTCGTGTTTGGTAAAACAATGAAAAATTTACGCAAAAAGTTAAGATTTATCTAGTGAATAGAGTGAAAAGAGCTAAGAAATTCATAGCATCTCCAGCATTTCATGCTTATAAAATAATTAATAACGACCTTGTATCTATTCAAAGAAAACTCACTTCTTTTTTATTGAAATGACCCATATATTTGCTTCCAAATCATTTTCTTTATAATCCTTTAACTAATAATGTTCTCGGAAAAATGACAGATGAGTTAAATGGTATGGTAGCAACTGAGTTCGTAGGTCTCAATGCAAAAATGTACAGCATAAAAACATTAACTTTAGAAAAAAATACAGCAAAAGAGATACATATATCTATTTTAAAAGTAAAATTTCTCATGAAGACTATAAAAATTGCCTCATAAATAAGTATAGAAGTCGTGAAGAGAGTTTAAACCCATTAACAGTTCTATACATCAAATACATTCTGTAAAAAGTAAAAAAAATTCACTTTGCCCCTTCGATAAGCTATATTCTTGAAGATGGTATTACAACTTTAGCTTTCGGTGACTGCCATATAAATGAAAACTATTTTATATAAATGAGAATTTAATTAAATAGTTTCTTTTTTATAAATATTGATTTCTGTATATATCTTATTCTTTCTTGTTTAAGAATGTAAATGTTTCCTCTTCATTTTATGCATATACCTGTCGAATGTATTTATTATTCATATTGAATGATGTTACTTATTTCAATGCTTCTCATATAATACATTTTAAAAAATATAAGATTAAATTAAGTTTTCTGTTAGCACATTGTTTTATAAAAGGAAAATTGTTGAGATCTGAAGGACTTTATTTATTGAGAAATGGATTAACCAAGGGATATTCCTTATTTCTATGTGGTCATTATTTTATATTTTTCTTGTTGAAAATCAGTAAAGGCTTTTCAATGAATTATATTTCATATGAATTTGTTCGTAGCAAACAGAAAGATTTCAGATTGTATCAATATTTTAAGAAATGATATAATGTAAGAATAAATTTTAGAAGGTGAATAAATACAACATTTTTTGTTCTCATATTTTGTGTTTGTATTATTATTATTATAAGATGAATAAGATTTTGCTTTGAATTTTTTATAAGTTTACCATATATTTAAATTTATAAAGTTATTATTATTTTAAGATTAATATGAAAAAAAAGAAATTTTATCACTCTATATTGTGTGCTCTTAACTTAAATACTCAAGTCCACCAACAATATTCTAAATATTTCAATATTTTTCATCTTTTTCAATACTTTTCAACTTTTTTTTTTCAATATTTTTTTCAACTTTTTAATTACTTTACTCATATTAATATATTTAAGTGTAAGGAACAAGAAGGGAAACAGACTAAAAATTAAAAACAAATGTTGAAGAACACAAACCACACTTAATATTCTATCCATGACAAAGGTTTTGCATACAATGTTTTTGTTCTGAGATATTTATTCGTAACAAAACTCTATCAAAAATTTTTTCTTTTGAAAAATTCATTAAATGATTCGAACGAAAGGTTTTATTTTTCTATCTCTCACAAAGTGGATAGTCAAATTTGCAGCATTTGTATTTCGTATAGTTTTCCAATCATAAATTTCGATATTGAGATGGATACATTTGTCTTGCTAGACAAGAGATCTATTGCTTGTCTCTAACATTTTTAAAACAACTTAGGTAGGAAGTATTTAAAAAATATTCCTATAATTTGTTTTTCATTGCAAAAAATATTTTGTAAAATAAATATTACGGAAATATCTCTATGATGGCTTCCTTTCGTGAACAAGTTTGAAAGTTCTTTTGTCATCTCCTACTTCATTCATTAAGTCATCTATTATTACGAAAGCATTAGTAATATCTTCTACATCGAAAAGCATGCCTTCATGAAATTCTATGTCAGACATCTTATCAAACAATTTTGGATAAATTCCATAACGCCAAATAATTTTGGGAGGAAAATAATTAATTAATTTTATTTCTAAGATTCGTCTAACAAAGAAAGTTTTACCAGAATTACAAGGTCCGCATATATTATCATAGGAAAGGGATGTTTCATGTAAGGAAACTACTTTGCAAACGAAAAAAACATATGCAGAACTTTTACTTTATATAAGCATAGTATTTTTTTAAGTTATCTCAGAATTATAAAAAAATACATGCAAAATCAATGAAAAATATATTTTAGTTATGCACAAAGTATCAAATTTGAAATGTAATAAACAATAATTCAACACGTATATCATAATTTTCAGAAATAGACTTTAACTGAATTATATACAAATATTTATATGTACAGAAAAGTTTGACCCTTTATCCTAATTAAAATTTGCTTCCAATGACGTACTTAAAAACAAATCAGAATTCTACCCATTTAGTTAAAACTATATAAGAATATAAATTGTTATCTCTAAAAACATGCATTTCTAGTACCCATTTACAGAGCCCCGAAACCCTTATCAGAGCGGAGGGGGTACCATCCTCCCGGTTCAGACCCGGGGGGGATTTCCACTCCCTTTCGTTTGCCTAATTTTCAATCCTCTGTTTCAGAAATCACAAGCACAAAGCATCAAATTTGAAATATAACAAATAATCATTCAACACGTATATCATGATTTTCAGAAATAGATTTATACGGAATTATATAAAAATAATCATATGTACAGAAAAATTTGACTCTTTATCCCAGTTAAAATTTGCTTCCAATGACGTAATTAAAAAATCATAATCATTTAATTAAAACTATATCAGAATATAACTCGTTATCGCTAAAAGCGTGCATTTCTTATCAGTACAGATCCCCGAAACCCTTATCAATCACAAACCATCTTCCCGGTTCAGATCCGGGGGGGGACTTCCACCCTCTTTTGTTTGCATGCGCCTCAACCTCCTGGCGCCACCGGCTCCACTGTTCCAGAACCGGTATATTTTAACTATTGCTTCGCCTGCAAAATTAAATTCATGAGATTATTAACATAAGTTTTCTTCAAGTCTGTATGCCTTCATAGGATATTGGTTAGCGTAACTGAAAAACTATTGTCCTGTGGAGACATTTTGATCTGAGGCCGTGAGTTTGAATCTGGATTTTTTTTTTTTTATTTGAGCGTTATTTATTTCAATCATTTTAAAATCTATAATTAGTGTACATTTTAATCAATAGGTGGCGCCATGAGCACGTTTAATATTCCCATACTTCCATTTTTTGTGCACATTTTTTAAAAACAACTCAACTTAGCTGTAGAAAAAAACAATTCAACTCGCCCCCTCAACTCGAAAATCAAAGCCAATGCAGGATAAAAACAACTCAACTCGTCAGTAGGAACGAAACAACTCAACTCGGCAGCAGGAACGAAGCAACTCCACTCGCCAACATGAGCGAAACAACTCAACAGGAGAAAACAACTCGGCAGTAGGAACGAAACAACTCAACTCGTCAGTAGGAACGAAACAACTCAACTCTGCACTGCCGTCGACCGCCTGCAACCGCCTGCAACCGCCTACAACCACCTACAACCGCCTACAACCACCTACAACCGCCTACAACCGCCTACAACCGCCTACAGCCGCCTACAACCGCCTACAGCCGCCTGCAACCGCCTGCAACCGCCTGCAACCGCCTACAACCGCCTGCACCGCCTTTTACAGCAGAATCGCCTACCTACCCCTGCACCGCCTGCAATTTTATTTTTTTCTCTTTTTTTTTCACCTTTTTTGCCCCTAGTCACGTGCCTAAGAGGAAAAGCGACCCTGGAGGGTTCGGGATAGGAGCAGACATAATATTAAAAATAGATACTTTTACTCTATATTGAACACTTTATAAATGAATTACAACTTTATTGCGAAACCCTGGGAGCAATCTTAAATCCTAATTCTTAATCTAACCTATAAGATTATTCAAAATGACTTAAGTCGGAGCTCTTTATAACAGTCCTTTTCGAACCACGATAGCTCCGTACAATTCCAATGCTATTTCCTTCCACAACTCCCGGTGGATTCTAAGATGAATATTAATTTCAAGCCGCGCGACTTTCCAGTCGAAATTCACTTTTTATTATTCCTAGATTTCACGCGATTAACCTCACACACCTTAACGTCAGGGTTTAAATGGTATTTACATTTGCATAAAATCAAGTCATCTCTAAAGAGAAAGCGGTTTTTAAACTAAAATCACAGTTAAAGAATAGTTTCCACAAGAGGATTAGTTGAAGAACCACGAATAGAAACCGTTATAATTTGTTTTGTAAACTTACCTTTATGTATTATTTCCATTTTATAAACATTTTCTTGGACTCTAAATAAAGGACGTCTTTATAAGACATTTAAGTAACAATTAAGAATATACAAATATCTATGTACACATGCAGTTTCAATTTTTTTTATTTACATTTATACATATTAGAAAAACAATTGAAACAAACATATTGAAAAGTTTGTGGATTCTCATACACATTTTAATCTGATTTTCTCTCTCAATACAGAAAATTTTCATTCAAACAGCTTAAGAAAATTAGAAAATAAACTTCTTGAAATGTTTACATAAAATTCATTTAATTAAAATTAATGAAAATTTTAAAAAAATTCAAATTTATTTAAATTGGTGATTTTTAAAGTGATCCATATCGATTCCCATGGACTATGATGACATGAAAGGAGTCCATGTCAGCGAAAAAAAAAATGGGGGGTCCAAGAGGTGTAAATGGGGGTCTACGATAGTGACTCTCATTAAACCAGATCTTGACTTTAATTTTAAAAGAAAATTTAATCAAATGGAAACCAGATTTTTTACCCATTTAACAGATTTATTTCATATATTTAATGAGGTTTATTTGCAATTACAACACAACAGCATACATTTTTTAAAAACAAGGACCATCATTTCAGAGTTTCTTGCCAGAATTAAGCTAAAGGAGTATAACATTGGACGTCGCAAATTTTCCCAATTGGCCACAAACAATCTTCCAGGAGTATGACGTTTTAACCTACATTCAACATTTAAATGCCCTTTAATCAGGTTTTGAAACTAGGTTTGAGAATGTTTTGAGTATGGTAATTACCACAATAGGCAATGAATTCATATGGTCACATTGAAAAGATATGACAGATTTAACGTGCATCTGCCCCTCTACACAGTGGGTCTTTAGTGGCACATCATTACTTGACACCACGACATGACAAAGTCAGCCACAATTTCGTGACCATGACCACTAGGCTACAGCGGTCACACATTAAATCTCAGCAAAGCTCAATTTTAACAAAGTTTAATTTTTAAATATTTTTTTATTTTCTACTATCTACTATATTGTAGAAAGTTCTGTCATACAAAAATAGGCCTTGTTGGCGCTATTATACAGTGAAAATCATTTAACACAAATATAACTGAAGTATTTGTTCGTGTTTAAGAATATTGCAAAAAAAGAGAAACACATATATCAACAAAATTAAGTTTATTTTATTTACATAGATATGTATATGTGCATGTATTTAATAAAAATCAATGAAACTAAAACATTTACAAGAACACAAAAGAATTTTAATACAAAATTTTCAAATTTTTTTGAAAAACAAAATATGAATTAAATTTTTGGAAGTAATTAATTTTTCTTGGCACTGTCTTTTTTAGCATCAAATTGTTCAATGTCATCCATTTTGTTATTTAGTTCACCATTGGAATGTGCGTTCGAATAACTGCGCCTACTTTTCATGATGTTCCTCATTTCGAATGATGCGGGAACACGAGCTGCACACTATTCATTTCAATTTCATTGTTAGAATCTGCGCATGAACGATACTTTTTTAGCATTGAACAAACTCTGAAATGTGCCTGTTTGCCATGATTGGAGCTGTACACGTATTATCATCATCTACTGCAACGAATTCTTCTGATAATACAATAGGACAGCAAAATCCGGCTGGTGTTTTCCATATTTTGTTTATTCCCAGAAGAGAAATCTTTTCATGTTAAGTGATTTTTGTTTCGAGTTAAAAGAAAAAATTGCATGAAAATACATAATAGTTTGTCATGACCATTGTGTTAACTGATATTTCATCTTAAGCATTTTCGTGTAATAGGTATTTCACTGTATATGTTGGCCTTAATATTTTATTTTGAAGGAATACTTATGACGCTATATTAACAATAGTCAAATTATATTCTAGATAAGAGAAAATTATTTCTTCCTATTCATACACAGGAAGAAAATAAATATACTGAAGTGCATCACCTTAATCATAAATACACAGCTGATATTCTAACATATGTCCAATATCACTGGTTATAAATTTTATAGTTGGATGGTAAAATGTTGAATGGAATCAGGGAAAGATTAAAAACTTTATCAAACATCTACATATAAATGAATTTCTGCATTTGCATCAACTTTGCATGTTTTTTTAAACATTTTGAACAATACTTTTGAAGAACAATTTTGCATTGAACATACTCAATTGAAAGAAACTATTATTCAAAAATCAATTTCTTGCAAGGCGACCTGCTCTTGCACCTTCTACAAATCCTTTGTACACACCCGAAACTGTATATGTACCAATAAAAATTAAAATTACTGATGCAAACAATCCAATATTTTTAAAATGAGCAAAATTAAAAAAAAAATTTGGACAGGTCCCAGCAAAAACATGGATTATTTGTTTGAAGTAAACGGATTTGTGTGATAACCATACTATTAATTCATAAATATGAAACATTGTTTTCAAACAAGAATGGGTTGAAAAGTTAATTACTCAAAATTTTGCAGCAATTTAATCATAACTATCATCTAACAGGAAAAATAAGCAGCAGGCATTTACAAAAATTACTGATCTAAGAAACAAATAAGAGGAAGATATGTGAAGATTTTTAGAACACTAAATGACCACAAAAAACTTAAAAATTTAAAATGTTTCATTAAATTTGTGATGCATATCCAATTGTAAAATAAAAAATAATAGTAATAATATATTTTTTTACAAAAATTTTTTTTTAAAAGATCAGGATGAACAGAAATTGAATTGGTCAAATCTAAAAGATAAAATCATGTTCTCCCAGCTGAATTTTGACACCACTAAAGACCTGTTTTATAGTGAGTCTGATGCACTTTAAATCTATTGAGGCTCAAAGTTACCATACTGCACAGTGCAAAGAGTAGGATGCCAATGCAGATACCAACCTCGTCAATCAACAATGGTTTTAAATTATGAGGTCCATTACTAACAGCCCTCAGATAGCTTCTACGTTTAATGTTTATAACAATAAATCAACCAGTGGAAAAGAATGCTGATATATTATCCAATCCAAAATTATCTCAATGAAATTTAAATCCAAAATGATTTGTCAATGTTATATTGCTTACAACAATAACCACTTTAAACTGAACTCAGAGGTGCAACAGGCCATGAGGGTCAAGGCCTACTGTGCCCATCTCAGTTTTCATGACCTTGGGCACTGAGGTGCTTAAGCAGATGTTCTGATCAGATGGTCAATCTGACGTAAAATCACCAATGTTTTAGTTCCCAAGGAAGCTTGGTATTCATTTATCAACCCACTGAAAGGATGAAAGCCTGAGTTCACCTTGCCCAGCCCAGGATTTGAACCTCAGACCTGTGGCACTGAAGAGCGATACACTACCACTCAGTCATTGAACTTCATTACACTTTATGTCATTTACTATTAACATAATGCATATTGATGGTTGTCAGAAGACTTTTGCAATAATTATAAAAATAATTAGCTGATATTACTTAACTTTTTATTTATCAATCAGTCACACTTTGAAAAAAATTCTGAAAATGAAAAAAAAATTAAAAATAAACACAGTACACAATTTAAAATATTTCTTGAATTAAAAAAAACATTAGTGTTAAAATAGAAAAGAATATTCTTTCAGAAAAGAAAAATATTTTTATGTCAAGCATAGCTAGCAAATCAAAAACTTGACAAAACTACACTAAAAATCAATTTATTAAAGTTCTAAAATCCTGCAGGTGGATATTTACAAAGAAAACCTTTTAACACTTCAGGAAATAAAGCTAAAAACTTGAATCTTTCTCCCATCTGATTTGAGCTCATTAACATGTTGTACCCTGTTTTCAGAGATTTCTGGTTTTCTGGACTAGCATTCATCATCAATCTCTAATTATATAAGGCATAAAAGTAAATAAAAATCAGAAAATTTGCAAAGAAGGTAAATTTAAATAATTGGGCAAGAAGAATCATTAAATAATGTTTACATACAAGAATATATTTCTCTCTTTTCTTTTTTTTCTCTCGTTAAAACATAATTACAAATCAGTTAAACTATTTTTAACACATATGTCACAATAGAACCAAATGAAATAAGAACACATACAAAAATTTATATAATTAATATGAAATAAGTTTTTGAAAATCTCTCTAAAAATATAAACATATATATTTTTTTTACATTCATAAATATTACTTTCAATAAATCAATCCCTGAAGTAGTCATAAAGTACTAAAAAGAAGATTTACTTACTTCTAAACGAATATCTATTCCCATATTTTTCAAAAAGCTGGCCTGAGTAACAGGTCCAACAACAATAGCTGTAAAAAAATAAAGATAAAGATATTACCATTCTACTTTTTAGTAAGAAATTATATTATTCATATAAAAGTTAACTTTTATGTTTCATCCTCGCAAAAGCAAGCAAATATAACTTACACGGTTACAGGAATTTCGCAACTGATTTTTGCTCAGTTTTTTAGACAGCACTTTTAGCTATTGAGGAGGTTTTGAAATTTTGCTATGCTGGAAGTGTCAATACAGATATTTGGATATTGAGTAATAGTCAAAACTCTATTTAGTATCTATCTGAATGGTGGAGGCATGGTGACAGAACAATAATGAGTATTTTTCAGCTATTAAATAGCTTGAGTGTCAACGTTACGATCTTTTTTCAGTGGGCATCATCTCATGTGAATGTTTGCAGGAATGAGATTGCAGATGGTTTTTTTTTAGATCATGAGGATAGCCATAAAGATTCTTACACATGGTGGCTGCCTTACTTTTTCAGAAATTGCTACCCGGATCAAACAAGATACCAGTTTCTCTTGGAGACAGGCCCCCTGTACATGAGTGGCAAGAAGGAAACCGTCCTGGTGTTGCTTTGCTTGGGGCCAGCAGTAGGCAAGATGAGGCTATTCTTGCTAGGCTTCACAGTGGACATACTAGAGCTCAACGGCATGTAGCAGGTCTTAAAGTTTACCCTCCTTGTCCGAAATGCAATGTGACCCAAGCCACATTACCCACATCTTGGCTTGCATTGGTTGCCATAAGAGCCAGCTGCTGTAAGTACTGCTACAGTTCTTAATTGTTTAAAAACACATGGGTTCATGGATTTGATCTAGATGTTTCTGTCGATCAAGTGGGATAAGAAGCAACATCTCATCTCCCCATACATCTAATATTCATAAAAATATTTTAAAATTCCCAGAAAAAAATTATTTACATCAACAGAAATACTTTCAAGTGCAAGTTTAGTGAAAACTGTCAATTACAATGTAAATAAGAAATTTTATTTTATTTAGGCAATTTGCTTATTTGAATGATAGTACAATAAAGTCGCCCAACCGGTATAGTGGTTAGCGATGCTGACTGCGGTGCCGTAGGGACTGGGTTCGAATCCCAGGGGAGACATAGATGTTTGTGAATGTATAGTGCCTTTGGGGCATGGGGTACTCTAAATAGTTGTCAAGCCTTAAGTTCTCTCATTTGGTTGGTGGAAGTGGAAGAGAGGTGGGAGGTCCCTGGCCACCCCCAGGGTTTTCTCCCTCTAAATTGGAGTGGAACTCAGTAAAATCATACTGTCACCTGCATGGTGCTCAAAGCTAAGGCAAACGACAGGCACAAAAATTCTAGTCCTTAGCCACGATGATTTTCGCGGGTCTCGATCTGACTTTGTTAGGCAGGTGGCACTAGTTACAACAACAGTACAATAAAACTGTTTCATGGTATATATTTAACAGTCATGGAATATCATAAAACTAATAAACAAATTTCAAATTTTCTTTATTTTATTACTTTGGAAAAAAATTGCTGAAATCCTAAATGATTAACATATTCATGTAAAAAAATTTGCATTTCCAAATTTATAATGCATGAATCCTAAGAAAATAAAGTTTTTTTTAATGATTTTTTTATGAGAAATGATTTTATTAAAAGCAACAAAATAGTTTCGGCCATTGAAACAGCATTTCATTTCTTTTTATGAGGAAATGTCTTATTGTTGTCACTTCTACAATCTCTTACTCAGAGCATAAATGAAGATCACAGGTGCTCATCTTTAAGTCATCAAGTAATTCTTTCTTAACAACAGACTGAACAGACTTAGCCCTTCACTGTGTTTGATCATCTTATCTTGTGGTAAGTTTTCTGCCTTATAATAGTAGTCACACTTTTTGGTTTAATTTTTTCTTTCTTTCTTTTCATTTCCCTTCTTGGGAAATCTGTTGTTTTCAGTCACTTGTATTTCCATTTAGTTAGAGCATAAGTGTGCAAAACACACTCATTTTTTAATATTTTTTTATTCATTAGGCACCACTCCTTTAACTCTATAGCAATGGTTCTTAAACTTTAGATTACAGTGGATCCCTTTATGTATCGGGATGACACCACAGACCCCCAAGATTTTGAGCATCTCCCCCACTTAATATTCTTGATCGAAATACATGTTCTGGTAGTTTCTTCATTAGAGACTGTTTAGTAATCTAGTCAAGTATGGCACATCTTTCAACTTTTCCACAAGGTTTTTCAAAGTCTGTAAAAGAGGGTAATCTCAACGTTACATGAGGTTCTCCCGGATCCCCCAGGGTTTAGTGGACCACAGTTTAAGAATTGCCATTCAATAGGATTCATACCCTCCCCATTGTTTCTAAAAATTACAATTTAAAATGATACCAAAGTGTTGTTTTGGAGTGGGAAAAGGAAATATTTAATTTCAAAATTCCTTTTTCATAATTTAACATCAATTTAGCACCCACTTCTTGAATGCTGTGCTTGGAGACTCCTTGCCCTCCTAGCTATGTCTGCAACATGATTTTACTACATCAAATATTGTGGCTTAAAATAACAGCTGAGATTTTTAAATTTATATCTCTTGAGTAATATAAAAGCACTGAGAAAAGAAAAATATCAACTAAGATTTTGATCCAATAATTTCCATGGCACCAATGCTTATGCAACTCATGACAACGCAGATATTGTATCAGCAGTGTTAAGTTTGGAGAAAGATAATCAGTAAATGATTATTTAATATACAAAACTGAAATCTACATATATCACAAATTTAATAAACATAAATTCTAATTAACTTTAAAGACAAGCAAATATTATTTTCACCTAAAAAAAGCCAAAAATGAATAAACCCCTAATTCATTTTATTCAATATTTCTTTAATTATGTAACTCATTATGAACTTAGAAATGCATATGACATTCTACATATGAAAATTATATTAATTTAATCTTTTTTTAAAATATATTTGCTAAAAATTTCAGAAAAAAGTTACCTTTTCCATTAGCATGTTTACTGAGAAACTGAAAATTAACATCAGCTGTTAAATCAACTTCTCCAACATTTTTCAATGGGTCATGCAGTTGATGATTCTTAAAACCCTAAAAATAAAAGCAAATATTTCTTTTTAGTATTTTTATAAATAAATAAATATACATATGCACAGACATATATATATGTAAGGGTAGCCTGTGGTCAGGGCCGATCCTAGCAGGTGCGTAGAGTGTGCACTGCATGGGCGGTCAAAGCAAGGGGCGGCCGCAGGTCACATATAATTCCATCAATTATGCAAAATTTCTTACGAATTTCTCGATACAAAGCTCATAATAAGCTGTGCTGAACTTTAAATAGTTATTAAAAAATAAAAATAAGTCTTGATTTCCCGATAGCATAACATAGTATAAGAAAAATAGAATGTAAGTGCACATTGTATTGGTCAATTTTTCATTAATATCTATTTTTTACACACATCCTTCATTTGATAGCAAAATTCATGGCAGAGGCAGCAATTTTTTTTACCACAATAAAAAAGGATGTTTTGTTTATCAGCGGCACTGGTGGCACACTGTGAATGGATGCTTAAATAAAGACATCACAAAAATGATTTTTGAGAAAGGTGCTTTACGGAAATATCTAATATGGTTAATATTACCTAAGATATAGGAGTGTTTAAATTCAATATGCCTTGGGGAAAGTTAAAAGTTTTCAATTGAATAATAGCCTTAAAATTTAGAAGAACAAAATAGAGGAAAGAAGTGGTGAAAGAAGAATTTTGTGTCTATTTAAACATTTTTATTAATATTTTACTTTCCACTCTTATACAGGTAGATGAGTTTATAACGTCAACTTTAAGTATTAGTAAAAATATAAAAAATCCTCTACAGGGTGGCACATTAGGTCTTCGCATGTGGTAGCCAACACCCTAGGATCGGTTCTGCCAGAGGTTCAACTATTTTACTTCATGGTCAGATACATATAAACGTTACTGGATAACAGCATTTAGACTTCATAATTAACTTGGACGAACATGCGCAAAGATACAAGTGACATGGCAAGAGCAAAAGGTTACGATTACATGTTGAAGACAAACAGACAAAGAGAGGGGAACAAAGGACTCTTACATTTTACATTGGGTTGTGAAGGTTGTGCAACTTTTTATAGCAGAAGCTATGATTGGTCAAAAACTGGCACCTGTTAGTTTCTGATGCAATCTTACTATTAGATTACAATTAAAATCCCAACCATGTGGGCAAGCCAGTTAAAATAATTAAACACGAGTCCTGAAGGAATGGACCAAACAATTAAAAGTTACTAAAAATGATATGAGGGAATTATTATATATATATATAAACAAATCAATAATACACACAAGACTTTTCTTTGAAGAAAGTGGATTTTCCTTTTTTTGAAAAAAAGAAATTTTTATGTATGATATGTGTTTAAATATCTGTGACAATTACTGAAGAAATACAGATCCTATGAACTTTTCCTTTCCTATTGCTTAAAAGTACTCATCAAATAATCTATCTGTAATATAATCTATCAATAAATCTTTCTGATCAATATATCTTTAAAATCTTAAATTTAAACCAAAGGTAAAAAAAAAAAAACATCAGCATAAGACAATGATTGACATCAGTAGCGCACACAGGAATTTTTCAGGAGGGGGGAGAGGTCCGGGGTAGAAAGTTCACCATTCTTGTATCACGCTCCTTTTGATTTTGTCGATTTTCGGGAACAAAATACAGTAAAAAACTAATTATTGAATAAATAATTAGCATTAATTAATAAAATTAATCTCATTAATAACAAATACTTGATTAAATTTTACATACTATATACTTAGAATTATAATCAATCGGAAAAAATATCAAGGGCTTTGGGGTGGGGGCCGGACCCTCAGGAACCCCCTTTGTGAGTGCCACTGATTGACATATATTTCTATAATTATAAAACAAAATAAATTATGAGGATCTAAAAACAATTTTAACCCTTGAATTTCTGATAATTTTTTTAAAAATATTTTTATTCTCTCAAATTTAATAACCTATATAACTTTTATTGTTTATTCATAAGCTATACATATTAATAACTTGACTTTCTTTCAAGGCAGGATTTTTTTATATGAAATGGATGAAATTCTCTAGGACTTTTATTCTAAAAAGAAGAAAAAATTAACTTTACATTAAAGAAATATATAATAGTAATAATGCTAAAAAATAATACAAGCAAAACAAATTGAACAGAATGATTTGAATAAAATATATCAATCAAAATATATATATTTAAACTATCTCATAGATAGTTACAGTGGTGTATTGTAGACTAGGTCCAAGGTGTTCTAGGGGGCCCAAAACCTGACTTTGCAAGGGGACCCTAGTATTCTTCGTTATGCCACTGGATAGGTAACTAGTTTCAATGAATTATATAGAGAAAAAAACACAATATTTCTAATCCATCCCCCATAATATTTATCAGGGAAACAATATATTCAAGTAAAACATTTTTTTGAATTTTTCTATCCTAATGTTGAAAAGACTGAATTTTTTAAACAGAAAGATTTTAAAACAAAATGAAAAAACTTACTCGAAATGTATCAGTTTTTGTACCTAAATGGCCATAGTCAACAATGAGAGTTATTCCTCCATCTTTTTTCATTCTTTTAGTGATATCATCAAGTAAAATCCCTGACTCAGGAGAAATTTCAACATGATCTCGTTTCTCATTTTCCTGATTCAAAATAAATGTTTAAAATCTCTGTAAATTAACACAATGTTTTAGTCAATGGTTTATTTGCATAAAAGCTGTATCACAGTAACAAGAAAAAAAAGGCTTATAAAATGTAATTCAAAGGAAAATTTAAATAAAAAGTGACGATTACTTAAATACAGAGAAATACGTTTAACGAGAAAATGCTAAAGACAAAATATGGCTTAACATGAAATACAATGGTGTCAACAAACTACTATGAATTTTCCTGCGATTTTTTTCTCTTAACTTGAGACAAAAATCACTTAACATGAAAAAGTTTCTCTTTTGGAGAAGGAGGATATTGAAACTGAACGGACATTTAATGAAATGCTTGAGAAAGTTTCTGTATTATTGGACTGTCCTAATGTATCATATTGGAAGAATTTGTTGTAGTAGATGATGATAATGTGTGTACACTCCCAATTATAGCAGACAAAGACATTTTGGAGTTTGTTCAAAGTTTAAAAAATATCATTGATGCAGTTTCCGATGACAAAAATGAAATGAATAATGCAGCTCATGTTCCCAAAACAACCAAAATGAGGAACATCATGAAAAGCATGTGCAATTATTTAAAGACACATTCCAATGATAAAACGAACAACAAAATGGACAACATTAAACAATTTGTTATCAATTTGATGCTAAAAAAGACAATGCAAAGGAAAGTACCAGATTATTTTCCAAAAATTTAACAAATGTTTTGTTTTTTAAAAAACGAGAAAATTTTGTTCAATTTCAATAAGGTACAGGGAGTGTTTTTTTTTTGACTTTTTTCCATGCATATATACATATCCATGTAAATAAAATGTACAAAAAAAATTTAATTTTGTTGAATAGGTGTTTTTTTTTTTTTTTGCAATATCTTTAACACAAAAAAATATTTCAGTCCTCTCAGTTTCATGTTAAAAGATTTTCACTGTATTTGTAAACTTTGATATATATTTTTTGTAAGCATGTATTAAATGTATAAATGAAAAAATGAAAATAAATGTGATAAATCTCGAAGAAAAATTAAAAACCTAGAATTATAATTTATAAAATTACACAAATTTAAAAATCAATAATTCTTAGCATATGTTTAAAAATAAAGTCAAACCTCTATTTAACAAAGTTGCTAAATACGCCTAAAAGTTCATTATGCAGAACATTTGTTAAATAGAAATTCATCTTTTAATATATCAGGTTCTTGGTTCCAGTAAAAAGTTTACAGAACAGGTTTGTAAAATGGAGGTCCAACTGTAATTTTTTATTCAATAAATTTTCAGATTATTACGATTTTGCTGTAACAAACTGCAAAAAAAGTACAAATCAAGAAATAATAATTGTCACTATATTAAAAATTTTAAAAAATAAAACGTATTTTTCAGATATTTATGTTAGACTATATTTTAAAGGATTTAGAAAATTTTATGAACACAAATGATAAATGTTTTTATAAATATCACATTATGTACATTTTAATTAACCAATGAGATTTACTCAAAATTTTATCTTAATTTCTAAACATGCATAAAAAATGCCAAGAAAAAATTAAATTTTTCTGATTAAAAATATGTTGATTTAAAAAAAAATAAACAAAATTTTACAATATAAATTTTTAAAAAATTCTATTTTTGAATAAAATTTTAGTCTTAAATTTCTTAAGCATTTAAATGGCTAATTCAGATTGGAAGTAATTATTAAATTTTTACATTTTAAGCAGTCATGATAAAATTTAAACTTTATACAAATACAATGTTACTTACATTAATGAAAATATATTACTCATACACAATTCCATAACAAATAATAATTAAGACAATGAATTGACCAATTTCTGAAAATGCATATTTACAGCAAATAAAAAGGAGGGACTATATAGTTATTTATGATAGATCTCAAGACTATTGCTTTTGTTAAAAGCACTTTATGATTCAAAAATAAAATATGTCCATAAGCCAGACTATGTGCTGCAGCTTAAGGTTTAAAAAATAAAATTATTACAGCAGTCTCAAAAGCTCAGATTAATATGGACCATAGGGTGGCTGAGTTAATGAAAATGCCAGGTTATCAAGAATAAAATTAAAAAAGAATAAGTACCAGTTTTTCTTGTACTGCACTTGTGTGTATTTCTTTGCTTGAGAATACAACACAAAATAAAGTGCATCAATACCCTTAAACAAAGCAAAAATACATAATAAATGCACATAGAATATTTACTACATGAAAATATAAATGCATGTTGGTTTTTTTCGACCTACAAGGGTGTGGTAAAGTTATCTGGACAGCCAGGTTAATAAATGCAGAGTTTTTGAGATTCTACTGTATCATTAAAAATAAAATGCTTATAAACTAATACTATCATTATTTATAAAAATAATTAAAAAGCATGAAATTAGGATATAAAAATCAACTCACATCAATTAAAAGTTTTGTTGCTGCTGTTGGATTACGAGACAAGATAAATTGAAGTTCTCCATTTTTGAAGTCAATTAATATTTCTCTCCAGCCATCGGGAGTTTTCTAAAATAATATTTCAGAGTAAAATTAATTTCTGGATAACTAAAATTCTGTTTTGAAAGCTTTTTCATTTTTTCAGCAAAAAGACATGGAAAAACAATATTTAGATTTAAAAATGTACACTCAGCTCCTTTTTTACACAGTAGATATGTTCCTTAGAAAATCATGTAAAAAAATTGGGTAAAAAAAAGTACATGCGTCATATGGTAAATTTGGGGGTATGTTCCTAATTTTAAAAAATCGTGCAAGATGAAAAATCTCCACATATTTTCACAAAAGCCTGTGCAAAAAAGTAACAATAAAATCCATGTTACTTATTTATAAAACAAAAACAATTCATTTTCATAACAAAAAAAATTAAAAATTAGTGTTCAAGAGAAAATTTAGTCTATAAGTACATACAACATACAAAAATTCAAATTGAAATTAGGAACTATATATATATATATATATATATATATATATATATATATATATATATATATATATATATATATATATATTCTCACTATTCTTCGCTTCTTGATAACAAGCATGCAATTTATCATAAACTGGATCAAAAATGCTATCATCGGTAGATGTGTTAGATAGGTCTAGCACAAATGTCAACTTTAATTCAAATGAAGAGTTTTGTTCATTATTAATTACCTCTGTTGGTTTTTTTGTTGTTACAAAGACTGTTATTGCCATTTTTTTGGTTTCTCAAGCTTACATAATTATTGATATCCTGCTACACAAAATTTACAATTATGTTCAAACTTTAATGCATACTCTGTCAGGATCATGAGTAAGAAATGTTGTTCCATATTTGTAGCAAATTCCAAGCTCTTGCGAATTAAATCAGCTGTTAATAATTTAACTTCACCTTCGTCCTTATCACCTCTTATCATAAATTGTCATAAATTTGATCAAATTGTCTTCATCCAAAGGGCACAAATACCCAAATTTTTTCGGGATTCGTGCTAGAACAAAAAATTTATGTAAAAGAACAATTTTTTGCATTCATGTATCGTGTTATTTCAAAACTGTGTAAAAAAAAAGAGTTGGGTGTACTTAATTTCTTTAGAAATAATCCACAATAAAACTTTAGTTTTTCTAATACCCATTTTTAACCTTAGATAACTAAACAATCCTCTTGTTTTGAATGAATGCATAATATGTATGTATATGTTAAATATTATTGATAAATGTCGCAAACTGAAGATATTAAATAAAAATATATGTGTATTTAAAGCTCTTAAGAACAAATATATGTTATATCATATGTATGCATATATAATAAATTGATTCTGTAGACGAATCACAACTGGAATTGTTCAGTATTTAAGGCTGTCTTCTTATAACGTTAAAGAATAAGACCCTAATCGAAACATTTCCTCAGCTAGAAAAGTGCTCTAAAATTAATATTATATTCACTATATATACAGAGCAGCATATTTTATTATACTAATATTTTTAATCCAAATTTAACCATCTTTTCTGGTCTAAAATGTATTCCATAGTTCATTTCCTATATCATAATGCTAAATGAGCTTGCATTTTACATGTTAAAAAAAGTACTTATGTATGAAATATTTTGAAAATGTTTTATATATATATAAAGCATGAATTACAATATTACAAATTTTAATGAAAATTAACAATTTTTTTTCTATCTGGAAATACATTCTATGATTAGTTTAAGGTTTTGGACATTTGACAAAGGTAGCCCTAAAATTATAAACAGAGAGTATCAAATTATTTAAATACATTAAAAATTAAATAGAAAATAACAAATTATATATATATATATATATATATATATAACATATACATATTTTTAAAACTTAATGCAAGAAATACAATGTAAATTATATAATATTAACAATTAATAAAATAAATTGAACCTTTTTCATTACGCTTTTAAATGTATTAAATAAAAGATTTATATCACAATAACACTCTAAATAATATCTGTTTCATTCTTTGAAGCTTCAGATTAAACAAAATCACTATTCATGTTTTTGAAAGGTAGATATTCTATTAAAAAATATGTAAGCATTTGAGCCTATAAGAGAGTTGATCAAAATTTAATGATATAGAAATTAATTTTAAGGCAAAAAAGCACATATTTATTCATTCTATTCACAGATTATACAAGCAATTTTGTTTTTTAATCAAGTAAGTATTCTTGTTATAATTTAGATATTTTCGACAAAAATTGCTTCAATAAGTACTAAAAAAAATATTTTTTAGGTATTCCATTAACACTCTTTAAGATTGACCTAAAAATATTAAAAGCAATAATTAAAGCTATAAGTCTAAAATATTAACAATATTAATGATACCTGAAACTTGTGAATTGGCATGGCATCAAAAAATTCATGTGCTAAAAATAATGAAAATGTTTCTTCTGGCACATTCGTTAAATGTGGATGCCATGTTATAGGATACCCATATTTAGTGTGTAATGTTTTTTCATACAAGTCTTCTTTTGTGTTATCAGAACAAAGTTTGGATTTCTGCATATGACAAAGGTGAGGACTTATTTCAATAAAATGAATTGAAAGCCTCAAATCTTTAGGTTTGAGTTTTGAAAACACCTATAGAAGAAAAAAAAATAGAAAGGCATAGTTAATATTATTTTCCATTGACTGATAATATGTTTAATAATAACTACTAAAAAATATTGCATTAAAATGATCTTCAGATTTTTTTCACCTTAAAAGCATACACTTAACTTTTAAGAAAAAATCTAAAACTACATTTTCTTTAATAATAAATTTAACGACAAAAAATGGAAAAAAGAAATCTTACATGAATAAAGTGATCATTAATGGATTTGGGAATTACAATTTTTAATAATTAAAACAGTATTAATTGGTTATAGGGATCCTGAAGCCAAACACAACACACAGAAAACGTGTCAAATCCTGGTTGATAAGATTGCTGAAATTATAAATGAGATCAATGTTTTCAGATATTATCAATTTTACTGCCATTTTCTTCCTGTTGTACAGTGAGATAGATTTTCCTTTTTCCATTTTACTACAATAATAAAAATCTAGAATTTGTCAATGAACAAATAAGACACATTAAGATTTTGTCCAATAGAAGAAAATTTTACCTCAACAACCTTTTTAATCAGAACCATCCCCCGAAGAAGTTGTAAATAAGCACTCACTGGAAGTGTAATGTTATTAGTGTAATATTGGTTTTAATTATATGAATTAGTTCTTAGGATCTTGAATTCGATTTATAAAGGCCTTACAATTTTTTATGGTAAGAATTTCTGTATCATGGTGTTAATGATAGGAGTTTATCATAGCAGTCATTGTAGATTGACAATATCAACAATGTTCCTATTGGTGACAACTCAGAAAAGCAGTTGTCAAACTATGTTCCATATAACCAATAAGTATCAATAAAATATCATTTCAATATTTAAAATCATGTTACTTTTTAATAAATATCGTTTCAACTTTAAAAATGACGTATCTTAAGAAAATATTTTTTAAGGAAAAGAAAATCAATTATGAATGCAGGTTTTCAAATAATAACATTATAATTAGTTTTCTCAGACCTTGAGACAAAATGTATTCAATTTGGATATACATCATTTACATAGAACATTTGGTACTTTTTGGTTGGTCAAGTACCAGAATATTTGACCCCTATTGACTTTTATTTTTATCATAAATAAAGTATTTTGTTAATTTTTCAAATTATTAAAAGTGTAACATTAATAAATTATTCAAGTAAAATAATTTGTTACACTTAATAAACATTTAAGCTTGGGAAGTTTTTGTCTGGTGCCCAGCTAACAGAAATATGCAAAAAAGTTTAATGACATAATGTAAAATTTTTATATAAAACAGTAAAAGAACTTCCCATTTTAATACATAATTTAATTTTAAAAAATGGAAAAAATGTTGCTTTGAAAATGATATAAATAATAAAAAATAGCTTAAAATTCACATTAAATAAAATTTGCATACATATTTATACATACAGTCGACTCTCGCTAATTCAAACCTTCAATAATACGAACCTCTTGCTTATTGGAAGTATATGCTCAGCCCTTAAAAAACTCTTGATGTTTCATACTAAAGCAATACGTCTCAATACTTCAAAGTAAAATCTGCAGCTGGCAAAATTACATCATGCGATAATTTAAAGTTATCTTGTAGAGCTCTCAACAATTCGAACACTTACTATCAAGTAGAGCCCTGCAGCAAACAGGTTAAAACTTACATGTTTTGTGTTGTATTGTCTCTGTATGTGTCCCCTGTAATGACCATCCCTTCTTTGTGTTTCTGGTTCCTAAATCAAAAAGACACCTTTATTGCTTTCCTCCTTCAAGTAGACAAAAGACTGGCCACACTTGTTGACAGCCGTCCATATCTTTTGTAAAACACATGGCCTTCCTACATGTGTTCAGAAAGGATGGTTCACTATAGTGAAGAGATGCATAGAATTACATATTTTGCATCTGAATGAAATGACCATTTATGACTCATTTGTGTGACTTATGGCATGTGGCTCCAAATAGGGTATGGGACAGGGTATAGACTAGAGCAGGGGTGCCCAACCCAAATTGGTTGGTGGGCCACATAAAAATTTACTTAACTGAGGTGGGCCACACATATCAAAATAAAAAAAATATATTCAAAATATTTTACTAGCGTACAGCATTCAAAATATGATATGATCAACATTTAATTATTGATATGATCAAAAAACACCAAGTTTACCTTTTACTGGATCACAATCCTAACAAAGTTGAAAGTCGACCGATTGCACTTGGTGGTGGAAGAATATCTCTTAACCTACAAGGTTCTTATCGACAGTAGATTTATGCTGCCATCTGAGGTTACGTAGTATAACAACTATGTGTGCAACATCTTCACATTTTATACTTGTGTTACAGTATGTTTGCATAAAATTGATTTAGATTTTCAAAATTTTTATTTCAAATGCAAAAAAGCAATTAAGTAAAGAACAGCTTTGTAATAATTACACTGTTTATCAAAAAAACTTTTTTTTTCTGCCCGATAGCCAAATGTTTAGTTTCTTATTGTATGATATTATTTATTGCACCGTGATTAAATATATATCATAAAATGAAAAAGCTACATAATTTCAGAAGGTTAAAATATTAAACATTTTTATTCTGATGCCGTAATTATCTTACATTTCTACTAGCTGGTCTTACAGTTCTGAGGCAACTCATTAAATCCATCATCGGATTCTTTCATTGCCAAATAAAACAAGAAAAAGACTACTAATCTGAACTTAAAAATATAGACATAAATTATTTCTCTGACACAAATAGAACTAAATACCACTGCTCACTCTCAATGAAGTTCTCGTTGAAAGAGGAATACCATACCCACGCTCATCTGCTTTCCTTCTTCCATCAACACCTGTTATTACAATTGCTTGGAAGTCAAATGAAGGGAAAAAATTATTTCGGTAAGAACTGCACGGGGAGAGGTGGGGGTGGGTCAAAACACGATATTTTCGATTCAACCGTTTGTAGTTCAAATGTCTAAAATAATATAGACAGAAACTTCAAATGGGCCGCGGGTTGGGCATGCCTGTACTAGACCCTGACTTGAAGAACCAATGGTGTTTGGGGACAGTGTCTAAGGAAACAGATTAAACGGATTTTTTTGTCAAAAAATGATTAATTATGTACAGTAAGTATTCTTTTAATAATTGTTATTAATATATAAATATATTCTTTTAATACATGACTATTACCTTCTGTATAGTATTTATGCTGTATAATATAAACTTTTTAAAAATACTTTAAAATAAATTTATACACAAGTACAATTGTTGTTTTATTACATAGTTTGAATTTTAAATGTGTTAGAAAAAAATTACTCTTTGTGTATTTTTGGAGTATTTTCCAACCCTCTTGATAATTCGAAGTTTTTCGTTGGTCCCTCCAACTTCGAATTAGCGAGAGTTGACTGTATATGCATACATGAAATATGTATAAATTCAATGTTCTTATAAATCTATTTACTCTAAGTATATCATCAGTCAATGTACCACGTCCAGGTCCAAATTCTACAAGTTGAAAAGGCTGGGGAGATCCTATTCTACACCATTCATTATAAAACCAAACACCAACCAACTGAAAAAGAAACATTTGAAATTTAAATGATTTATTTATGAATTGAGAAAATATTGATGTTAAAAAAACAACTTCATACAAATTCAGAAATGTAGTTAAAACTTTGATAGTTGAATTTTGGGGAAAATAAGACAAAAGTACCATATTCACTCAAATGTAAGCTGCCACTGATTCTAAGCTGCACCCCACCCCCGATTCTCAACACATTTTGGAGAAAAAAATAAAAAATTCTTTAAAAGGTTCATCAATATCTGACATTTAAGAAATTTTTAAAAAAATTATTGAGAAATAATACCAAGTTAATAATTAATTTATTTTACCAGCATTAAAAACTTTCAAATACATACATGAACCAATAATTACTTAACCATAACTGTCAGTATCATGTTTCGAAAATGATTCGTCAATCCTTTTGTTACAGTTGACTTCAGAATTGGTGCTAATGTTGCTGTTTTCCAGCACAGTGCAGTCTTTCGTGCCATTTCAATGCATTTGTTATGTAACATTTTTTTCATAAGAATGTATTATAGAAAAAAGCATAAGAATTATGAAAGATTATTGAACATTTACAAGCAAAAATTGTATCATTTTGTTTGCGGCATTGACGTATATTTTTTCTATCCATGTCAAATTTTCAGTAGCATGCTCTGTTTCCTTTTTTTTTTCTGCAGATAAAATTGCCTCCCTTTTCATACTTGCATCATGGTGAATTTGTCTTGTTACTTTTACTGATACCTTTAATGTTTAGGTGATTAAAAGAAAGTGTATAAAAAAAATCCTAACTGCGAGCAGATAACGATGTTCAGGATAGACTGAATACTGGAGATTTTCTGCAGAATGGGGTAAGTCATTGATACATGTTGCCAGAAAGAACAGTTACATTTTTCCTTTTGAAAATGGTGAAAACTTAATTTCTCCCATCCAACAGCTGATTTGCCTTCAATTCTTTCAGTAGCATTCACACTGGAAAAACAGTGTGGCTTAGATTTCAGTAAATATAACGGTATATTTTGAATAGAATTAAAGTGAGATATATGAGAAGTAATACAGAAAAAATATATATATAAGATTCTATTTAGTACCATATAAAAATGCGTATGAATTTTGAAATGAACTGATAGATCTAGATTCAATTTAGAAACAAAGTAAAAGAAAACAATGTCATTATTAATATCACTTCTAGATTACAGGGTAGCCATATGCATTAATAAAACATAATTTGCAGGTATGAATTTTTTTAATTAAATTTGATTTGCTAACAGCTATTAAATGTATTCTGAATATTTAATTTAAATTTCTGATTGATATTCTAGTAAAATAATGAATTCAAGCATTGATAAATAATTTTATAAAAGATCAGTAGCTATTCAAAGATTTAAAATTAACAGAATTAGTAAATTATATAATACAGCAGAGTTCTGAAAACCCTAATGTGGGAAAATCCTGGGTTATCAAAAATGAGATAAAAAAAAGAGTAAGCACAAGTGTTTCCTCAGAAAATATTGTACTGCACTTATGTACTTTATGAAAGTATACAACATTTACTACATGAAAATGAAAATTAATGAATACATGGTATAAAGAAATTTACACATTTATCAGACACACCTCTGAAAAACTATATATGGTGGCATAAAACTGTCTATAATGAAAATTAAGTAACTTACTCTGAAAAATAGGCTACTTTTTTTAAAGAAATGCATAATGTCCTGAACTGCAATTGTGGTTTTTTCGACCTGCAAGGGAGTGTGGCCGAATTATTCAAACTGCCCGCTTACTGAGTGCTGAGTTTTTGGGACTTAACTATGTAATACACTATAAATAAAGTAAAAATAAATATCATTTTACAATTAAATTATTCTATAAATGAAAATGGTTTTAATTTAATCTCATTTGTTTCTTTTATTAATTATATATAGTCACTTATATTTCTAAAAATAATCATGCGTTCTGTATAATCACAATTCTCTACAAAATTTAATTTGATTTTTTTTTTGCAATGACACTAGAGATTTTCCAGACAGTTATAACATACATACATAATTGTTCAATGATTTCTTATTTGGTTCTTTCACATTTAAATTAGAAAAAAATAAAAATACTGTGTTTAATATTTTTTCAGTTTTAATGCAATTGAAAATCAGGTGTGACTTAGAATCGAAGGCAAAACTTTTGTTGGATGGGGAAAATTGAGTTTCCACTTCAAAAGGATAAAAGTAACCACCCATTCTGGCCACTTGAACTGATGACTTATCCCATTCCACAGTTTATCTCCAGTATTCAGTCTGTTCTAAACATCATTGTTAGCTTGTATCTAGGAAATTTCTTTGAATACGCTTTCTTTTAATCACCTAAACGTCAAAGATATCGGTAATAGCATCAAGACGAGTTCTCTATGATACAAGTATGAAAAGGGAGGAAATTTTATATGCACAAAAAAAAAAAAAAAAAAAAAAAAAAACAGCAGTGGCCTCTGATAATTTGACAGAAATTAAACAAATATACATCGATGGCATTAACAAAATGATATAAATTTTCCATGTAAATGTTCAACAGTTTTTAAGGATTGTTTTAAAATCTTCTATAATACATTCTTTAAAAAAAATGTTGCATAAAAATGCATTGGATGGCACAGAAGATGACACCATCACAAATTTGACAGTTAGCAGTCAAATAGTTTTCGAAACATGTGACTGACGGTTAGAGTAATTATGGGTTCATGCATGTATTTGAAAGTTTTTAATACTGGTTAAGTAAATAAATTATTAACTTCTTGCTGTTTCTCATAAATTTTTTTTTAAATTTCTTAAATATCAGATATTGTGTGTGTGTGAGGAGTCTTTTACACAACCTTTTATTTTTCTCAAAAATGTGTAGACAATTTGGGGTGTGGCTTAGAATCGAGTTGACACAGTATATACTGATACATACAAAAAACATACAGTTACATGTAAATATATATATTAAATCAAATGAATTATATACAAGTTAAATTTAAAACTTTCATTAGATTGATTACTTTCTTCTTGAATATTCTGTTACTAATACTAATTTTACTTCAAATTCAATTTTTAAAAAGACATTGAAAACAATTTTAATTTTTTCTTGTCAAATAACATATGTATATCAAATAAGAATTTGAATAAAAGAAAATATTCAATGCAATGCATGTAATTAACTAACTACATAGATTTAAACTATACAAACCTCACCAAATACTTGTGAAATTTCAGGAGATGTAATAAAGTCCCCACTACTTCCAAAAACATCTCGAGACATATAATAACCCTATAAAATAATAACAAGTTATTAACATCAATAAAATGCTTAAACTTCTATTAAGATATGTTTTTCCTCACTATTTTTACAATATTTCTTTTTATTTCTAATGAACTACGGAAAGGTGTTTTACCATTGCAGACCTAGTACATTCCCCAAAAGCTGGTATATCTTTTTAGTGTGGCACCATATAGGCGGATACCATTTGCTGCAGGAAATTTTGATGCCCTATTTCTTCTCCAGAGGGAAGCACCTGAGCTCTGATGATGCAAACCTATACTAGAATTTAATTTTGCCGAGAGCACCAAGCAGACACTTTAGCGATCTTTTACATGCCGTGTAATCATACAACATGGCTGTTGTTAATTTTCTGCATCATGAAAATCCACCGAGTGAAGCTGGGTCGAGTGAGTGAGTGAATATTAACGTCGCACTGTTCAGCTACACGGGGGCTTTTGGCAATGGACTTTGTAGTTTTGAACTAGAGTCAAGTGACGAGGATGATACCTGAGCTAGCACCCTCCTCCTAACTACCACACAAAACGGGAGGACATTTGAGCTCTTGACAGATTTAACATGCATCGCTCCCCTACACGATGGGTGTTGAACTCATGACACACGTCCGTTACCTTGAACACTAGGCTACTGCGACCACAGGGCCGGGGTCAAACCCACAGCCTTAGGTGCAGAAGGCCAGCGACAAACTAACCACATCACCCAGCCAGTTTGCAATATAAATGTCTTATATTTAAATTTTTCACATAAGCACGAGATTCTGCTATATAATTAAAGATTTAGCTTAAATAATAAATTTTGAGTATAAGGAAAATCAATTTTATTCAAAACAAACAGTTTATAAAAACATTATTAAAAAAATAACACTAATAATTTTTTAAAAATTAAAAAAAAAACTGACTGTCAGAGAGATTATAAGAATTTATGTGATTCGTACAGAATTATATATAAAAAAACGATGATTTATTTTAATTCAAACTAAGTTTTGCTAACATAATGCCACTGCTCAAGACATAAGTGAATTTAAAGGCAGATAATAATAATCAAATAAACCCAACTATGGAGCCTACTATTTATTTTTAGTTCTATAAATATACTGTCAAAGAGCAATTTTAGTGTAACATTTTTATACATTTTATATTTAACCCTAATTTCCCTGATTAGTGTTTTCCCCAAACATCTGTGGATGCAGTAGCTTAGTGGTCAAGGGTAACAGACTTGTGGCTGGCGTGTCACGAGTTCAAGCCCAACACCACTGAACACCCCTGTGTAAGAGAGCGATGCACATTAAATCTGCTGAGAGCTCAAACGTCATCCTGTTGGTGCGGTGTGGTAGTTAGGAGAGGGGGTGCCAGTTCACGTGTCATCCTTGTCACATGACAATGGTTCAAAATTATGAGGTATGTCACACAAAGCTCTCGTGTTGCTGAATAGTGTGATGTTAATATTCCTTCATTCATTCCCCAAGCATCTATGAAGATGCATTTTGTAATGAACTATAATGGTTATGTGGAATTTACTAGTTGCTTAGAGAGTGTTGTATCCCTCAGACTTGACAGCTCATAAAATGAAAAGTCGCTTTTCATGAAGATACACTTTCTAAAAAATAGTCATATATACATTTTTTTTCTAATAAAATTCATTCTTTTTTACAAAGTGCTCCTTGATATGTATGCACACAGATATATAAAAAATACTTTGAGCCATAAATCAAACAAATGTTCTTTGCCAATTTCTACAGCTGCCAAATTTCAACGGGAGTGTGAAGGGTCAGAAAGTGACAATTTGACCTTTCTGGTTAAGTTTTTAGGCGAGTTGATAATACATTCAGTAAAACTGGATACTTACATACTAGTATCACTGCACCAAAATTTGTGCCATGTGAATCATACTATGATACAAAAACAACAAAAAGTTTCTTGCATGTTTTACGTGAAAAAAAAAACAGTCAGATTGGGTGCCACAAATTTGACTGTGGTGACATTAATACAAAAGTACGTCAAACTGTTCAATATAAGCTTTTAAAATTACAATCAGAATCTTTGTGCACTTCATTTCATCCTTATCTTTTTCACAAAATCTAACATGACAGTACATCTCTCACACTTATACTAAATGGCATACAAAGACTTCCTTTACGGGAGGAGGAGTTCATACTTATAAAAAACATAAATGAAAGTGCCAAAACATAATCTTGCAATTAAAAATTAATAAAAATTGAATCTGTTGATTTATGGGGAGAAAGAAGAGAACTTTTACATACTTGTATGTTACAATTGATTTTTATGAAAATTAAAACAGTAACAACTTAAATCACTTTAACAAAAATGTTTTGCTCTTACACCTCTTTGAAATACTTGATGTATATGCTTTGTATATTACACACACATTTATTAGAACTACAAGAAATAACCAATTTCATTTATTTCCTAAAATGTAAGGCTTATTAATTAAAATAAGTTATACACTTTAAATATGGCCGTAAATGTTCAATACAAATATATATTTAGAGAACAGTTGAAAATTTAATAAAATTATAATTCAAAATGTCCCAAACTAGTAAGGAAATTAAAAACAATTTATTATAAACATTTTATCAAAATAAAATTTAGGGAAAAAATTAACAGTATAACATAGAAATGTATTGCATAACAGAAATTTATTCCTTTTCTTAAAATCTGTTGATCGTGTAGAATTGATACATTAAATTGTCAAAGAAAATTGAATTCCATGATTTCAAGTGTTGGCAATGAACAGATAAAATAATTAATGAAATTTGTATTAATTTTGATTTAACAAAGATTAAAATTGTACTGTGAAAGAAATTAAAAGGCTTAGAAGGGAAAGAACACATTAATATTCAATAAAATTATTGGAAAAATTGGGAGAAAATGGCTTAAAAATTCATTTAAACATAACTATTTAATTTAATGATTAAATAGAAAATTAAATGAAGAATGCATGAATTTATTTAATTAATCAAACACGTTTTTTTCCTACTTCTACTTAAAAACACAACCCATTATGATTTTCTCGTAATTTGTATTCCATGTTACCAGATTAGTATGTTAAAGACATGTTCATCAAGACAAGAATAACAAATAAGTACTTGTACTCTTTTTAGTTTGACAAAAGTTTAGAAGACAAAAAGCTTTTCTAAGGTACTTTGGTACTAACGTATTATCGTAACAATCACCAATGTTTAAGATAACTTGCCAAGTTGGCAACTCCAATTTCACATGTGTCATATGTGCTGAATTGGCAATCATGTGCTTCGTTTCATATAACGTTGACAGTAGCTTGCAATAATATATAAGAACCAGTACTTTTTTATTATCTTTAAAAATTGCAAAAGTTAACCTAATATTTATATTTTACTATAAGAAGCTTCCTGTAATATTTTAATTAATTTTACAGTTTTACAAGTGTGTGGTTTTGAATAGTTCTCAAGACTATTAAAGTTTCAAAACTTCAGGATTTATTTCCCCAATGGTAAATAATTACTCTTAGACAACCATAAAAAATGTCTAGTTTGTTATGTTAAGACTTAATGTAAACTCTTTAGAAAAGCAATCACAAACTGCAATGCAGTTTTGAAACATTTCTTTTTTAAAAAAGTCATATCACCAATATTATTAGGAACAAAGAAATTCACTCACACACCCATATATATATATATACATGCATGAGAGAAAATAATTAACATACTGAATGGGGTAGAGTCAAAACTTCTTTCATGTAATCTGAAACAGTAATAGGACCAGTTGCTTCAATCTTGGCTCTCATATAGTCCAGTAATTTATTTTCTTTTGGAGAACTGCAGAAATGAACTAAAGTTCAAAATAAAATCACATGTATTGTTACTAAAATAAGTAATAAATTTTTCTAAGATGCCTTCAACTTGTTTTTTCTCAAGAATATATTTTAAAAGTATGAAGTGAAGAGCACCATTTATATATTTTAAATATAAGCAATCTTATATTTAGATTACATTAGCACTGCACAAGAAGTTCTTCATACACAAAAACTACACTCAAAGTAATAAAACAAGCAAAAATACCTTTCCATTTTCTAGTTAAACACTTGACTTTCATGACATTTCCTTTAATTCTTGATAAAAAAAACATCGAGGTTTTTTGACTAAATTACATAAAATATTATTTACAAAGTATCAAATTACAAAATTTGAAATATAATAAATTGATTTATTGAAAAGGTTGTATGCAATATAGAGAAACAAAAGCAAAAATCTCTTGAAAAATATTCTCTACATAATAAAATTGAAAAGCTTGAAATTCAAAAATTGTGTTTATCAACAATATCAATACGGGTACGGTTAAATAGACTAATTCCCACTTTCAACTCGGACTGCCTGGTTTATATAATGAATAGACTTTGTTTTATTGAAGACTTTGGAATGAAATATAATAAGATTTCATAGTGTATTCTTAGGAGGTCATTATGTTTGCAGATAATATGGAATGAAAATTTGCAGATTGGTGCATAAAATTATATAACTATTATTTTTATTATGTGAACATGCTTTAAAATGAAACTTAATGGAATTTTAATGCAAAATGTTGCGGAAAAGTTTTATATCATCAAAAAAATCGTAACATTTTACTATCTATTATGTAAAGATAGTTCATACAGCTAAAAATAAATTTTTATCTGTTATTTTATCTACTGAACTTCTGAAATGTTAACTTGATAAAATTTGGAAATGAATTAATGCTTAACTGTGAACCCATTGCGATATGACTTCTTGTTTCATTTTTTAATTACTAGATCACGATCATTCGGCGTGAAAGTAAATATTAAGAAGTAACATCGTCCGATACGTAACGCCGAAATTGCCATTCTATTTTGGAGGAAACTTAAATGTGATATGTTATACTCGATGGTTCAGAGTGTTTGAATAATTTTTTTAAAAAACATTAAGTAATGTATTGTATTTTTTAACTTATCGTGCTGTTGATAATTTTCTTCAAAAATATCGTAATGGCTCCTGTATTTAGTAAAGTTGCTGCTAGGAATTCTGGTTTAATTGCGGCTTCCGTAGGAATTGTATATTGGATATCTATTGTAAGATTGCGGAACAGGAGGAAAAAGTGAGCTCATTAAAACAATTTTTCTTTAACTTTTCACTTTCATTTTAGTTTCCATCGCAGAGATTTTAAACAGTAGTTATTTCCTTATATTCATTTACCTTATTTATGAATAATTTTTCCTGTTCCTTTTTGTAAAATATTGATGAATATTTACCTAATTAAATGTATTATTTATAAAGATTTATGCAAAAATATACTTTTAATGATCTGGCATTACATTTAGTCATTTTATACAAAATTGCTAAGTAGTTTTGTCATTGTTTTCATTTTGAACTGATTTTTCTGTAAAGCTAATGGCCTTCAGGTGGTATCATTAGCATGTAATAAATATACAATGATTTGTAAAAATTAAAGAACATGCACATTTTCAGTTTTCAAAACTAATGAATAGTTTTAAAGGAAAATTGGTAAACACACATTATAATGGTTAAGTTATTTTCTTAATTATCCAATCACATTCAATCTTTCTTTTAGTTTATGCAAATAAAGAAAGCTGATTAGACAGGTACATTAAACATTCTTTGTGCAGTTTTAGTTTTGCTGGTATTTCTGAAGGCTTAGGATTATTTTAGAAACTTTATGCAAACATTGGCATAAACCCAACATCTTAAAGATGGATTATAATAGAAAGCAGATAAAAATCTAAAATAAATGTAAGATCACAATGTTGAAAATTTTTGAAACTTAAATTACATTTTAAAACATTGTTTGGAGCAAAGCCCTGTATTATGAGTTAACTCATTATTCCCATCTTTCCTTTTTAAGAAACTTTTTTTGTACACTGTCTGACTTTTTACACAATGATGTCTAAGGAATCACATAAAGAATTGACGACTTATATTGCAATTTGTACTTTTGTGGGGCTTTGCTTTCTATCTAAATTATTTGTTGAACATTTGTTCAAACACCAAAGATGGAAATTTTTTGCCTATATTTTATTAGTATGTTAAAATTTAATGCTGCCAGTTCCAAAGATCCAAAAATGAATTTTTTGTACCACTTTGCAATTTTACGAAGAGCAAGGTACCGTTACATGATAATGTCTCCCATATCAGTTCCTCCCTTGTGTTTATTGTTACACAATGTGAGTTTTTTATACCCTCTTATTTTTCCAGCTCTTAAATTTGAACTAAAATCCAGCAATACACAAAGTGGACCTTTAAATGCCTGATCCTCCTGAAAAAAATGAACTTGTGTATTTATTTTCAAATTCTCCATATCCAATAAAAAAAACTTGGAACCATAAGCAGATTTTGAAGGTCAATGCTCTGGAGAGCATTTTTTAAAATGTATACATTTGAATTTGAAGAACTTCAACAGCTATCTGATATCTTTTAAAAATTGGAATATGTTCCAATTCGAAATCACACTTATGTGATCACAAGACTCAGAAAGGCTGGTACTTACACATTAGCATAACCGCAGCCAAATTCGCACCATGTCCCTTCAGATCTGATTTATTAATTGCCCTCATATAAAACACATTAGCATCTTTTTGTTGTTTTGATATGGTGCCAATTTTGCTGTAGTGAGGCTAATACACAAGTACTGGAAGGCTCATAACATACCTGGTACCATTGGCTGTAATGGCAGAATTGTATGATCTGTATACACATGGATTAATTGCAAGACACAATCGAGGAATAATAGCTACTCAATTTACAATTGAGCTTTCTGCTCTCTTGCTACCTTAAGGTTGAGGTATCCTGTTTTCTGAAGTCTTATAAGGCCAGCCTTTTTTTCAAAGATCTATGATCTGTATCTCTCTCATTCAAAGACATAAGAGCAATCAATCTGTATTTTCTTTACTGATGAGTCGAGATTCATTCTGAACACTGATTCTCAACATATTCTTATATGAAGAGAAGCAGTGATCTGGTTCTATCCTTCTAACATTATTGAAGCAGACCACTATAGCTGAGGCACAGAGCTGTACATCTTTCAAGGAGACTATACAGATAAGATCATAAGGACTTGCACTATAAGACTTTCTAAAAGAGCAGTTAACCATTTTTTGTATGGAGAAAAACACTCATTCACACAGGTTTGGCGAATCAATAAATTCTTTAAGACAGGGAATGGAGTGGCGAGCATGATATTTAGATCGGAATCCCTTAGAACAGCAGTTCTTAAACTGGAAGTCCCCAGCGCGTATCTAGGGGGTTTGCAAAGATCTCATGGGGCAGTGGCGTAACATACACCCCTGCATCGCGGGGGGCCCAGGGCTCTAGAGGGCCCATAGCCTGTCTATCGTCAAGTACCTGCCCTTTGTAAAATCCAACTTCGGGGCCCAAAACCTGACTTTGCAGGGGGACCCAAGTGTTCTCCGTTACGCCACTGTCATGGGGTATTAAGATTTCCCTCTTTCATACAGACTCTAACCAGATCACTAACTTGCCATTAATGAAAAAACTCTACCAGTACATATATTTTGATCATGAATGTTATTGCAGTTTTATTATTATTATTATTTGCAATTACAAAAAGTATTGTAGTAACACATAGAAGTGCTAAAAAAAGTCTGTATAAGTAGTAATAGGATTATATCAAGGAACAATTAAATCTCTCAGCAATGTGTTAGAACTCAAAGAAGGCTACTTAGAATCTTGGGATGAGGTCAACAATGTCAGGCTGATACGTAAAGGTGGGGGGGGGCATGGTGATTAAAAGTTTTAAGATTTGCTGCCTTAGGGCATGTCAGAGATCACATCGTGGAAAATAGAATTTACAGCTCTCCAGTCCCTATTCAGAACTCAGCTCAGGAATGCCTAAATAGTAAAGTGGGGTTTTGTTGTCTTAAGACCTTATAAACATCATGAGAGTTTGTTGAAAGAGCTTCATTAATTTCAGGAGCAATATGTCTTACTCCATATTAAATCCTTAATGCTATATACTGAGACTTATTTTATGTCCTTATTGCATCAAAGAGTGTAAATGCTACTAAAAATAAAGATCCTGATATAAAATATATTTATTTTACATATGCCTAACACTATACTGATATAAAATATAAAAAAAATCTTCTTTTTGTATCCTCTTAGTGATAAAAGAATTTGTCAATTTAAGCATTGTTAGACTTTTCTAAATATTCAGCCTTATGATTCATATTTATATTTTAATATAGTTTTATAATTTGAAATCTATATATTCCCTTTTCAAAACAGCAATACATTTTTAGTGATGTCCCAAAGTTGCTTTATCCCATGGAATAGTGATAGGGAAATTTCTCTTCTCAGGGAAGAAAATTGTTCCATCCTGGACCCCAAAATTATTTTCTCCACTGACATGGACCACAAAATTATTTTTTCATTGACATAGACCCCTTGCAGGTCATCATAGACCCCTGGGTGTGGATATAGACCACTTTGAAGTCGCTGTTTTTATATGCAGTATACCCTCATTAATCTGAATCCCATTTAACTTAATCCAGACCCCTTTTTTTAAAAAAAAATTGCAATAAATAAACAAAACTATCATTTTCTTATGCATGTTCTTTTCTTCATATACAAATGTAATGTATTGATTTGAACTCTTTTGTGTGTGCAATTATTTACTACCGTATTTACTCGAATCTAAGCCACGCTTTTTCAATTGTTAATACTACTGAATATCAGGTGCAGCTTAAAATCGAAAGGGAAAAAAATCGTTGGATTGGACAATTGGAGCAATTACAGGTTAATGTATGTATTTAAAAATGCTTATAATACCACACTGATAAAATAACTAATTATTTATTTAGTTCTCATTTTAAATTTATTTTAATTTTCCAAAATTGAATATCTATAAATCAATTCTCACTATTTTTCATTTTTCACAAAAATTTGTTGAGAACTTAGGGGGCATTAGATGGGATTCAAATGAATACATCATTTTGCTTCATCTTAATCAAGTCCGAATTAGCATGAATTAATGAGGTACTATTGTGTGTATGTATGTATATATATTTAATTTCAAACTGTATATTAATGGTTAATTAAATTGATTTTTAGGGCTGAAATTGATGAAGTTGCATGTGCATATGCTCAAGTATGTTTTTTTTCCCCTGTGAAAAAATATATTTCTTATTTTTCTTTATATAACTGTTAAGTGCATTTGCTTTATTTTAAATCTAGTTTTTTTGGCTTACAATCTTTATTTTTTAAACCTATCTGTATTATACTTTTTATGATGAACTGGTATATTCAATGTAAAAGAAATCTAAGTTTGTATTTCAAAAGTAAATAGAATTTCATTTGTTGAAAAAATTCATGAAACTTTATAGGAATACAAAGTAAATAAAATAAAAAGAGAAAGAGATAAATAGTATTGAAATTGGGGCTATATTACTCATGTGTAAATTGGTATTGTGAATTTGCTTCATTTAGGAAAATTTTCTTTTTATGTATAAATATTAATATAAGTGATTTGATATTTTTTTTATCACATTCAATATGAATACTAATAGAATTTAATTTTGTTATAGAAAGAAGGGAAAAAAGAAAGGGTCCAAATTGATGGAAAATTTTTCAGGTAGTAGTTACTATATAAATGTGTTATTTTAAAGATAAATAATAAGAATAAAAACTTCTGATGAAAATGATTTAAATGTGACGAAATATTGATAATATTGTAAGATACAATGCTAATTTTAGCAGTTTGACCAAATTTATTAGTTCACCTAGGAGATTTCTGTATTGTATGTTTATTAAATAAATTGATATAAAATGAAATTGCGAAATAGAACTATGATTCATTTTTGTTATTTTTAAATCAATAAACTTATTAACAAAAACATGTCTTATCACAAAAAAAAATATAAGCAATTTGAGAATGTTTGAAATAAGTTTTAAAAGCATTCAAATTTCATGTGATATTTATATTTTACATTTACTGGTTTGATAGTTCTAGTTTATTCAGAATAATTTTTATTTTATTTTAGGTCTAGATGTTATATTTGAAGAAAAATTATAAAATAGTTTTATAAAATATTCTATTTTAATCTTTTTTAATTCTTCCCCATCTTCCCTAATTTATGTATTCATTATTTAGCAAACATCTATGTGTTAAAATGTATATTAATACACATTTTATTACATAATGTAATTATAAAAATTTTAATTTCAGACAGTTGCGGGCAATTTTAAAAATACTTATACCAGGGTTCTTCAGTTTAGAGGTATGTTACAGAATTAAAATACTTTTCATAAGTACTGTACATGTGAAATTTGTTTTTATCAATTACTATTAAAAATTATAAATGAAATTGTATATTTTTAATTCTGAAATACATGTATCTTTTCATAGGTTGCTTACATTACTTTAATAGCTGGAACTTTGGTAGGAAGAACTTTATGTGATATTTGGATGATTCATAATGGAACAGTTATTGAAAGGTATTCCATTTGTTTTGGAAATTTGTTTTATGTGTTCTTGTTATTGATTTATTTTAAAGAAATTTCAGCTTAGTTATAAATTGGATCTTATTAATTCTTTGTGGGAATTTGTAATCTTTCAAACATAAACATAATCTCCAGATTTTGTAAGTATTATAAAACATATGCACATGTCACATCCTTAGATTTTAGTCTAATCTGTTATCTGTTTTGAAATTTGTTTCTGGTTATTGATACAATTTAAGAATATCCTGGTGATATTAAAACAAAATTAATTTTTGTATTTGGGTCTGTTTAACTCATTATAAATAGGAAGTGGCTACTGAAATATTCTTTAAATGTGGTCTTTTTATGAAATTATAAAAAGTTTATATTACAATGAAGTTATAATAATTTTAAAGATATGCCAAATGATATAAAATTGTTTACTGAAAGAGTAAAAAGATCTTATCAAAAGATTCAAAAGAATTTTTAAGTCATATATTCTAAGAAAATTTATGGTTTGTTTTGAAAATTACAAAGGGGGGATCAAAAAGTCTTTGCTCTCACTTTTTTTTAGCTAAATTATGGCTGTAAATGCAAAATTAACATATGTATTCCCAGCAGTTGACTTTTCTTGGTCTAGCCCTGTCTTATCTACTGATAGTTCCGTGGCACAGTGTTACTGTCGGTTTTTGAAGATGGCAGTTATGCTTCACATGTTCATAGTGTATGAAAATAAAATGTGGTACATTTTCAATGAAGTAAGAGACAAAAAAAAAAAGCCCATCAAAATCCACAGGAAAATACCTACAAATGGGGAAAAGTGTCTCACTTTGAGAAATGTGAGGTGGTGTAAGCTCATAAAAGGCAGTGAAAACATGCATGACTATTAAGTATTCAGGAATGTCACATTTGTTGCTGACTGATGACAACATTTCCCAGGAGTTTGGAATTTCATATGGGAGTGTTTACGACATTGTTCATTGGTTCTTGGTGTACCAGAATGTTCCATGTTGATAGGTGTTGAATAACATGATAAAAGGCAAGTGAATGATTGCTTCACTGAAACTTCAGCAACAGTATTCCAAGGAGGATGGACAACAGTGTTAGTGCCTATAAAATATGTATGTTGCATTTCACATTGGATTGAAGCAGCAGAGCATGATGGGGAAATGTTTAAGTTTGCCTGTGAAAAAAAAAATCCATTGAGGGCCATCTGTTAGGAATGTGATGTTTTTTAATCCATGGGATCACCATGGACTGTTTTAACTGGATTTCACATCATAAGGTGCAACCATTAATGCTGACAATCATTATTCAACACTGCCAGATATATAGACTACCATATATCAGTCAAAAGTGCTGTGGGATTCTTGATGTAGAAACATGGTTATCTTCTGTGATGATGCAAGGCCACATATGGCAATCAGAACCACTGACAAGCTCCAGTCATTTCACTAGGAGAATCTAAACCTTGTCTCTAGTGTTTTCCATGTTTTTGATTCATTGAAGTTCCTGGCTTGGCAGTGATACACATGTAATAATGAAAGCAAGACAGCAGTTTGATGTTACACAATCAATTGAAGGAATTCCACCTCAGGGGCATCTTAAATTAAGTGTTGTGATGGGAGAAGTATCTGGTGTGTGTTGGGACTGTGAGAAAAAAGAGGCGTAAAGACTTCTTGATTTGCCCTTATATTGTAATTTTTTCCTTATTTTAAGTAAATTATTAGTATGTTTTATTTAATAAAACTGTACTTTTTATGTAAATGTTTTTTGTTTTCTTTTGTAAAATTTTAATTTGTACCTTTTTAAAATTTTTATTTATTTTTAAATTGAATAATTATTTCAGAATACAATATATTAATGTTTTATTAATAATTGCTGTGTGCTGTATTTTTAAAGTTATAGAAATTATAAAAGAATTTTTTTAAAAAAGCTGTAAAAAATAGATTTAAAAAAAATTATCAAAATACAGAGAAACCAAATATTTTTATATTTGTGCATATCTTTGTGATATGATTTTTTTTCGATGGGGAAGGGGGTTTGCAAGTTTTTATTAATTGAATCATTAGTGGGGGAAAAATGGAAACACTTTGAACATTTGTAATCATTCCCATGATAGAAAAGTCAGTGTCACCCTTTTTTCACAATAGCATGTATTTATATATATGTGTGTGTGGTGTAAAAAAAATCTTTTAAATTTGTATAAATAAAATACAAACTACACTGAAGTAGATTTTATTTTATTTTATTGTTCAGGTTGCTGATTAACATTTAGAAGCATAATATTGCTTTTTTTTTCTCCTGCCTATATATTTTTATGTATTAAATAAAAGAAATGCAATTTGTTTTACTTTCTTCATAAAATTCTGTATTTATTTTTTTAGAGCAATAATTACACAAAATGTCCCCCTGTTCCGAAAATCTCTCGAAGCATTTATAATGGCTATGCCATTGGTAAGTAAATGAGCTTCCTACTTGCAATGTAAAGATGAAGTATTAATAAGTTACTAATAAGTTTTATTTTTTTCTTTTAAACAATTTGTTCATGTGTTCCAGATGTATTTAAATTGACTAGTATTTATTTTCTTCAGTAATAACTAGTCATTTCAATAGATAATTGGTAGAGATTCATATTTTCATAACATTCTCTTTTCCCCCTAAAGAAATTTTTTTTTAAAATTATGTATTTTTTAATATTACATTATTTTATTTTTTCAATTTTTTGGTTGTAAAAATTATAATATTCAAGATTTATTGTGTAAATAAAAAAATCATTAAGAAAAAATTCCTTCATTATTAATTAATTATGTGTATCATATACTTTTGCAAAATATCTATTACTGTATTGTGTTGTAATTGAATGAGAGAATATATGTTTAAAAATAAATTTGTTTAAAGTGACTGCGTTTATTTCATTCATATATATTGATATTCAGGAAGCATTTATTTAAATCTTATCTTTCATTTACTATTTTATAAATAACTTGTTTCATTTCTCTGGAAAAATTAACTGATTTAATATTTTTTGCAGCTCTCGCTTGTAAATAATGCAATGAAAGTAAGTAAATTTTTTAAATGTTTTTTTTCTATATTTTATTATAAACAAAGCTGGTACAATTTTTCAGAATTTACTTAATATTTTGCGAATTGTTTTCCTATTTTACTAAGTGCAAATTATTATTTGATAAAAGGGGAAATTAAAAGGATTGTAAATGTTAAGAATTATTTTTTTAAAAATTGATCTGTGTTTTTTATATTTAATACTTTGGATTGTTTTATGTTGAAGTAACTAGTATTTATAGATGATTTCATTTTTTTTGTTTTAAATTTTTAAGAAAAATTATTGAATAATATTATTTTGATAAAATATTTTAACATATTCAAATATATATGGCTTGAGAAATAGTTATGTTGATAATGGGGACTGGAAACAGTTTTTTCTTCTTGAATATTTTCTTGTCTTATTTACATCAAAAGCAAGATCTAACTTGATTCACTCAGATGTGCAACTTTTCTAATGCCAGAGGCTTCTTTTTTAAGATGACCTTGTATTCATAAATAAATAAAGTGCCCAAGTAGCAATTTCCTACTTCCCTAAAAAATCTTCCTTTATTGTCCTTGTCAGTTCTATATTAATTCTGAAGTTCTAATTAGTAATTCATTTTGCTCTGTTCACTAGCAAAATAATTGCTTAAGATATGCTATTTGTGCAAAAAGAGGTGGGGGGAACATTTACTTTTAGCTTTATTTAAAACAACTTTAAAATCTAGTTTTGATAATTATTTTGTTTATGAATTTATTTTTTTTTAAATTAATGTTGCAATGTCTTTCAGGGGTTTTTTTAAAACAAAATCGTGATTTTTTGCAGCATAAAATGTATTTCATTTCTTCATACTTTGTTAAGAAATTAAAAAATATTTTTAGCCATATTTTAATTTTTTTTCAAAAGTCATTAGGAAATGTGATTTTTTTTTATGTATAAAAAGTACATTTATGTTAAATGTCAGTCTTTCAGTTAAATCTGATTTATCAAAAATTTGAATTCAGAATTTTATAAACTACTTATAATATATATATATATATATATATATATATATATATATATATATATATATATATATATATATATATGTATATATAATTAATCATGTGGGTTGCATGCAGATTTTCTTATTAGACAAAATTTCTTTTATTTTCGCATAGAGATAAAAAAAATTAAAGTCATTGAATATTCTCAATTAAGCACCAATTTAAAGGCCATCATATGATAAATACAGAAAATTAAAAACATTACATTAATTGTTTTTGATGAATAGAATATTTATTTTTAACTTGATATAACTTCATTTGAAGCAGTCAGTAGAGAATAAAATGCATAATAATTTTCTGTACCATGTATGCTTTATAAATTCTAACTTTTAAAATTAAAATTATCCTAAAAGCTTTTAGCGAATTGAAATGTAAATGTTCAAATTTATTTTTAATGCTTTAATTGAAGTATTATAATTTATACAAAAGCAGAAAGCTAAAAAAAATTGTGTGTTTAAAAAAGTACATTTTTTTATTTGTATTAAAAAATAACTGTATGATCTTTTAAAATTAATTTACTTCATGAGATATGTCCTTAATTATTGCTTTGACTTGAGACATAATTTATTTTCTTGTCTTCATTCTTTCAATATCTTAGAATCTATATGTAGTCCAGATTCTTACTCTTATCCTTTAGTTATATGAACCATAAAAATGCTAAATGCACTAAAATATTAAAATATACAATTTTTTGTTTTGCTGGATACCTTCTCATATAGGAATGCAAAGCAATGAAAGAGTTGACAGCACTGCTAAATTTCTTTCTGGTGTATTATGTTTATCTTTTCCATGCAATATTAAGTGAAGTTGATTTGAAAAGTTCTGATGATCACTACTAGCAGAATCCAGTTCTAATATAAAAATTGGTCATTCTTCATGAGTGATCATGTTGAAAATAAATATTATGTAAAGGATTGTGATGTGGTCTCTTCATTATTTTCTTAAAATGATTTATGTTCATTTTTCCTATGTTACTTATACCTCCTGATCAACAGTAACATTAGATCAAGGTCCACAAAATTCATCACGGCTAAGGGCTACATTTTTATGCCTGTCATTAGCCTTAGCTTTGAGCACCATGCAGGTGACGGTATCATTTTGCTCAGTTCTACCCCAATTTTGATAGAGAGCATCCTAGGGGGTCAGAGGGTCCCATCTCTCTTCCCTTTCCACCAACCCCACGAGTAGACTTGCGGCTTGATGGCTATTTAAAGTTCCTCCATGCCGCGAAGGCACTATACATTTACAAACATCCATGTCTTCTATAGGATTCAAACCCAGTCCCTACGGCACCGCAGTCAGCAATTTTTCCTATGTAGTGACAGTGACCTGGGCCATTTTCAACCTTCTCGGCACCCTAGGCACTTCAATAGTTGTGCACCCCCTTCCTCCTCCAGTTCACTTTTCCTGTTTTGTTTCAGGGGGATTTTCCCTTCACTTTCTTACTCTTTTCCCTTTCTTTGTTTTTGCTGTTTGGATAGTCTTTCCATTATCTACCACCAGTAGACCTGCTGTGTCCTGGATTGACAGTCGTAAGGAAAGGATAGTGGTATGATTTGGCCACTCGTGTTCATTTCTTACTTTACAGCATCACAGACACCCACCAATTAAATTAATAAAATACAACACCCAGTAAATTAATGAAATTGTTTTCAATTACAGTATAGAGTACATATAATTATATGAACTGTTTTCAACTTGTAAATTATCATCTTTTTCATCGCTTTACCATCATTGTATATGTACAACAAAGGTTTTCTTCAAAAAACAAGGATTTTTTCAAAAAAATTATTAATAACATCACATTGTAATCAATTTCCATTGCAATATCATTCGAGTGCATAGCGACTTCAAACTGTTAAGCTCTTCATTTTTCATAGTGGATCTCATTTCAATACTTACTCTCTTTAGGGCAGAAATTCTTCTCTCAAGATTTGCTAGGCAGTGGTACGTTCATTGTAATTTAATTTTTTTCTCTTTTTTCACCCTCCAATATTTTACGCCCTAGGCACATGTCTAAGCCAGAAAAGCGGCCTTGATGGTGATGTGTCTGGAAAACGCTTTAAGTGATATCAATATTACTTAGTTTTTTGCAAGATTTTTTTTTTTTAAATTTGTCTTACCAATATATATGTGGCATTTTTATTTTTAATTATGAATATTCAAATCAGTAAAAAAGTTGCAGTGTTTCTTATTCTGTATAGATTTTAACCTCTGTTCTGATGCGTAATTTTAGAAATTGTTTGATGAAAATGGGAATTTGTTTTTTACTGAGATTATTTGTACTTTTCTTTGCATATATGTATTGTTCTTTGATAGAAGTTTATTTGCACCAGTTATGATAACAAGATTTTTACTAGTTCTACCCATTATTAAAAGTTGGAACAAGGTTTTTTGAATTTGAAAGAAAAATTTATTTTCAAATATTGATAAAAGAGTTTAAATATTTCAGAATTTAACAATTATTAATTCCTGAAAGAGACACAATTTCTGCAAAAGAAACAGCACATTTTCTGTTAATTTCATGTTAAAATATTCAGTATCTGAAACATTGAAAAAAGTAAGAATTATTTTATCTCAATAAAAATATTTTTTTGTTTCAATATAACTAATTTATAATTTGTTAGATATGTGTGCATCAAATGTGAAGTATACAAAGTGATTAAGCTGTGTCATACTGAATAAAAAAATACTATGCCGTAAAAGGATTTTGTGGGTGAACAAAAAATATGCACATGTTTTTATGTAATATAGCTAAATGTTTTTTTTATATTAATATGGTTCTTTTTACGAACAATTATTTTTAAAATATTCAATATTAGGATGTGACACCTTATTCTACCAGAAAGATGATCTGAATAAATTATTTTTTTAGAAATATTTTGCAGTTGCTCTTATTTGTTATACAGTGTTTCCCCCCTAGATCTGATACTTAGGTATCAATTTTTTTAAATTTATTAAATTTCCATGTAATTTAAATCTTTTTTCCCATATAATTTGAATTAAACTAAATTTAATTAAAATGTTTTGTTTTTTTCATATTTCAGTATACTCTTAATGAACTCAAGCTTTTGTTTCGATCCCGTCTGACAAAGCATCTTTATGCGAAATACCTCAGGTTTGATTTGTATTATTAACCTTATAATCTAATTAAAGATTTAGTAAGGTATGAAATATATATTTTTGATATGAAATCATTGTATAAAAATACACCTCTGCAATTTATGAAATTTTGTTTTTTTTTTCTCCTCTTGTAGTTTAAATTTAGAAGTAAAATGTTTTTCAAAATTTTCGGCTAATTTTAATTAAAGCTATGTCTTCAAAATTTTTATAATACTATTGTTTTTCCTAAAACCAAGTGATTAAAAAATGTGACCTTTATTACATAAAATATCTATTTATATTAAAATTTTTATTTTTATAGTGAAATCACTTATTACAAAATGAGTAATATAGATAATAGAATATCTAATCCAGATCAACTATTGACTCAAGATGTGGATAAATTTTGTGGCTCAGTTACAGATCTTTACTCAAATATCAGCAAAGTAAGTATAATTTCTTAAATTATATTTGTTTATGATGAGACTTATAATATCAATTTCATTGTTTACTTATGTATGTAATAGATTTAATACGAAGTACGAAATAGATTTTTTTAAAAAATTCTTTTTTGTTTCTCCATTAAAAAATGTGCATATAATTTGAAACATGTTAAATATTCATTGAACAAAATGTAACATTGTAAATTAAGTCAATATTTTTAGCATTTAAATTGCATAAATAAGGTTATAATCATGACATTGTGTTCATAATTATATTTAAAGTACAATACATAATTATGTATTGATTTAATTGATCAATTTAATGTTAATCTGGCTTTTTAATTACATTTTGTGTTGATATGTGATTATTAAATTCAGTTTTATTTGCCTTACATCTTATATTATTTTTTGAAACTCCTTGACATGATATTCAAAGTAATAGACTTTAAATAACTTAACAATCCGTTGCTTTAGTAGTAAGTACCAGTCCAAAAAATAAATCCTAATATTTTATTTATTTATTATTTTTTTAGCCATTATTGGATATCATAATATATGTTCAACGTTTAGCATCAGATGTTGGTGTTGAAGTAAGAATATTTTTTTCCTACTGTCTCTTTTTCTTTTAAAATGTTTTATAAGTAAATGATTCTAATTTTTTAAAAATTCTAAGCAAGAAGTTTTGACTAAGAATAATCACATGCCAGGGACTTCCAAAGGTTTTATGAGTTACAGCAACCTATTTAATACTACCTTGAGGACTATTGCTGGAATTTGTTGAAATTCACCAATGGCAATAAATTAATGTGTAAATACCACTTTTTTAAAAAAATCTCAAATTATCATATTAAAAATGTTATTAAGTGCATATTATATTTAGTGCATTACTTTGTTGCACATTTCTGCAAGTACTATTACTTAGTTTCAAGTAAAAATAATTGTAAATTAAAATTTTGATGAATCCTTTTTGAATATTCAAGTTGTAAGTATCATTTTAGTGTGTGAAAAAAGGTAATATAAACAGTTCATTATATTATCATTATTGTAGTAAAATCTTTATTTAAAAATTATCAAAACAATACTGCCACATCAAATTTTGTTAGAAAATAAATAAGATTAAAAACTTTTGAAAATTGATAGAGATTAAAGTGAATATCTATGTTAAACATTGAGTGTGATAGCAGAAGCTGATAAGGAAGGGGAACAAAGAATTTGCAATTTTTAAGAAAGAAAATATGAATAGATGGTTCACCTGGAAAAATAGCACACTTAAGATTTTCTAAAAACACCACGTATGATAAGTTATTCAGATTGTATTATTTATGCTGAATAAAATGTGGATTGCATTTTCATTGATAATTGCTTATTGTTTTTTGAAACACATTAGGACATTGAAATTTTGTTTATGAAATAAAAAATGGAAGCACAGCATTACCTAAGAAATCCATGAATGAAAATGGTTCTGCAAAGCCTCTCAATTTTAACTGTTTTAATATTTTTAAAAGCGAGCAAAAAAATAATTTTTCAAAACAAATTCTTTTCTTCTTTTTTTTTTTTTTTTTTTTTTTTTAACATAGGAAATGCAATTATCCAAAATTGCTAAAATTGTTAAAAACTGGAAGCAAAAGTTATTGTAGATAAACAGTAATTAAAGCTAAAATACATGAAATATATGTCCATTAATTCAGTCAAACCTGTTATCTTGTAAAAACTCACTTGAGGTTACCCTTAGTGGATTTTACACAACAACAAATAATACAAAACTCTCACAAAAGTATTTTCTTCCTTTGCGTAAAAGTATGCTGCATATGATAAAAACCTGTTATAACTTATTGTGATTTTGTTGTTGTTAGTTTTATTTTGTAGGAGTACATACAATGTATCTGTGTACAACCATAAAGAATTTATGACAGTTCTTGCTAGAATGAGATTTTAAAAAAGGCAACTTATCAAATCCTGTGAAAGAGTGTAATAATTTACGTTGATTAAAGTTTGGTAATGTTCAAAAGATATTAAAATTTTGGAAAAGAAAAAATTCTAAGTGATCTATGTTCAACTATATTTAGTGTACAATAATATTATGGATGAATATTGGTTACAATTATTTAGGAGTCAGTTGATATTCACTGATCATCAAGTTGATCCAATGAAAGAATATTAAATTTCAGAAAGAGATTATAAATTAAGTCTGGTGTGTATTTTTTTAAAAAGCAGATGAGAAAGAATTATTACCAAGGTTCATAGCTATTGATACAGGGCCCCAACATATGTAACTATAGTCTCACTAACAGGGCTTTTATGCCTAAAAAAGGGCCCCTAAAAGAATTTTGATACAGGGCCCACTCAGAACTAGCTACGCCAGTGATTATTACTAAGAATAACAATATATTCTCAGTATAGTTTCAATATTTATGCAGTAAACTAAACTAAAACTCAGTGATGGTGAACTAAGGCCTACTGTGCCCATCTTGGTTTTTGTGACGCTGAATGCATGAGCAGATGTTCCTGTCTGTCTGGCAAAATTTTTGCTGGTAATATCTATATTAAAACTCTTAACTGACAATAAATTTTCCACTGATATTGTTCATGTTTCTTATAGTCTTAAATTATGTATCTTTTTAGAGCAACTTTTAGCTCATAAAAGATCTTAGGTGTTTATATTTTTATATTTAATTCTAACTAGTTATAATTTTTTATTGTGACTCTTTTTTTATGTCAGTCAGGAAAAAACAATTATTTATGAAATTAATTGATTAGTAAAGTTACATGATTCTACTATGAATTTTAATATATAACCTTGATTTTTGCAGCTATAAAAAAAAGCAAAGAGAATCATTAGTTCTTAAATGTTTGTGCTTTGAATTTTTTCCCCTTCAAAATGTCGAATATTGTAATCTAGGGTAAAAAAGTTATTAGTATTTAAAACGTGCTTAGAAATATTTGTTAGGTATTAGTATATATGATAAATATATTGGTAAAAAAACCTTATTGTCAATTATATAATTTCAGGGTCCTTCATGTATGATGATTTATTTATTAATTGCAGGATTAATTCTTACTAGGTAAGGTATATAGCATTAGAATTAATTCGTGGTTGTCTTTGCATTCACATTGTGATTGTTTTGCAGCTGTTCTTATGCACTTAACATTGTGACTTTCCCCTCCCTGCTAATTTTGATCAATAAATGAATTTATAATTGTTAAAAGCAAATATTTTTGTACATTGTTGTTTACTTTCCATGTCCATTAAAATAAATTTTAAATTATTAAGAATGTATAAATTTTTTTTTTCAAAATTTCTTTTAACTTACTGTGAAGAATATATCAAAGAATTATGATAAATACAGTAACAGATATGATTTTTTATTTATTATGTCAGCTATATTCTAATCTATTATATTCATTAACTAGCATATTAAATTTCTTAATTTTCAAGTAGTCATAAAGGTTTTTTTATTTGTAATTTATTTTAAAAATCAATCTTGTTTGTTTTACTTAATTAAATTTATTCTATTGCATTATAAAAGGGGTTTTTTTTCAATCAGTATTCAGTTATTTAAATCTAGAGAAACAACATTGAATTTTAAGTTAGTATAAATGTAAGACTTTATTTCTTAAATCTAACACTTAAAAACCATTTGCAATTTTTTTTACTTGGTATAAATGATTCATTTTAGATTGAGACGACCAATTGGGAAAATGACCATGTCTGAACAAAAATTAGAAGGAGAATTAAGATATGTTAACTCGAGGATTATTACAAATAGGTAAATTTATTTAAAATATTCCAAATTGGGATTTTTGTGCTTTTGTTGTAAATTATAAAACATTTATGTTGTCATTTCTTATATTCTTATAAAATTAAAAAGTCAACAGATAAAGTATAGCAGTATTATTGAAACCATTGTTTTTCACTGTATTATATTGACCTTGTAACTGAGTGATCAGAATCATGATTATGAACTTATGGCTAGCATTGTTGAGGGATATTTTGAATTCCTAGTGCTGCTTAAGCCCACCTGTGTAAAAGAACTGAAGCATATTAAATCGATTAAGGCTCATTTTAGTGTTAATAAACTGTATTTGTAATCAGAAATTATAACAGTGTAAATTTTTAAATATTGAGGCAGGAAAAGTATTCAATCAAAATTATAGATAGTATAATTACTTGATTTGCAGAAGCAGTTATTTACTTGCATTGCTATTTAGCTATTTACAAGTAGATCAAAAGTAATTTTGAATGCATTAAGTACTGTGTGGGTATACGTTTTCTTTTATCCCTTTCAGACAACTGAGTCACCATGTCTAGTCTGTGAGTTAAATCCAGTGTTTTTTACACAACAGTAACCTCATAGTGACAGTTAACTGCTTATTACAGTAGTACTTTCTAAAGGGGCAAAAAACTGAAATGGTATTTTCTGAAAAGAAAAAAAAAGTTATCAACTAGTTTTATTGAAAAAAATTAATCATTGGGGAAAAAAACCAAACATGCATTTCTCCTTGTTATATTATTATTTGTATTGTATATAAAAAATTTATTACTTAATACTTTTAAGATATTCTAAATAATCTTTGAGATTTAGAATATTTATTTTAGAAGATAATAATTTTTGGAGTAAAGTGCATTTTCAAATCTGATATCAAACATGCATTTATTCCAAAGTAATGAGCAGCCCTACTCCTTTTATTGGCAGTGAATATATATATTGATACAGTGGTATAACGGAGAATATTAGAGCCACCCTGCAAAGTCAGGTTTCGAGCCCCAAACCGGATCTCACAATGAGTATGTACTTGGTGTCATTCAGGCTTTGGACCCCTAGAAACCTGCCCAACCCTTTGTTGTAGGGGTGTATGTTATGCTGTTGTATAATATATTGATATATATTTTTAAAAATTAAAGACACAAAATATTGTTGTTTATTTCATTGGTTATTTTAATTGATTGTTCAATGATACATACATTTTAAATGTGGTATTTTTTATGGTTCACTTTTACCATAAGCTTATATAATCATGCTTATTTTTTTGAAAAAATTGTATTTTTAGTGAGGAAATTGCTTTTTATCGAGGTCACGAGAGAGAAAAAGTTACCATGTTACATGCTTTTCAGAGACTGGTAAATTCTTTATCTTTCTCTATTTATTTATTTTTCATTTGTATATTTTTTATTTCATTTTATTTTATTTATTTACATTTTGTAGGTGAGCCACCTTCGAATGTCTTTGCATTTCAACTTTACAATGGGCTTTATTGATAATATTGTGGCCAGGTGTAAGTGTTGAAATTCTAAACTATTTAATGTATATATGACATGTTTTTTGTATTAAACAAAATTAGAAAGTATTTAATTTCAAATTCCTATTTGAACTTTAGAGTGAAAATTCTTGAATAAAACAATCATATTGGAATATATTTCTTGTATGTTATTGTAAAATATTTTCTTATAATAAAATAAAATATTTAAATTCTCATCTTTATTATGCGAATATGTATTCTGTTAAGAGAGCCTTAAAGCAGTGTTTTTACCGTATTATGTAGTTTATTAGTTGATGTTCTAATTAAAAAATTGAAGTTTAGCTTTTAAAATTATTATTACTCTTTACTTCATTTTACAGTTTAATAAAGTGTGGCTTTAGCAAGCAAACATAATTTTGTCATGTATAACAAAATATTGAAGTATAATAAATATTAAAAAAAATATAAGGAAAATTGAAAATTAATTTTTATACATTGTTTTTGTAAAGTATACTTTGATTATCCAAATTGTGAAAAATATGTATTTTTTTTAAAAAATCAATTTTTTATTTGCATTTTGGTAAATAAAACGTTTTTTGTTGATGATATTTTGTGTTAGTATTTATTAATTTTTGTTATTATATTTATTTTCAAATCTTTTAAACTTTTTTTATATTTATAGATTGGGCGACAGTCGTGGGATATTTATTGATAAGTCGTCCCTTTATTGGAAGCAAAAAGAATCAGCTCTCAGCTAGTGAAAGACTTGAAGTAATTATACATATAATGTAGTAAAAATATATTATATTACAGGCTTTATTATGAATTTGTTATCATGAGAATAATTTTTTTTAATCATATTTCATTTAAAGTTGTAAATATGTACATTTTAAAAATAGTGCCAACTTTAATGAATTTAATTTCCGTTTTGAAAAAATAAGTTTATTAATAACTTGAAAAATTATTATATGTATAAATTATTTATATTAAAAATTTCTATGATGTACAAGTTTTATCAAACTATCAGCAATATTTTTGTGAAGAAATTCCCAAATGCTGTTTTTTAAGATATGCAAATAATTCCATTTTTAATTTTGTCGTATAATTATTGAAAGTATACTAATAAAGGTATTATATACTATTGTATGATTTATCTGTTATAGTCATATTACAAAAGTGGACGAATGTTTGTAAAGCTTGCTGAAGCTATTGGTCGTTTGGTGTTAGCTGGACGTGAATTAACCAGACTTGCTGGATTTACTACACGTATCATACAGCTTATAACTGTCCTCAAAGACTTAAATGAAGGATCGTATGTACGAACTATGGTCAATGATTCAAAAGAAAATCGTAAGTATAGTATTTTTTTTCATTATTTTGATGATTTGTTATTTAAAACTCTTGTTTTTTTACTGTATTTGTTATTTGTGACTTTTTAAATTTTATAAATTTAATAACCATTTATTCATTAATTTTATGATGTGCGAAAAAGCTACTTCTACATAAATTTTTATAAACATAATAATTGGTTAGTATGTCTAAAAAAATTAATTTATATCATTCAGTTTTGTTTATTCTCTTTGCTATTTTTATAGTATGATTTTTAATTTGTAAAATATATTATTAATTATCCTTTTTCAGAATCACTGGGTGCAATTACTAAAAATAAACCTACATTGCGTCCAGGCTCTGGGATTATAATTAATCAAGATAATATTATCAAGTAAGCATATGTTTCTTAAAACTTTTTTATTTAATGAGTAGTTAATTCAATATATTCATAAAATATGTTTACCTTTAGATTTGATCGTGTTCCTTTGGCAACTCCAAATGGAGATATTCTAGTAGAAGAACTATCATTTGAAGTAAATATATTAAGTTTGCTTTTATGTAATAAAAGTTCTTTCTTTGTTTAACTTACTAATTTCCAGTAAGATGGTAAAATCTTAATTTTATCATATTAAATGTTTGTTAAAAAGAAATCTGAGGTATTAGCTTTCTGTCTGCAATAAACAAGTGCTCATAGCCAGCATTGCTTTGATCAAGCCATGAATTCCATGTCACTACAGACCTATTGTGTTGAGGGGCTTATGCATATTAAATCTGTTGATGCTTAAAAATCCTCACAGTGGCATGGTGTGTCAGCTTAGAGAAGGGGTACTAGTTTCAGGTGTCATCCTCATCATATGACTAGTCCAGGGGCCATGGTAGTCTAGTGGCTATGGTCAGAAACTAGTGGCCAGCATGTTGCAGGTTCAAGTCCTCATGCCACTGAAAACCCATCATGTAGAGAGGACTGGTTTACATTAAATATGTCAGAGTCCTCCTGTTGGTATGTTGTGGTAGTCATAATTGGGGGTACTAGCTCAGGTGTCCTCCTCATCACTTGACCGAGGCACAAAATTATAAATTCCATCACCAATAACCTTTGTGTTGCTTTATAGTGCAACAATATAATTCTCACTCACTCACTGAAGTCTGAAATCTATTGCTAATAGCTATAATGTAGCTTTTAAAGGAAACAAAAATAAACAATCACTTAAAATGCAAAAATTAATAAAAAGTCACTCATAGTAAAAATTTATTAAATTGTTAATATTTTATAAATTTTAAATTTATTTCTTTAGGACTTAAAATTTTTATTCAGAATATTTTTATAATATTCTTGGTTGTCATTATGCAATTTGTATACCAAATGCTCATTATAATAGTTTTGAAATATTTTAAGAAAATTTTTTTATTGTAGGTAAAATCCGGTATGAATGTTTTAGTTCATGGACCTAATGGATGTGGAAAAAGTTCTCTCTTTCGTGTTCTTGGTGAAGTAAGTTATTTATATAAATGACTTGCATTTTTTGTTGTAATATCTTAAATTATTTTTGATGCCATGAAAATTGAGCAATAACTAAAAAGTATAGAAGAATACTATTCTATTGAACTATGCAAAGGGGTTTTTATTGTAGAGTATTTTATACAGAAATACAATATATATATAATAAACTATAGTTTTAAAAAATTAAAAAACACTCTCTTTTATAGTGAATCGAACTAAAAGGTAAAAAAATAATTCTTAATATAAGAATAAAATGATTAACGAGAAAATTATAATGTTATTAGGGTAAAACATGGAAGTGCTTTGTACTACATTTTTACACTAACTCAGCATTTCGGAATAGAACTAGTAAAAAATTATAACAATTAATATAGAGTACCCCATGCTTTTATCCCAATGACAGTAATTTTCTTATTCATTTTATTCTTATCTTAAGAATGATTTTTTTTTACTTTTTAGTTCAATTCGCGCTATAAAAGCGTGGTTTCTAGTTTTTTAAAATTATAATTTATTTTTCATTGTTTAGTTAAATCTACAATAAAAGCCTGCTTTTTTTAGTTTTTAAAACTATCATTTATCCTTTGTTGAATTTATCCTTGAGTTTGGTATTTGGAGCCGGAATTAAGTGGCTGCTAGAATTAGTCTTGCTCTTCAATGGATATTAATTAATGAGTCTGAAGGGTATTTATTCTCTCCATTTACAGGGCCTCAGATGAGTCCCATATCATTATATTTCAAAGATTCCGTCTCTATAGGTACAGGTCTAACTAATAAAAGTGTGTTAAGAAGAAATACTAAATGTCAATAGCATTATGACCTTTTAAAAGTATTGCTATAATGTTAATTCATATTATCGCTTTTAAATGTATTGCTTTATCAAAATAAAAAAAAATTAGCAATTAGAACATACATTTATCACCTTTTAAACATATTGCTTAAATGTTAATTAGTATCATCACTTCTAAACATATATTGCTTTACAAAAATAAAAAAATTTAGAAGTTAGAACATAAATTACATTTTTGTTCACATGCACAAGTCTCTTTTTTTATTTCCATTTTCAGAAAAGCTAGACTTATATTATGGTAAGAAATTGCTAACCCTCCCACCCTACTCTTTCTCACATAAAGAACACTTTTTTTTGTTGTTTTAATTGTATTAACCACAAGCCTATTCGCGGTTTTAGGGTTGCACCTTAATCTTTTAGTCGCTAAATCTGGAAGTGGTATATGGAATAAGTCGCCAAATCTATAACTCGTACTCCTAATTATCTTAATCAGGACAATAGAACAAAATTATAAAATTATTGTATTGCCATCAGTCTTTGACAAGTGTGCAAAATTTTGAATTAATCTGACCTTTTAAAGTGGGTAAAAATCGAGTTCAAAGATTCCATTACATACAAGTGAAACTTAAAAAAAACATGTTAAACAATTAGAAGAAAAATGGTATGAAGTGTTAAAAAAACTAACCATCCTTTAAAAAATTATTAGTATATTTTTAAAATGTATGTATAAAATATGGATTATTTCAAAATGAATGTTATTTAAATATTTAGAGGGGAAATAAAACCTTTAATTCCAGTATATTATGCTGCCATGGTTCTGAATAACAAATAGTTTTTTAAAAATTTATAGACCTTATTTGGAAGATTTCTATTTTGGTAATAAATAATTACACACTTGATAATTATTACTCTGAGCCTAAGGCTCCTCATCTGTAAACAATCATTCTAAGTGTTCATACTTTTTAGAGTTGGTTTTAATATAAAAATAATATATTTGTGTGTGTGTGTGTGTGTGTGATGAATAATTTCATTGAATTAAATTTACTTTATTAGAAATATTTGCATTCTTAATATTATAAAGTATTATTTTTATAGCAGCCTTATGTAGTGTTACATTTTAATTTCTTTATTAGTAAATAGCTATTCAATTTTTAAAAAGCAAATACTATTTATCTTTTAGCTGTGGCCATTATTTGGTGGCGTTTTAACAAAACCTGCAAAAAACAAACTATTTTACATTCCTCAGGTAAATATTTTTCAATTTCTTGTATGTTGCTGTTTCCTTAAGAATTAATATAAGTACTGAGTCTTGTTTCGTATACAGTGTCTACCTGGGATTTAAGAAATTTTTTTCCAATTTATCAAGTAATTTACATCTAATTATTTAAAAAATAGAATCTGAGTATATTTCACCTTTTTTAATGAACTTTGTAATTAGTCTAATTAGTTATTGTTATTTACTAATACAAGAGGAAATAAATATTCGGACTTTACATCTAACAAATCAAATATAGTTTATTGATGAGATTATTTAAACCTAAGCTGCACTTTTTTCCAATGTTAATGCTGCTGAAAATTGGGTGTGGGTTAGAATCGAAGACAGAAAAATTTGTTGGATGTTAAAATTGTACATGATACTAATAGTTAGAGCAATTATAGTCTCATGAATGTATTTAAAAAAATTATTTCACTGATTAGTTTTTAAGTTTTTTTTTATTTTATAAATATCAGATATTGATTAGCCATTTCTTTATTATTATTTTTTTTTATCCCATGACCGCGTGCTTGGCTTCTTGACCATTTGATGGCGAACCTCCCAGTACCGACTGACAACGTCATCAGTCAGGTTACGATAAACCATTGTACACTATTTCTTATTTTTTCATTAAAATATGTCAAGAATTTGAGGTGAGGCTTAGAATTGATGGCAACTTAGATTTGAATAAGTATCGTATTAAAATGCAAGTATGATTTCGAATTTAAACTTTCAATGCAATTTTTAATTGTAACAGAAATTTTATTTATTCCTCCTCTCCTGTTTACCACATAAGGTGTTTTTTTTTGAGTTTGTGGTTATATGTTGGTATGAACAGAAAGTAACTGTAAATAATTATGAAATTGTCTTATTTCATAATTATTCACTCATTTGAATTTTAGGAACCCAGGAATATTCTTACATATGTTATCAAAGAAGTAATGAATAATAAAATTTATTCTATTATGTTTTTGATAACATGTAAATAATTATTTATAAAAATATTGATATTTAATGTCTTGTCTCCTTTATGAAAATTTAAAGATTTTGTATTTGTTTTATTAAATGTTTTAATCTCTAGTATATTCTTTTAATCAAAAATATATTTTCATTCTTTTAAAATATCATTCAACTCATAAATATTAATTTTTATAATTTCTTAGAGACCATACATGACTCTGGGAACATTAAGAGATCAAATAATTTATCCGCATAGTCAAGATGATATGAGGCGTAAGGGAGTGTCTGATCTTGATTTGGAATACTTCTTGGAATTGGTAGGATATATTTAGAAGATGTTTTTCATTATTAGATTAACTTGTTTGTGTATTGTATGAGTTAAAACATAATTATAAGATTTAATATTAAGCTAAAATGTAAGTTAATATAATTTTTAATGCTATATATATTTATAATTATTCATTTTGAAAGAAGTGTTTAAATATTTTTTATATCTTCCAATTTGAAAGACTAATTATTGTATCAAAAATGTTATTGATGTACATTCATTACTATGCCATAAAAATATTTATTTTATTTTTATCTTTTTATTCTTGTTTACTCTTTTTAGGTTCAATTAACTTATTTATTAGAAAGAGAAGGAGGTTGGAATGCTATAAAAGTATGTACTTTTATAGAAATACTGCATTTAATATTCTTCATAAATACGATTGTTTAATACAATATTCACATTAAGTTTTTGAATTGATATTTACAATACATGTTTGTTATGCTATTATATATACTTTTTCTTTCCTAAATAGGACTGGATGGATATACTTAGTGGTGGTGAAAAACAAAGAATTGCTGTAAGTATTTTATGAAATATCTGCTGATTTTCGTTGACTATTTTCCTAATATGCATTACAATACCTGCTACATACAGGGTTATCAGAAATGATTGACCCAATTTCAAAATTTAATAATTCTCAGATGAATTAACAGAAAATGATAATTAAGATGTCATTGTAAAGATGAAACATGACATTTTTTTTTTTTTACCTAACGTTTTTTGACGTAAAGTAAAATTTGTTTTCACAAATGTGCTCAATGTGATTTCCTTTAGTCACCCGTATAATATCATTGTGAACCTGGTTGCCCTGGACTTTTGTCTAATGTTAGTGCATTTCTATGGTACTTGCACCGAAATTCACGCTGAATCGTGATTACTGACAGACTTTTTGCAAACAAGAGCGCACAAAGCTCCCTCTCCCACTTCGATGCCATTTCCATTTCTGTTCACAATTACAACATTGTTGCCACCTATTTGACAGAAAAAGTGTTACAAACTCAAAATTTCATATTTTATCTTTACAATGACATATTTATGATCATTTTCTGTTTATTCATCTGGGAATTATTGAATTTTGTAATCGGGTCAATCATTTCTAATAACCCTGTACATTGGTGTGTTTTTTTTTAAGGAAAACATGATAAGCATTGTAAAACGAATTTATTTTTTTAAAAATATTTTCTTCTTATTACTAATATGCTTATCCTAATATCTTGTAATGCCAATCATTTTAGTTTTTTTTTAAAAAGAAAATTGCATGTTTCTTAGATATTAATTAATTTGGCTCCTTGTAAAACGTGTCTAATTTTATTTTTTAGATGGCAAGACTTTTCTACCATCGTCCTCAATTCGCAATTCTTGATGAGTGTACTAGTGCCGTCAGTGTTGATGTGGAAGATTCCATGTATCAATATTGTAGAGAAGTATGATTTAAATCTAGTTTTTTAAAATCATTTTTAAGTTGTAGTTTCAGACTCAAATCCTTTTTTTATAAACTGCAAATTATTTGATTAATTGTTGATAGATCTAAGTCTCTGTTGCTGCATCAAAGTTGCATATTGGTTTTCCTGCTTTATTCATAGTTTATAACAAAAGTAATTTACATTATTTCTTTTTATGTATTTGAATTTGTATATCACGCATTAAGTAAACATGAAATTTGTTCAAAAGCTTCAAACATTCTTTCAGATTGAAAATGTTCCAAAATTGATTTGAACATTTTGGCTTCACTGTCCTGTACAAAGAAGCATATTTTACTTTGTCTCTTATTTCTATTTGATTCAATTTTTTTCTTTTTTGCACCTATTTTTTGCTTAAAATGTTCCTTTTATTGTTATGCCAGACAAATATTCAACTTTATTTATTAAAGTGAAAAATGAAATATTTTTTAAAACATTTCAAAACTTTAAGGATGCAAAATAGAATAAGTAGAATATGCATGCAATTTAAAATTGGAACTTTTCAGTTTTTATTTTCCTATTTGGAGATGTATCCTGAGTTTTTGTTCTTCTCTGTGATGTTAGTGTAGGCATCATAAATATAAATATCTTGCGTATTTGGTATGAAAAAATAATCAGTCATTTCTAGTAAGATATGTAATGTGATATAAATTCTTAAATATGGTTAATTTCCATCTTCATACAAATCTTAATGTTATTACAACTAAAGTAAAAAAGAAAACATAAAAGTTAGGTTTTTTTAAAAAAATTCTTAAGAAAATAAATTATAATTTAAAAATATGAAAACACACTACTGGAAAAATAAAACATTTTTAAAATAATTTTTGAATGTCCCAATCAAAAACTACCAAATATACTATTTCTGTAAAGTGTCTCTTTAAAACTAATCAACTCTAATAAGCCCTCAATACATGTCCTGTTATAATAAAATGTGTTATATTATTTGTTGTTGTTACTATGCCACCTGATCGACAGTAACATCAGATCAAGGTCCATGAAATTCATTGCAGCTGAAGGCTAGAATTTTACTCCTGTCGTTAGCATTAGCTTTGAGCACCATGCAGGTGACAGTATGATTTTGCTCGGTTACACCCCAATTTTTAGGGTGAACACCTTGGGGGTGGTCAGGGGTCTCCCACCTCTCTTCCCCTTCCACCAACCTCATTAGAGAACTTTTGGCTCGACAGCTATTTAGTGTACCCCCATGCTGCAAAGGCACTATACATTTACAAACATCCATGCCTTCTCTGGGATTCGAACCCAGGCCGACAAGGCACAGCAGTCAGCGTCACTAACCACTATGTCGGATTTATCTATGTGTGCACCAGGTAGTTTAGATGAATGTTTCACGCTCATTAAAAAAAAATTATTCTAAAAATCCATTTATTGTTGTAATAAAGATATTTTGATGGAAAATGTTTGTGTTCTTTTGTGAATAAAGTTTTGCTATTATTTATTTTTTACTCTTTGAAATTAAATACTGTGTCAAAGATTATTTTTGAAAGCAAATTTTAGAAAATATTGTATAAGGCATTTTAAATTATATTGTTGTTTATATTGTATGATGCAGCTTGTTAATTTGAATTTACTTTTTATTAAAGGTGGGAATAACATTGTTTACAGTTTCTCACAGAAAATCTTTATGGAAACACCATGAAGTAAGTTGATGTAAAAAAATTTATAAAATTTAAAATATAAAAACATTGTAACCATATTTATTTTATATCATATTTTTAAGTATCTTGTTGAAAAATTCTGTTTTTAGAATATTTTTACATTTTAAACAAATGTAATGATAATCTTTTGTAAATATCCTATCAAAAATGTAACATTCAGGATCTCCAATGAGACCACAAGGACAACTAGGATTCATTATCGGTTTGAATTTATGTAAGCATAAAGCATTGTTAGGTATGCTCTGGTTAGGAATTAATAAATTAATGCCTTATTGCTATTTACAATAATTTATTCATTATTCTTAAAAATAATCATATTCAAAGCAAAAATATTATTAGTGCTGGTTGCATAAATTAATACAATGTCAGTAGACAACACCATAATTTTTACTTTATTTTATTACTATACTTTTATTTCTGAAGCTTCAGTATGGAATGAATTTGATCGCACCTATCCAAAAAAACATGCAGCTTAATTGACTCGATCAATTGGTTACACCTAAAATAATAATTTTATCAGGGTTCTCTCTGTGGATGTGCAGTGGTTGAAAAATTTAAATAAGACTTGTAATTGTGCAGGAGATCTAGTATGGGTTTGATTCAGGCATGGGGTCCTGACTTCCGTAAAATTTTTACCCTTAATATATATGTGCTGCAAATATGATTCGGACTTCCTTCTATACACGAGCTGCAGGCTAGATAGCTCTATTATTGAAATAGGAAGTTCCCTACTGTGTTTTTATATAAATGTTTCAGATTTATGGTCTATGGTAATTTTTCTATCTCTAATGTACTTATGAAAAATTCATTTTATACTAAAATTGGAATGTTTTTCTTTCAGTATACTTTATATATGGATGGACGTGGTGCATATGAATTTAAAGCTATGGATGAAACAACTGAAGCTGTTGGATCATGAATATTTTAGATTTCATGTATTTTAACGTGTCTTTATGGTTGTGGCCTTAATGTAATTCTAAATCAAAGCATATATTTATTTATACTCACATAAATCAAATTTAAAGTATACAAAGTAAACCACAAATAAAAAAACTGTAAATTTCAGTGAAATTCAATAACTCATTTTTTTTTAATTTTGTTAATTTTTATGATTGTATTTTAATAGTACATTTTTCTAGATAAGTTTTAACATTTTGTGATGTAAAGCATATTTTCTTGGCTTTTTTATGTATTTAATCTTTTTAATGTAGTAAAATATAAATCATTTTTTTCACTAAATGCGACTGAGTTGTATGATTGACTGATGTGCATGCTCTTAATAATATAAATATTTTAATACTCATGTAAACTACTTAATTATTTAAAACAATTTTGGTATTAAGTTTATTTATAAATAACATGAGTATTATTGAATGAATTTGTAAAAAAATGAGGATGAAAAATTAAATGGAATAATCTTTTTATCAAATGAAAGTTTTATTCTGTTTCTTCTTTAAATTCTAGCAAATTTATATCAGCCCTTAAACTAAATGTGATATATTTATTTTTTACTGTTAAAAATACCGGAAATGTTTCCTGCTATAAATTGCACAGAAATTACTGATTAAATGCTCATTAAATAGTTTATTGATATTGTTCTTCTCCTGGTGAAATGTTTAAATTTTTCTGTTACTTCTTTAAACATCTATTTATTTAATGCATTTTATTATTATAATGTATTTATTTACATTTAAATATGTTTATGTTAAGATATGTTGATTTTCAGTTAAATAAAATATTTTTATAATTTTTTTTTGTTATTTTTATTTTATTCGCTACAGAACATTTAATATATTTTTTAATATTAAATGTGAACTTAAATGTAAAATGTTTTTACTAATAATTTTTCTAAAAAAAATCTTTTTTATTTGCTATTTGTAGGTAAAAGTTACTGCATTGTTCAATATTTTCTGATTTGTTCTCTGTTAAATATTTAATCATAGCTTGCTTTTGTTGAAGCGAATAATGTAATGCATCATTATTGTAAAAATTATACAGAATGCTTTCCAAAACCAGGATATTGAATTTAGAAAGAGTTTTTCTGCCATAGAAAGGCATAACTTCTTCAATGAGGAATAACTACACTTTTTAAAATGCATTAAAAATATTTTAATTATAAGTATATGTTAAGTGTACAAAGTGTGCTACAACTAATTATAAAGTAAAAAAATACTATTCCCTCAATTTTTGAGACTCTTATTGCTGCTGGACAAACCTGGTATCTTTATTAAAGGTTCTATAAGAACTAAGTTATATAATCTAATATAGTTAATAAACTTTTTTTTTTGTATAATTGAGAAGAAGTCCGTTTAAATTCAATCATTAGTTCCAGAAATTTTTGAAAACTTTGTGGTTTATGTTAATTACTTCTATTAAAGAATTTGTAATTCAGTATTAATGCGCGGCCTTTTATTATAGTACAATATCTAATCTTATTTTGTAACCTTAAACATTTTCTGAACTATTGGAGAGAATTCAATTAAATTTTGTCTGTAGGGGACTAAAAGGCAAGAATCTAAATGTGTAGAAATGCTGAAATGTGTTAAAGAAAGCAATCACTGGCTGTGGCATTTTCTTTCCCCCTGTTGCTCTAAATCAGTGTTTCCCAACCGTTTTTGTGCCAGGCCCCAATTTAACCTTTTCTAAAGTTTTTATGCCCCCTCCATGTAACATACATAATATTTAATATTAAAAAGTTGATTTGTTCACTTAAAAAACATAAATGATGGATTCTAGGAATAAATCACTATCAAATTGTTAACAAAACACAGTAAGTAAAATTTCAAAATATATTATGAAAAACAGAAATTAAAATTCAAAATAATTTTAATAATGATTTTTCCATATTAATTTGTCATTTTAATTTAGTGAGATCCTTGCGCTTGCTGCAGAGAGATTTTATATTGGGTTCCAATTTGGTTAGCTTAAGTCTCAAATCCCCACGTTGTGTTATATCCAGCCGATTTATTTTTTTTATCATTAAATAATTTACAGCACTAAATCCACATTCAGGCAAAAATGAAGATGGAAATGGTAGTAATAGCTTTCTTTCGCATTTGGTTGAGTTTGGGTATTTGATTTCCGGTTCCTCACAAAGCCATGCCATCCCACCTTTTATACTAAATAAAGTTTTAACTGAGTCATCATTTTGCAATTCGGCGAGTTCTGCTTGATACTGCATATTTGATGTATCAGACAAATCCACTAATTCTATTTCCATGTTGGGAAATCAATTTGTTTTAAATCTAAAAATCTTTCATTAAAATTGGACGATAAATTATTCAAATGATTTGCAATAACAAGTAAAGCGCTATCAGTTACTTCACATTTTTGGAGCCAGTGGAACTGTTCAGAGTTTTTGTTGTTAATATGTTTCCAACATAACTCGATGTTGGTAATAAAACCAAATATCTTCGCTTTTGCATCGACAAGAGTTTTATTTGTTCCTTGAAGTTGCTTATTTAATATGTTTAGCTTTTCAAAGATATCGGCTAAATAACTCACAAATGCTTTACCATCGATTGTTAATAAGTGCTTCATTTCTGGTTTGTCGTTCAAAAAATCACTAAGAGTATCAAACAGTTCCATAAATCTTTTCAAGCAGTTTCCTTTAGATAGCCACCTTACTTCAGTATGAAGTAAAAAAAAGTCTCACATGGTCTTCATTTTGTTCTTCACAAAATAGCTTGAAAAAAGATGCTCACATTTGACACTAGCTTTAATAACTAACACATTTTATTACAGTATGTAGAACTTCGTTTAGAATAGGCGAGATGTTTTTAGCTACTAAGTTTTGCCTGTGAATAACACAATGCACAAGAATAATTTCTGGATTCGCATCTTTCATCAATTTTAAGCAGTCATTTTTCTTGCCCATCATATTAGGAGCACCATCTGCAGCACAAGATGTTATATTTTTCATTGGTATATCATTGACATCTAAGTAGTTTTTTAGTTTATTAAATATATCTTTGGAGGTAATGGTGCTTTCTAATCTTTTACAGAACAACATTTCTTCTGCAAAATGCCCTTTATCAATGTATCTTACGTAAGTTATCAATACAGCCTCACTATCTCTCAAAGTTGAGATTCATCCATTTGCACTAAGAATTTTCTTGTTTTCAGCTTTTCAACAAGTTGTTTTTCAATATCTTCACCCATTTCATCTATTCTTCTGCTAACAGTATTTTTACTGAGTGGCATAGCTTTTACATCTTTTTCATGAACCGTTTTGAGGAATGCTGATATTGACGGTTTTATTAAATTCTCTCCTATAGTGTGATTTTTCCAGTTTTAGCGATGAATAAAGAAATTTGATAACTAGCTTCAAGAACACGATTATTAGTTGAAGTATGGGCAGTAAATAGCGACTTTATTGTTCTTTTTTTCAAATTTTTCCTTCGATGTTTTAAAGTAACTCAAATCTGAATTAATATGAGCACTATGTTTCGCCTTCAAATGCGCCTCGTTTCATTGATTCGTTACTCAAGAATTGCTGGCATAAAAGACAAAAACGAATCCACTCATCTTGAACAGCAGGTATGAACCCAAATTTTAAATATTCCTCCGAATATTGACGAGTTTTTTTCTTGCTTGCACTACTCATTTTACTATGGGCTATAAGAAATAAAAATAAAAAATAATATTAAAATATGTAATTAATTCACTGTAACATAGAGCAAAAGTATATTAAAAATGCATATTTATTTAAATGTATATAACTCATTTACTACACTGCCACCGCAAATCAAAAAGTGCCTATATTTTTTCTATTAAAAAAAATTATCTGGAAAGTTACACTTCTAAAATTAAAATAAATAAAAATACTTACCACAATTATATCTATACAATAAATATGTATATTTATAAAAACAACGAGCTTCTACTACAGTTTTGACGAACACTTATTTCAGATTAAGACCAACAGAATGATGTAAAACACTACAGGTGTTGCGATAGGCCAATTAGGTGCAAACAACTGCGCTGTTTAGCAAATTTCTTGACTGGCCGGGGCTATGTCCCCCTCCCGGCAGACGGCACACTCCGCGGTGAACCCCGGACGAAGCCAATCACCCAGTTGATATTTTGGTATCGTCAAACGAAATTATGCCTAATAATTATTTAAGAATTTGCTTTTTTTAATAAATTTGGCACCGATATCTAGCATTGCATTTAAATGGCCCGAAGCGGAAGGGTTAGTGTCGTGTCATATCCATTTTCGAATTGCCCCCTGCGTAACGCCCGCGCCAACCCCCTCCTGTGGGGCGTGGGCCCCACGTTGGGAAACACTGCTCTAAATGCTATATCTTTTTGAGAATTGTAAGGAATTTATTAGAGATTACCACTGAGCTCTTGACGCAGGTATGCCTGTTAAAGTAAAACTCCACAACTTAGTTATCACTTAGCAAAATTCCTTTTTGTAAATCTAGCTGAAAAGTGGAAGGAATCAAAGTTCCTATTGCGGAAACATTTTTTAGTCAATCAACATATTTATGATCAACAAAAAAAAAAATTCTACATTTCTGTAGGTATGTATATAGCAAATATTCAAATGATGTGACATGACCATGATTTAGTAGTTGTAGGGGGGGGGGTTATTTCAGAGTTTTGGATTCTATCAAGAACCATTGAATCTCTAATTACAGCTTGCTAAGTACTAAATCTACAAGAAACGTTCCGGAAGTAAGTTTTGTCATTTTTTTTAGCATGAAAGAGGCCATAAGAAAAAAAAAGAAGAGTCTTACAGTAGTCGCATATGATGTGTAACATCTGACATGTTATCGTGGTAAATACGCAATATTAAACTTTTTTTCCTGGAAAAAATATGAATCGGGTATGATTGGAAATAATTTTCTATCGAATAATTATATCTTTAATGAAGATTGTATTTAATTATATATAACAAAAGGGGTAAAAAATGCAATATTTTATTAAAAATAATTATTGTTCAATTTGTGGAAGAGCGGAGACATATGATAACTAAAATACGACACATACTTGTGATTTCAGAGTATTTAAAAACCGTTGAAAAACAGCGTCAATAACAGTACCACTTTTAGCAGTCAAAACATTTTGATTTGTGTTCATTTCGAGCTTGAGTTCATCATTCATAAAAACTATGAGTGGCTCAGCTTTTGGCAAACTGAATTTAAAGTTAAAATCACCACTCAAAATCAGGGGAAGCGAGTGATAATTTTTTTTTAAAGAGCAGAACCACCTTCGTTACATGGTAAAAGTACAAAATGCAGGAAATCTTTAATTTTTTTTTTAACCGTTTGATTCGAAGAAATGTATACGACCACCGAAATCACTGTTTTTCCATTTTCAAATAAGAATTCTGCCGCACTTATGTCCCCCAATATCGTGACTAACGGATTTAGATTCGAGTGCTTGATGGCTACTAGAGTTGGACCCCCATGCGAGGGTAGCGAAAAGACACAGCCACGCACTCTCATTGGTCAAATCAAGTACCGCGCGCTTACGTCACATCCTGTTACACACATCTGTCCCTTTTCGCGAAATCACTCCCACAAATATCCAGCAACCGAGAGAAAAGATGTTACACATCAAAAACATCCGTTGCTGGTTCAATGACAGAAGGAGTGTTAATATAGGTGAAATGATGCATGAGTTGTGTGTCGATAAGAGAGCAGAAGCAGGCGTGCCCGAGGTTATTCAAGTCCAAATCACAGTTGTCGGGATGCGATTTGAGCGTGGGCTGCTCAGACCCATACGCAGCAGTGTGCACTGCTCTGTGTATTGAGATGCTCTGTCTGGGTTGCCTTCTTTGCAGCTTCTCGTGATATTGCCATTGTGGCTTTTCAGCCATTCTGATGCATGCGTTACAATCTCTGCTCTCTAATGGAGTCAGTTCGCGATGGCCGACAAGCCATTGGCTTGTCGTTTCACTATTCATAGATCAATTTCAATAAGTACTGCCTACGGCTGCACATGAGCAGCATATCAAACGCGCTGTTTCTGCAATTGATGTTCTCTGGCGTCGAGCCATAACTATTTGAACTTTATCAAAATCTGATAAATCAGTTACTTTTCCATTATGCCGCTGACTTTCCACTCTGCAGTGGTGGCCAAAATTGTGGACACTTTTTTAAAATTTTTATGTTTTTTAAGTTTGTATGCTAATAGAAAATTTTACGTTGCACACAATGCTAAGTATTTTACATCATTTTAAAGAGAATTTAATATTGAATTCAATACAAAAAAGAAAATTCAAATACTTGCAACGCAAAAAAAAGTTATGCAGCTATAACTGTCGATATACATTGGATAAGGATGGATAGCAGTGAGTTATCAGAACTTAGTGAGGTTGCGTTTATTCTTTTTTACAGCTTCAAATCGATGTTTTATTGAGCTGAAAATAGTTTTACACTCTTCCTTTGTTATTACATGATGCCAGGAAACAATTATATCCTCAATTAGTTCCTTTTTATTCCATGGGTACCTCATTCGGACAAGGGTTTTCAAGCGGTGCCGCAAGTTTTCAATAGGATTGAGGTCAGGACAGTTTCCTGGCCGGGGGTTAACAATGATATTTAATCAAAAAGCAATGACATCAAATAAAAGAGTAGATTGCACACATGTGTGACGAGAAAGTGATATTTCCTTTGTTAAAATTACATAATATGTGGATAGTTCAGTGACTACATTCGCAGTGATACAACGATCGTTCAGACTGATCGTTTTGTTTAAGATGTCAAGAGACAAATTCAATAAAAAAAAGCAGGAAAAAGCCGAAAGAGGTGCACCACGTTTATGACAGAAGAATAAAAAAACTATGCTTCACAGAGATAAAAGAATTTCATGAACATCCATCAGAAGTGATCTGAGTGATGCTCTCTGGTATTTCTGCAGGAGTAGATTAGCAGATGTATGACTAAAAGGTAAGAATTCCACGAAAAAAGCCCTATCTCAATTTACAGAAGCACTAAAAGGGACTACATTGGGCAATGGAACACATTAATTGGACAAATAATTATTTTTCACAAGGTATATGAAGGGAGGAAACTAAAATATTGTTTTTTCAGTAGTGATAGCCTAAAATATGTAAGACGTAGAAACCAGAAAAACTTACATCCTGACTGCATCCAGGCAACTGTGCAGTACCCACATAGTTTTATTATTTAGTCATGCATATCAGCAGATGGTATTGGTCGCTTTCATATCATCGATGGAACACTGAAGGTCATAAAATACATTGACACTATTCTAGAACCCAAACTTCTTCCTTTCCAACAGGGATCTATTTACCAACAATACTTCATTTATTTTTCAGCAAGATTCTGCTCCTTGCACACAGTAAAGTGATTGAAAGACTGGTACCGTTCTAAGATCATTGCGTTGTTGTGTTAGCCAGGAAACAGTCCTGATCTAAATCTTATTGAAAACTTGTGACACCGTTTAAAAACTCTTGTCCGAATGAGGTACACATGAAATAAAAAGGAGCTAATTGAGAATATAATTGTTTTCTGGCATCGTGTAACAGCAAAGGAAGAGCTTAAAACTATTTTCAGCTCAATGAAGCATTGATTTGAAGCTGTAATAAAGAATAAACGCAACCTCACTAAGTTCTGATAACTCCGTCCATCATTATCCAATGTATATCGACAGTTATCACTGCATAACTTTTTTTACGTTGCAAATATTTGAATTTTCTTTTTTGTATTGAATTCAGAATTAAATTCTCTTTAAAATTGTTAGATATTAGTTGTTACTTCTTAATAGATGGCGCCACATGTATTAAACGTATTTATTTATATTATGTAATCTAATAAGAGGACGTCATTATTATTCCCGATGTAGAACGTGAAGCATCACGTAGCCTAAGCAAACTTAATAAATAACTGGCCTTAAAAGCATCCTGTGGTTCTGACTATTATATTATATGGTGTCAGAAAAAGATTCTACGCATTTTCTTCAAAAATACTTAAAATTTGCGAATTTAGAGACTGTTAGAAAATAGTTTTAAAAATGGCAAACAATTTACCAACGATTCCAGCATTTGAAGCGGGTACGAATCCATCGAAATCCTGGAGACATTGGAAAGAAGATTTTGAAGATTATTTGGAAGCCCTTCGATACAGTGAAGCAGCAGAGAAAATAAAAACTGCTCTATTCCGTCATTTATGCGGAGAATTAAAAAACAGCTACGAGCTTTTGACCTTAAGCCTAACGATGGTTGTGAGGCTGTGACTCTGCAACAAGTGCTTCAGGAATTTGATAAATATTTTCTGGACTATCAAAACGAAATTTTTGCTTCTTTTAAGTTCTTGGAAATAAAACAGGAACAAGGAGAAAAATTTACGGACTATTATTCTAGGCTTCGTAAAACGCTGTCGTAGAATGCAATTATGGTGAATCACAGGACCGCTTGCTTCAGGATAAATTAATTCAAGGACTGTTGGACAAAGCATTGCAAGAAAGATTAATTAGAGAAACAAGTAAAAAGGCCAGGGCACTACAGGAAGTGGTGAGTGAATGCAAAACCGCTGAGAATAGTAAGGTACAAGCATCAGTCATGAATGAAAAATTTACTGTGAATGCTTTGAAGAATTTTAAAAATTATCGGAAGCAGAGCATCAATAATCAGAAAATTGAGTTCAACTGCAAGCAATGTGGAAAAAAACATGAGAAGAAGAAATGTCCGGCATTCGGAACAAAATGTCGAAATTGTGAAGGAAGAAATCACTGGGCAAAGATGTGCAGAACCCAAAGTAAACAGAAAAACACGGCTGCTCGAAGAGTGAATGCTATGGAAGAAAACAGCGAGAATTCTGATATTATTTATGTGGCAGCCAAAGCCAAGCAGTCTTCGCGCGCAGGCGCAGCTAAGTGAAACAAAAACTGAAACGATGAGACTGTGAACCTTTAGAGAGAAAAAGCGAGAGAGAAACACAGAGGTGCGCGAGCAGGCGTTACCTTCTGCATATCATCGTCAAACTTATCTGTTAAAATATCTACCTTTTTAATTAATTTTTATTAAGTTTTAAAATAAAATAGAAGAAAGACAAACGTCTTGGACCCCTTGTTGTCTCCCACAAATTATGGGGGCTCGGCCGGGATCGATAAAATTTTGATTTTGAACCAAAGTCTGGACAATGAACAAAAGCGTCCGTGAAGGAGACGCTCCGCCATTTTTTTGGAAACTTCGTTCCGCCTGTGTAGAGGTTGGAACCCATCGACGAAAATTCCGCCTGTGTAGAGGTTGGAACCACTCACAAACACCTGCGAAGAGGTGTCAATTCGAACAATTTCAACTATATTACCTGCGAAGAGGTGAAATCAGTGGAATCGACGTTTTTTTCAATTATTGGATACATCGTACGTGCGAGCAACAAGGGAGCCAGAAAAAAAAGGTAGGATCTTTCCATATTTTTCTAAAATGTATAAAAACGCTCTAAAAGAGGATCTCATAAGAGTTGTTGAGGATCTAGACGGTACTGTGGAGAGTACGGACACCATTGCTATACTAAAGACTAAAATTGAGAACAGTAGTACATTTGAAAGTGATCCAGATTTCGTTAAAACTTTAATTCAAAACTGTATAGATGAGAGAGTATCGCGAAACGAAAGAGAGGTAACTTTAGAAAAACAGAAAATTGAGCTCGCGAAACTTCAGTTAGCAAAATTAGAAAAAGAAGTCGAACTTCAAACGGCTAAAAATAAAGCATTAAGTTTAAATCCTGCAGCTAAAGTCGAAGATAAACAGTTCGAAACTAACATAGAAAATATGATAAACAGTATTAGAACTTTATCTCTTCCTGTTCCCACCAGATCTGAAAATTTTAATCTGTTCTTCCAATCATTAGAACGCGCATTTTTAACCAAGAAAATAAATGACGAATATAAATCTGAAATTTTAATAAATCTTCTGTGCGAAAGAGCTCATAATGTCTTATTGTATATTAAAGAAGAGGAATTAAATGACTATGAAAAACTAAAATCTATAGTACTCAGAGAATTCCAATTAACCCCTCGCGAGTGTTTAAACTCATTTAAAAATGCTGTAAAATCATCAGGCGAGACATACATCCAATTTGCTGCAAGATTGACGGCAAACTTCCAATATTATTGTTCGTTAAGAAAAGTTAATTCCTTTGAATCTCTATGTGATCTTATAATTTCTGATAAATTATTTGAAACTTTAAATAAGGAAACTGCAACTCATATTGGCATTCGAGAAGCAGAAGATTGGTTCAGGCCTATTGATTTAGCTAAAGAGTGCGATATTTATATTTCATCTAAAAGCGGATCACATAAAGAAATTCCTATTACTTATGGATATACCCAAGACCCCTTTAAAAATAGATCACAAAACTTTAAACCAAAGATTAAAGAGAACTATCCCCAATATCTTGAAAGAGAAAATAAAAATTGCTTTTTATGCGGTGATTCATCTCATTACGCAAGAGACTGTGAGAAGCGTTTTAAACCTAAAGAATCTAACAGCCACATCCATAATAGAATAAACGTGAATACTTTGAAAGTCGAGAGCGAAAAACAAAATAGCGATGGATTCGAACAATTTCAATATGTAAACATTTTTGTAGAAAATCAGCCCGTAACAGCCTTGATCGATTCAGGTTGCCAGATCCCAGTTTTAAATTCCTCACTAATTAGAGTGAACCAGCCTTCCGAAGAAATCATAACATTAAGTTCATGTTTTGGCGAACAGCGTATGGTAGAAGTTAAACCGATAAATCTTTCTCTTAATCAACACTCTTCCGGTCTAAGTGTTCGAACGGCAATATCACCGACCTTGACCGAAGAATTTATTATACATCCCAGTGTATATGCTGAAATAAAGAAACTAGGCCACGCAAAGAGCGATGTTTTATTGAATGAAAGTGAATCCTCTTTAGGTGCTCATGCTTATGCTTATCCTAGTGTTGTTTCTGTTTCAAATGTGATAGAAAACTCTAGTTATGATTTGTCACATGTTAAAAACTTTAATACTAGAAATGATTTGAGTTCTTTAATTAAGGATTATAAATGTAATAAAATTAAGAGTACTAAGTTAAAATTGAGTATTATAAGAGAAAAATGTTCTGATATAGTATTGTGTAAGAAAGTAAATGGTGCCATGAAAACGAGTTCCGTGAACTTCAACGCCCCTTCACCTATGAAGAGTAAATATAGACGGTTTGCAATGCTCCGACGAATCTTTCAGCCCTGGCAGTGGAAACGAAGGAAAAAGATAAATCATTTTGAACAGACGTCCAGAACTCTACAGAGGAAAATATCGATGCGTTCAACCAAAGATCAACTCATTAAAAAAGACGTTCTTATGCCTGTGAAACACAATGTTTTCCTGTGGAACCTTCCGGATGTCGAAGAGGTGCCTTCACATGATGGAGAAACTGTCTAGTTCAGAAAAATTATGATATGTTAAATCTCTATGTATTTGTCGTGTAGTCCTTGTCTGTTCCGTTTTTTTTTGTATGTTTCAGATTCTCCTCTGGTATCCATGGAAAGGAAAAAAGGTATACGTACCGCTGCGGACAGCGTACAGTCAGGCTGGCCGTTGTGGCAGCCAAAGCCAAGCAGTCTTCGCGCGCAGGCGCAGCTAAGTGAAACAAAAACTGAAACGATGAGACTGTGAACCTTTAGAGAGAAAAAGCGAGAGAGAAACACAGAGGTGCGCGAGCAGGCGTTACCTTCTGCATATCATCGTCAAACTTATCTGTTAAAATATCTACCTTTTTAATTAATTTTTATTAAGTTTTAAAATAAAATAGAAGAAAGACAAACGTCTTGGACCCCTTGTTGTCTCCCACATTTATATTGGGGAACTGAAGTCAGTAAATGAACTGGACGCGAAAGAAACCAACTGTGTGTAGTATGAAAAAATTTTAGTAAATAAAAATGATGTAATGTTTAAACTGGATACTGTGTCTCAAGTGAATGTAATTCCCAAGTCAGAACTTTTAAAATGGGATGAAAAGCCAGTAGTAAGAAATTGCAAAATTGTTGTGCTTGACTACACAGTGATAACAGAGCTCCATTTTTTCTAGGTGAGTGCTACCTCAACTGTGAAACTAAAAGGTATAGAAAAACTTATAAATTTTTAGTTACAAGCTTAAATTCATGTCCAATTTTAGGCCTTGAAGCCTGCAGAGAATTAGGGCTGATCCAGAGATTGAATATGATCTATAAAAGTCCTATTGAAACTCAATAATTAATTTTGAAAGAATTTGCTGATGTTTTTACTGGTACAGGAAGACTTAAAATAATTGTAAAAATTAAATTAAAAGAAAACTCTGTTCCTCATGTGGCAGCCCCCGTAAAGTTCCTCTTGCTATACATAACAAAGTTAAAGAAGAACTAAGTAATATGGTTGAAGCAGGCATAATAAGTAATGCGACGCTTACTTAATTTAAACTAATTAAATTATTCCCATTAATTCCCTTTTAAATAAAACCCGGTTCTACTCTTCTATCAGCGTCACATTATGGCTTAAGTTTAAACATTAGATCTTTTAAAGACAAATAAACTGTACGCTAAATCAAAAGACAATCTTTCAAAGAATCATTAATTTATTTTAACACAATAAGATTGAAATTAAGAAAATCATTAAGATATTTTAACACAATAAGATTGAAATTAAGTTAAGGCATAAAGATTTACTTAACTGATAGAGATCGAGGGAGAGGAGTCATGTCGCTGCCCGGAGTCCCCACCTGCGGTGACTAATTGGAAGGGACGTGTCAGACCAAGTGGGTGTGAGAAAAAAGCGTCCAAGAGAGCGACAATTCGGGGTGCATCCGCTTTTATCCCACGGCGGCTTGCTCCTGTATTCTGGAGCGGATTATTTACATTAACTCAATCATTATGTCTGATTGGTCTATAGTCAGCGGATGGATACTGTCTCACGGTCAGTGACATCCCCAAGCGCGGGAAAATCCTAATGACACCCCTATACCATGATATAATTTATGAGAACAATGCCCCCTTCCAGGCGTGAGAACGCGTCACCCTTTTCGGTGGGGTAAAGAGACGCATTCACCAAATTCCATTTGTTGTAAACAACAACAGGGCAGATGTAAAAATTACAGTTGCAACCTTAGGGACCGGCGACCTCCCATCATAAGGAAAGTTGAAGAGCCAACTGAGTGGGTGAGCAACATGGTTGTAATCAACTCACCTAAGAAATTAAGGATTTGTCTTGATCCCAGGTCACTACAGTATGAGGCTATTCAAAGACCTCATTACCCAATCCCTATTGCAGATGCACTAATTACAAAGCTGCAAGGTGGTAAAGTGTTTACTATTTTAGATGCAAAAAATGGTTTTTGGCAGTTACCATTAGATGAAGAATCTTCATATCTAACCACATTTTGTACAACTTGGGGGCGATACAGATTTTTAGTATTGCCACAAGTAGCTTATGGATCTGTATTATTAACACGGACACAGCAACGTTATGCTCAAGTTGAAAAGGAGCTAATGGCTGTGATATATGGGTTGGAGCATTTCAACTATTATACTTATGGAAGGATTGTCACGGTCCAGACAGATCATAAGCCAATACTGGGCCTTAGTAGGAAACCATACGATACAATATCTCCTCGTCTTCAACGTATGTTACTTCGACTCAATAAATATAATATTCAGTTGGAATATGTTCCAGGAAAGAACCTAGTAGTAGTAGATGCCCTATCAAGAGCACAATCCACCACTGATAATTTTGATGAAGTTCTAGGCCAGGAGGCAACTGTGAGAATAAATCTGTTAACACAAGCTTCACCAACTGGGAGGAAATTGCAAGTCTAACAGCAGGTGATCCTGAAATGCAAGATGTGTTGTTTCACATTAATAATGGTTGGCCACAAAAAAATAAAACAAAAATAGCCGCACAACCTTATTGGCATTGCAAAGAAGAATTATATTCCACAAAAGAAGGAATTATTTGCAGAGGACAACGACTAGTGGTATCAGTAAAATATAGAAAAGAAATACTGAAGCTATTGCATGTGTCACACAAAGGTATAGTTTCCAGTAAAATCAAAGCCAGGGAATATTTCTACTGGCCTAACTTGAATAAGGATGTTGAGGAATATGTGTCCAAATGCAAAATCTGCCAGAAATATCAAAGAGAAAACCAGAAGAAAATTCTTATCAATCCAGAAATCCCAGGCAGACCTTGGCAAAAAGTTACATGTTATTTCTTTTGCTTAAAAGGCAAAGAACATCTGTTAATGATAGATTATTTGTCCAAGTATTTTGAACTGAAACCACTTAACAGTACAACAGCACAATCTGTCATTACAGTCATGAAATCCATTTATGCAACACATGGAATACTAGAAGAACTTGTGAGCAGTGGCGCACACAAGGGGGTCCTGGGGGTCCAGACACCCCCTAAAGCCCTTGGTTTTTTTTCCGATTGATTATAATTCTAAGTATATAGTACGTAAAATTTAATTAATTACTTGTTATTAATGATTAATTTTATTAATTAATGCTAATTATTTATTCAAAAATTAGTTTTTTACTATGTTTTCTTCCCGAAAATTGACAAAATCAAAAGGAGCATGATACAAGAATGATGAACTTTCGACCCCGGCCCCCTTGAAAAATTCCTGTGTGCGCTACTGCTCGTGAGTGATGGTGGACCACCCTATAACTCAAATTTGATGATGAATTTCTTCCGAGAATGGGGAATTGAACATCATGTTACACCGCCTCATTTTCCTAGAGCAAATGGACAAATAAAGAGAGCAGTGCAAACAGTAATGAATTCTCTTACTAAAGCTGCAGAAGAGGGAAAAGATTTGTATGTTGTATTGCTTGACTACAGGATACAGCCACAAAGAGGACATGACATCACCAGCTGAACTTTTAATAGGAAGAAAGCTAAGAACATTCCTGCCATCACACCCAGGCCAATTAAAACTGTGACGTCCCCTCTCTCGAAATGAGTTTCACTCTTTCAGGACAATACTAGACTGAGTTTTGGTGCACCTGCAGCTGGAGGCTCATTATCGTTTATTTAGCGTCTGGACTTTGGTGCCAGTGAGACCATACAAACAACAGTCTGGCCATACCACTGTCTACGAGATCGCTTTCGAGGCAGCTGATCGACTCACATGGGCCCACCAATGAGAAAGCGTGAGGGGGGAAATGGACTTCCCCCGATGTTTAAAAAGGCTGGAAAAACGGAAGGAAGGGGAAAGAAGAAACGAAGGAAAGAGATCGAAAAGACGAGGGCTGGTTTTTTCGGAGGATCCGGGAGTTTTGGATCGTGATGCTGACGATGAGTCCTGGACGCGGATAGGAGAAAACGCCTTGCGGACTGTACCGAGACAAGCTGTGGAGAGAGCGACTTCAAAAAGGGGCTATCATACTAGCTAGGCACATAGACTATCAACTGCATAATCTACTTTAATTTAATTATCCTATTGGAGAAAAAAATTAAAAGTATTTTTTTACTCCCACAACCTTGTTGTGATGTTTTATTTTTACGCTACCTTCTCACGACGTTACAAAACCTACATTTGATGTTGAAAGAGCAAGAGAAGCTTTGAGGAAAAGGCAGGTAATTCAAAACAAATATGCTAACAAGCCTGTACTACCTCAAAATGCTAAAGTGTGGTTAAACATAAAATGAAAGAGCCTTGGAAGCAAGGAACTATAATTCAAGTAGGTCCTCAACCTCGCTCATGTATAATAAAAGGAGAGGATGGAGGTGTTTTCAGGAGAAACAGATTTCACATTCGACAAGACAACACTGAAAATGATAATCCACGTTGGTCAAGAACTGTAGAAGATCTCTATAACAGTGATGCTACTGAAACTACTAGAATTCCAAATGATTCTGCAGACGGTCAAATAAATGCATCACCTAAAACAAACAGAAGCAATATTAACCAACAATTTCAGGTTCCAATTGAAACATTTAGTGAGCAGGGCAATACTGTGGTACGAAAGTCTTCGAGAAATGTAGTGAAGCCTGTGTGTTCGCTATAGGGACAATTGAAAGAACTCTGACAAACATATTTTAAGCTTAATAATTAATCTAAGAGTTAAATTTAACTAACAGTTTTAAAGTAAAACTACAATTTTGTAAAATAGTTTAGATAAGTTTCGTTGTCCTTAACAATTGGTTGTATTGTATTGAGAGTAAACTTTTTTTTTAAATAAGCAATTGTATTCATATATATATATATATATATAGTTAAGTAATTGTATTCATTGAACTCAATGTTTTGAAAAAAAAGGCATGTTAGATATTAGTTGTTACTTCTTAATAGATGGCGCCACATGTATTAAACCTATTTGTTTATATCAGGGATGGCGAACCAATGGCACGCGTGCCAATGATGGCACGCGACAGAATATTTTGGGCACGCCATCGATCAAAAACGATTTGCATTTTAGCTTATAATAATTAAGTTTACTATGAAGTATTATGAACAAACGCGAGTGATCCGTCGCGACGACGACAAGTCGGGGAGCGGACTCGTTTGTTATGGCTTACGTAAATACTTCGTATATTATAAATTGCTAATGATGCAAAGTTTATCTACGCATAGTGTGTGTATGTAACTATTTCTAAATATATTCAAGTTGTTTAAAAAACATATTCTAACGTTTACATTAATAGTTCAGCTTGTATACATCTAATTTATTAATGTGATCTAATTCTTGTCTTGTAAGTCTAATTGGTAAAATAACTCTCACTGCTTTATTTTTAAAAATTTTAATGATCTGAGACAAAAGCGAAAGAGCAGACACTACAGAAATCTCGTACAAGCACTCAATTTCCTAAAAACAAATAAATCTGCCCATGAGCCCGCAATCGTGCGCAGTCAGTAAAAAGGGGGTTTTTTGGCGGGGGAATCAAGCAAGATCACATAGAATAGTCAATTTCATCGACACAACTGTACATTTAAAGTTTTGTGTTAAATTTACGATTTTTAACTGCTATTTAAGATGGCTAGTTCAACAAAAAAAACAAAAAGTGCAAGATAGTAAGTGTAGCAGATAATTTCAAACTTGGTGGGCTGAGAAATATCGCATGATCAATAAAGACGACAAAGTGGTGTGTGTTTTATGTTCTGGAACAGTGGTATGCAGAACATATATCGTCTGTAAAACGGCATTTTGAAACAAATCACAAATCCTTTTGTGAAAAAAGCGAACCAGAGCAAAAATAATTATTTGCAAGTGCAATAAAAGACAGAAATAAACAGTCGACGTCTATGTTTAAATATGTAAGCAAAAATTGTAACACAAGTGCGGCAAGTTACTCGGCTGCAAATGCCATTGCTCGACATGGTAAACCTTTTCAAGAGGGAGAGTTTTTGAAGGAAGCTTGGTTGGCATGTGCGCCCTCGCTTTTTGATGATTTTGATAATAAAGATAAGATAATTCAGCGCATCAAAGATGTTCCTCTATCTAGAAACACAATGAAAGATAGAATCTTGAAATTGGCAGAAAATGTTACAGATCAACAAAAAAAAAAATAACATTAACTCCGCTCCTTTTATATCGCTATGTCTTGACGAAAGTATTGACATTACTAAATCGGCACGTTTAGCTGTCTTTGCTCGATATTGTGTAGGAAACATCATTAAGGAAGAATTAATTGCGATAACATCGTTGTTAACAACTACAAAGGTCACAGATATTTGTACGGCAGTAAGAAATTCGCTTGCTGAGAAAGAAATTGATTTGAAAAAAATTGTTTCAGTAACCACTGATGGTGCTCCAAATATGGTAGGCAAAAAAAAAAAAAAAAAAAAAAAAAATGGTTTCATTTCTTTATTTAAAACAGACGTAGAGCATTCGATTTTTGAATGCCACTGCATTATTCACCAACAAGCCTTATGTGCAAAGAGTGGTTTAACATTTCTTGATAATGTAATAACTTTAGTCACAAAAATAGTCAACCTCATATCGTCGCAGGCTCTAAATAAACGAAAGTTTGATGCTTTGTTGGATGAAGTCAATTCGGTGTATAATGGCTTAATAATGTATAACAATGTTCGCTGGTTGAGCCGCGGGAACGTACTTCAAAGATTTGTTGATTGCTTGGAAGAAATCAAACTGTTTCTACAAAATGAGAGCAAAATTGAACAATACCCACAGATGATGGATATTATGTGGCTTTTAAAATTGATGTTTTTTACAGACATATGCCAACATTTCAATAAATTGAACATAAAGCTTCAAGGCCGAATAAAACAGCTATCGTCATGATGGATCTCATTCGCGCTTTTGAAGCTAAACTATGTGTTTTCAGAAACGATATTATTACAAAAAACTACAAGTACTTCCCAAACTTGAAAAAAAATATCGAAGTTTAGATGCCCAAGAGAAACGAAATGAAGAAAAAGCTATTGATGACTTTATTTCCATAATGGATTCTTTATAATCAAAGAATTTTCAGCGGGATTTTCTCAGTTCAAGGAATTATCGGAAACGTTCAAATTTATTATGTACCCTAATGTGATATCATTTAATATACTGAACTTGTCTCTATTCGATTGGTTGGAAATTGAAGAACTTGAAATGCAACTGATTGATTTCCAGTTCAGTTCAATATGGATTCAAAAGTTTATTAAAACAAGGAAAAAGTTGGAATTGATTGAAGCAGAAAGATTGACAAGCAATATAAGTAAAAATACCAGTAACGAAATTTTGGAAACATGAAATTCGATTCCAGACGCATTTAACTGTTTGAAGAAGTTGGCGTATGCTATTTTAACCATATTTTCATCTACCTATGCCTGCGAGTCATTATTTTCAGAGATAAATAGCATCAAAGACTTGCTTAGAAACCGTTTAACAGACGACTCTAATTCAGCATGCATTCTACTAAAAGTAACATCTTATAATCCTGATATAAGTTATTTGTCATCTAATCTACAACAGCAGAAATCCCACTAATGTTATTTTAATTTAAATTACAAGTATAACTAAAGCATTTACTACTATACAGTGCAAAATGTATTTTTTCGTATTAAATAAAGAATTTTGATTTGATTGTATTTAATTTTATTAGTTCTTCTATAATCACAAGTCAAAATTATTTGATGGCACGCCTATAACTCAATAAAGGTTTTTGTAGAAAAAATGGTACGTTGACCCAAAAAGGTTCGCCCCCCCCGGTTTATATTATGTAATCTAATAAGAGGACATCATTATTATTCCCGATGTAGAACGTGAAGCATCACGTAGCCTAAGCAAACTTAATAAATAACTGCCCTTAAAAGCATCCTGTGGTTCTGACTATAATATTATAAAAATGATATAAAATACTTAGCATTTTGTGCAGCTTAAAATGTTCTATAAACATAAAATACAAACTTAAAAAACATAACAATTTTAAAAAATGTCCACAACTTTGACCACCACTGTACATGTGGAAAGTCAGTGTATGGACACTATGTACACTCATACACCAACAGTGCATAATTTTGTCTCCGGGTGGTGCTCGAGATGAGGGATGGTTGCAATGTCATGGTTCTGATGCACATAAATATAGATCCATTTCCTCTCCAGCCAATATCTAATTTGGTAAAAGTTAACATCGTTACTCACATTTTGTTGGTCATAAAAGCCATGAAATTGTATTAGTAAAAATGCATTAAAAGATATTTGTAACAGAAAAATTCGTTATATTATTTTTTTGACAATGGTAAAACGGAATATTTTCTTCACTTAAAAGGCAAGAATTGCTAAAAACTTTTAGTGTTTTTGTAGAATATAAATAATGTAGTTTTTTGTGTGATAGGGGTGGTAATGAAGCATTGTCAGATTCAGTGGCGTAATGTACATCCCCGCATTGCAGGGGGCCCAGGGTTCTAGGGGTTCCAAATCCTAACTGACGCCCCCTTTGTAAAATCCGACTTGGGGCCCAAAACATGACTTTGCAGGGGTGGGGGGATAATCATATCCGTCACACCACTGGTCTAATGTGGATATTTGGTAAGATCGGGGAACTTAATAAAGGCCGAGATTTAGAGTTCAAATGTGTAACAATAAATATTTTTACAGAAATTAATAATTATAAAATGCAGCTTTATTCATTTTAGAAATGAAAGGGTAAGAAATTTTTCCTTTAAAAACATTTTATTTTAGCATGGTTGTGCAATAATACGAGTTACAATAAAATTACAATGATGTTTAAATAATTTTAAGTGCATAAGAAAATAATTGCAAAAAAAAATTTTTTTTTCTAACTGTCATAAGATAGTATTTCAGTGTGTAAAAACATGTTATTCAGTTCCTTTTTGTGTACTGGATTGATATACTAGATCATATGTAATTTAACTTTTTTAATTTCAACGAATTCATATCATTGCTGGGGGTGGCACTTTAGGAATGGTCATTTCGACACAAATCCCATTGATTACAGGTTTCAGTGACAGTATCCCTCTGCGTGTTTTTTTTTTTTTTTCTACTTGCAACAATTTTTTTTTGTCTAAACAGAATCAATTATTTCTCTCATTTAGGATGATTTATTAAGTCGAAAAACAATTATGGTTTTAGTTTTCTAAGTAATTAAATTTGCATATAAAAGAAACAATGCGCAATAAATCTACAGAAGTTGAAAAACAAAACTGACACAAGAACGGGAGAGAGAATAGAGGTTTGGATATCAAATTAAATTTTATTTGCCGCAGAGACAGAGAAAAAAATATTGGTACACAGTTCCGTTATTTACGATATTATATAATTTACTAGCCGTTATCCACCCACTTCACTGGGTATTTCACGATGTTGTATATATGTATACCGTTTACATATATATTAATTATTGATATCTAGCATTAAGAATTCAATTGTATTGAAAAATATATTTATAGCTGTTACACTCTCGCCCCTTGATATAAAAAGAACATAAATTATAATTAATTTCTATTTATATATCTAAAATAGAAGTCGAAAGATTTTTTTTCGCTCACTTAACCTAATAATCAAGTGGATTTACACCAAAGCAACTTTCAGCGGATCTCTACTCCATAAAATAAACATGCGTACCAAATTTCAAGTCTAAATCTAACAAAGCAAAAACGGAATTTTTATCATCAATACCTCGTTGATAGCATTCTTAGCGGATTTCAATTCAACAAAACAGAAGCATGCAAACCAAATTTTATTATTATAGTCTTAGCAGTTCAAAAACGGGAATTTTGTCTATCAATACGCCCCAATAACTTTCCCCGCTTCCCCCTGGAGTTGATTTCCGTAAAATCCATTCTTAGTGGAAATGTATTCAACTAAAGAAAAGTGCTCAACAAATTTCAAGTAAATGAGTTAAATTCAAAAACAGGAATTTTTCTATAACACGCCTTAATCCCTCGCAACTCCACTCCTTTGGGGGTCCGTTTTCGCAAAAATCTTTGTAAAAGGAACTTTATTCCATGAACGGAACATACCTTCTAATTTTCAAGCAGGTGGTTCTATTATTTGAAAAGCGGAAATATTTATCTATTACGCCCCTTAATCCCCCTCAGTGACCCTTGGGGATCAATTTTCTCGAAAACTATTTTGTAGCGGATCTCTACACCATGAAAGGAATTCGCTTACCAAATTTTAAGACTGTACGTCTAATAGTTTAAAAATAGAAATAATTATCTATAACGCCCCTTAAGCCCCCGCAACGCCACTTAGGAAACGATTTTCACAAAACCCATCTTATAGCGGATCTCTACTCAATGAATGGAATCAGCTTACTAAATTTCGAGATTTTACGTCTGATAGTTTAAAAAAGGAATTAATTGTTTATAACACCCCTTAATTCTCCACAACGCCACTTGGGGTCGATTTTCACAAAACCCATTCTGTTGGGGATCTGTACTCTATGAAAGGGATCCGCTTATCAAATTTCAAGACTGTACGTCTAATAGTTTAAAAATAAAAATAATTATCTATAACACCCCTTAAGCCCCCGCAACGTCACTTAGGAAACGATTTTCACAAAGCATTACAGCGGATCTCTACTTAATTAATGGAATCAGCTTACTAAATTTTGAGATTTTATGTCTAATAGTTTAAAAAAGGAGTTAATTGCCTATAACGCCACTTAATTCTCTACAACGCCACTTGGGAGTCGATTTTCACAAAACCCATTCTGTAGGGGATCTGTACTCTATGAAAGGAATCCGCTTACCAAATTTCAAGACTGTACGTCTAATAGGTTAAGAATGGAAATAATTATGTATAACGACCCTTAAGCGCCCCTTGTAGGTCGATTTTTGTAAAAATCATTATGTAGGGAATCTCTACTTTATGAAAGAAATCTGTATACCAAGTTTTTTTTTTTTTTTTTCACGACTGTACATCTAATAGTTTAGTAAAGGAAATAATTATCTATAACGCCCCTTAAACCCCCGTAACGCCACTTGGGGTTCGAAATTTCTTAGCTGACGTCTACTCCATGAAGGGAACCTACCTACCAAATTTCAAGCTTGTAGGTTTAATAGTTCCGGAGATATCGTGATTACTCAGCGAGTCAGTCATGATGGTTGGAGGGTTTTTCGAGCGCCTGATTTCCTAGGGAAATCTAAATCTCCAATCAGTCAATAGTTGAGGAGTGACATTAATTTGATATAATTTGCCCTTTTTTAGTTTAAAGTAGTTTTATTTATGAAAATAGTAATTTAAAGTTTAAATTTAATGATTGCCAGTACAGGTGAAACGTGTGAAAAATCTGGAAGCGATTTGTTTTGTGTCGATCAGTGATTTGAATCGGTGCCTACCGAACTCTGTTTCCCTGCAAGCAGAGAGGAGTCGGCGGAAGGAAGGTGTATCGGCGCGGTAGGGGAAGGGATCAGCAAAGCCGTCGCCTTTCCTACTTTGCCGTGAGATGAAGCGCAGGCCTGTCTGCGTTTCTCATAAACCATCGGGCATTCGCGTGAGGTGTCTTATAATGGCGTTTTGAGATTTTTCTAGTAAGTTAATATTTGAAATAGCTGCATGCCCCCAGACTGGAGAAGCATATAAGATCACTGGTCTGATTATAGAGGTATAGATAAGCACTCTATTTTTTAATGTCAGTGGTGAATTCCGAGCGAAATAGGGGGAATACATACAGGCTAGAGCTCGGAATTTTTGTTTAATGTGTAATATGTGATGTCTGAAAGTTAAGTGTTCGTCGAGGGTGATTCCAAGGTATTTTACGGTTCTGGATCATGGAACCGGGTGATACTGGATGTGGATTGGCGGTGGTTTTCTTGTGTTGCGTCCTGCGGAAAAGAAGACTGCTTCAGTTTTCGTTGGGTTTATGGAGATTTTCCATTTATTATACCAGTCCTCTAGCTCCGTTAGGTGCCGGTGTAGAAAGTGTGTAACGCAAATTTTTTATTTGCGCTTTGAGCTAGGATCGCTGTGTCGTCTGCGAAGAGACAAACGGTTGTGTGTCTTGTCTTTGGAATGTCATTGATATATATGTTGAAGAGGGTAGGGGAAAGGAGGGCCCCTTGCGGGGCACCTGCTTTTATGTTTCTAATCGTGGAGTGCGTGTCATTCACTCTGACCGCAAAGTTTCTGTTTGATAGGAAAGATTTTATTATCAGGATTAGTTGAGGGGGAGTATTAATTTTAATGAGTTTATAAATTAAACCCACATGCCATACACGGTCAAAGGCTTTCTGGATATCCAGAAAAATAGCCCCCGTGTATTTTTTGTCTTTTTAGCCGGTTTTTACGTACTCGACCACCCGGAGCAACTGGTGCGAAGTGGATAGACGAGGACGGAACCCGTGTTGTTGGTGAATTAGTATGTTATTGTTAGTAAGGTGAGTATTGAGTCTCGTGAGAATTAGTTTCTCAGCGAGTTTGCTTAGTAGTGGAAGGAGACTTATCGGTCTATAGCTATCAGCTAAGTCTTTCGGCTTACCTGGTTTTAGTATGGGGATGACAGAAGCTGTTTTCCAAGAGCTTGGAAAATGGCCGGTAGTGAAGATATTTGAGATAATGTTTGGTAGTTGGAAGATAATAGGTAGGGTGAGGTTTTGGAGAATTTTATTTGTTATGCCCTCCCTGCCCGGAGCTCGTTTAACTTTCGTTTTCTTTATATAATTTATGACCTCCGAAGGCATGGGGGGTGGTAGGGGGGAGCGTCGAAATTATTTTCGTTCAGAAAATAATTTTCAACGATCCTATTTATTAAGTGATCAGTATGGTTAGTTATGTTATTTTCCTGGAATTGGGATTCCAGGGAGCATGCAAGCACCTTGGCTTTTTCAGAGTCTGTGTTGGCGATCCCAGCTAGGCCATTAAGGGAGTAAACAGGTGTTTTCTTGTTCTTCAACTCCCTTGACATAGCGAGTCAGTGAGTGAGTGCCTTCGGTGAGTTTTTTTTGGGCATATGAGTGAGTGAGTTGCTTTTCTCTTTTATATGTACAGTCCTTAGATGTACATATTTCAAATAGCAATCTTAAATTATAAAATGCCAGGAATGATAACGAAGTTTGTTCTGCAAATCAACAAACTTATAAAAAAGAAATATAAATCTTTTTTTTCTTTTCAATAAAAAAATAATTCAGCAGTGATTCAGTTTGAGGACTACAGTTAAAATAAATCAGATAATTAATTATAAATACTCAATCTTCGCTCCAAAGAAAAGGGAATTTTCCCTTCCGTTAGAAGAATTCTATTGCGAAAACAACCGTTTCGTTAGTTGGAAAATTGCCAACTCCTTTCATTCATAACACTTTAGTTATTACAGTGTCTGGTAGCGAAGTCAAGTAGAATATGTGAGCGTGCCTGTTCAGCTTCGCTTAGGTACTGGCCTGTTGCGGTATGTAACAACTTTATAATGTTTATAATTCTTTATAATGAAATGTCATGCATATAGTAAGTGTTCATCTTATTAGAGCATTGTTATGAATTTTAATAACCCTGGTGGGTTTTTTTACAAAATTGGATGTAATTTTACTCATGTTCTAAACTAAATGGTATAAATTTGTCTATTTTACTTTTTATTAAATCGTGTTACAATCATCGGCACTAGAATTTTAGGATTCTGCAGAAACCATCAAACTCACAAGTTTTGACAAACGACCGTTTTTTAAAATTGTTATAATTTTATATCCCAAACAATTGATTATACAAACGTTTTCATACTCCTTATGTAAAATCACTAACATTTGCGACAAAAAATTTGGCGACCAAAAGTGAGTCCTCCTAGGACTCAACCGAAAATTTTACAAGTATTTTAAGCATTTTTTTTCTTGGATGTAGTATTTGTTAATAGTTTGTTTTTTGAATATAGTATACTAGGTGTTTAAAAATGCGTATACGTACTACTAAAGTTATTTTAGTAAAAAAATTATGTATATGATTTTTCTAAGTTTTCTGCATTGATTATACTTTTTACGTATAATTGTGATAAAGAAACATCTCTGGAATCATAATTTCAAAATGAAATGTAGATCACCTGCAGATTTTTTACATGTTTTTAACTTTAATTTATAGTATAAGGCAACTGTCATATTCGTATTCTCGTGATGCAATGGGATGTGTGTGTTAAATATGTTATTAACAATCCATAATTTTATAAAGTATATACGAGTAAATACCGATTCTCTCTCTCATTACTCGAGTGTTTTTTAAGTTAATTTAATTTAATTTATAAAAATATTTCGTTTAGTAACTAGACTATGATGCTCTGATGCAAGATTTTAATAATTCTGAGAAATAAATCTGAACTAATTAAATGTATGAACATGAAAAATGTAAAAAAACTATCCCTTTTCTCTCAGTGTGATTACTAACATATCCTTGAAAACAAATAAAAATTTTAACTCAAATTAAGTATAGTATATCTATCTAATATATATTATAAATGCGAAAGTTTGTGAGTATCTTTGTGGATCTTTCACGCAAAAACTACTGAATGGATTTTAATGAAACTTTACAGTAATATAGCTTATACATCAGAATAGCACATAGGCTATAATTTATAGCATAGACTATAATTTTTAAAGATATTGTATGAAGTGTCCAAAATATAACGATATTTGTCAAGTAAGTAGGAAAAAATTCTGTCATCTGCTAGCAATTCTGGCATGCGCTGCAAAAAAAAAAAAAAAAAAAAAAAAAAAAAAAAACACGTCAGCATATATCTATCTTTTGTTTGTGAAAAACCTTTTTTGTTTTGGCTACGCAAGGTGCTCGCTTCTAATTAATTCCTCTGATACAATGCCTATTTTTTTTATTTCAGAATCAAACTAAGTTTTGAAGGGAGAGGTTGTTATAAATCTCTCTTTATTTTAATGTTTTTTTTAACATTTTATTATGCACATTTGGTAGTAAGAAATTGATTTTTTTTCCAAATAAATGCTTTTATCAGTTCTGATACTTAAAGTAAATAAACTTTTCTTTCACACTGCATCATTTGACAAATTTTCAAAACTTGTTTGTGGTTAGTAGTTAATTATAACGCCATAATTTTAATTGAATAGGCGTATTGCATTTTTAAGTATAAAAATAATTAAAACTACTGTACTGTATTTTTTGGAACGAGTGAATATTAACGTCGCCCTGTTCAGCTAAAGGAGGGCTTTTGGCAACGGATCACGTAATTTTGAACCATGGTCAAGTGACGTGGACGACACCTGAGCTGGCACCACCTTCTCCTAACTACCACACTACACCAACTTAGAAGAAATATTCTACCAATACTTAGCAGCAATATTCTTTGAAATCCACTCTTCTAAGATATATAGCAGCACGGGTTCCATAATGAGTATTTTAGCGGAAAAAATAGTTTGTCAAAATTTAAGTGTCTTATGTTTTTGTATGTTGATGAAGACCTTGGAAAATGATTTGACTACTTATTTTAAGTGAACGGTGTACATAATTAATTTTACAGTGGAATATCTTTAATTAATTTATTAGCTCTAACAGATTAAATTTTCCAAAGTGGAGTATTTTGTTTATGTATATCCCTTAATTTGTATATGTAGTGATCCAAAAAAAATTGTATGAAAAAAACTGCAGTAAATCATAATGCGGTTGGATAAAGTATTAACGTGCATCGTGCCCCTACACGGCGGGTCTTACAAAGCTCGAGCTACGAAAGTAGCTAGGCATTTGCCAACTTGACTCTATCGTTAACATTTCGCTATGTTTTTCATTGAATCGCCATTATAATTTAGGAAACGGCGTTGCTTGCGAAAATTACAATTTTAAAATAAAATAAATACAACAGAAAGTAATATTAATGTATTACACTTTCAGATATAAATTATTTACACTACTTTAAGCGTTCATTACGCAAAACTTTTAAGAATGTGTTACTTTTGCTGAGCAGAGATCAATCAGTTTAGGGAGGTATTTTGAAAAATCGACCCTCAAGAGTGTTACAAGGAGTTATAAATTTAAAAAAATCCTTTTTATCGGCTAATAGATCTACATAGTTAAAATTTAACAAAGGTGTTTTTTTTCTTCTTTTTTTGTTTAGCTGAGATATGCAAAAAGCTTTTTTTGTTTAATTTTCAATTCACGTAAAATTAACTCATTAAAAACTTCTTTTTCCTTCAATTTGTGTTTAATTTTTCAGTTCATCCGTGCGAAGAACGGGTATACCAGCTAGTATTATATGAATAGCATTTAGTAGTAACACATAATTCGCTGATTCAGTAAATTTTATTTCAAAAACGCGTATATTTTCTTAAAATATATTTTTAATTAGTTTGTGCTGCTAATGATGAAGTGTAAATTTATGTTTGTTAGGAACAAAGTTGCAATTTTATGTGTATTCTATATAAATTATATATTTAGCATAAATAATTTAAAGATATATTGCAAATCGTAATTTCTTTAAAAAAATTTTAAGCATCTGCTGCATCTCAGGAAAATCTCAAAACCAGCTTGCGTGTTTCTACATATTTAATTTAAAGGTATTTTTAAATTTTGTTTAATTTGTTCTTAATTTTTAAAAAGAATAATTATATTTTGCTGAAATAAATAAGGTAAATGTGTCGCATGAATGTTATAATTTGTCTTTCTGTTTTTTTTATTCTCCTTCCCCTTAATTTTATTATAACAATTTGTGTGTATAATGTATGAAACCAATTTTTTTTGAAGCTCTACTCAGAACTTAAAACATTTTATATCAAATATTACATTATAAAGCACTTAATATCATCAAATATTTTAGCAACCGATATAATAAAATGATACCTACTATTCCATTTATCTTTCACTGCCTTGTTTGGAATACTTAGCAGTTAGTATTCCATTTTCTGAGAACAAGAAAAATAAATTAACGTTACGTACATTAATTTGTGAAAAGATTCCGTGTTTGGTTAATTAATGCTCAAGGAAAGAAAAATGATTGTCGTAAAAAAATTGATTTTTATTGTTATTTTTTAATTATTATCGATTTTGTTAATTTCTATTTTAGTCCTCTATAGTATTTTGTGATTATATTAAGGAAAATTTGCACCTTCTGATAAATTTCTAACAATATGTCTAAAGAAACATGAATTCGTTCGCAGTTAATCACTGAGAATTCACACTAATTCGTTCTGCTCCTTTCATTAATGTTTAGTCTAAGGCTTCATTAGGTCTGCTGATGACAATGTTATATTGCGCTCAACACACTCTCTAACTACGCCTGCGATACAGCGGTCATTGTACTGAACATTGAACTCCGATAAGGGTCCAGAATACTTCAGTCGGAGCTTCAACTTGTTTCCAAACCGCGTTCTCATGATTTCTTTCAACCAGTTGCTTTTTGAACTGTTGTATTTTTCGTCGGATAAAGCTAAGAGAATTTCGTGGATGCATGTGTTACAATAATACGTGTATGATAGTGGTTTTTATTGAGGTCGGTGGCAGTGGTCCAATATAAATTAAACGATACATTGACAACGGTAGATCTCAAGGAATAGGATACAAGAAACCATCTCTTTTTCTCCACTGTGTCCTACTCTTCTTATTAAACAATTTGCATTCAAAGAAATTTCTACCGCATTATCAATACTTTCCCACGTTTAGAAAATAATTGTGTTTCACGAATTTATCAGTCTTTGCATTTGCTAAATGTGCAAATGAGTGAGCATTCTTCACAACATTAACCGGCATCCTCAAGCACTACCAGCAATAATCTTGTGATTCTTATTAATTATATCTAATACATTCTTCTAGATCAATTCAGAAGTTTCGTCAGTATGCAATAACTTTTTGATGGTTTAATTTTAATATATTCCTCAATTTCTTGAGCGTTAACAATTTTGTATGTCATTTTATTACTGTTCACCAGCATGAGATATCGGCTTAACGCATCTACGAGTTACATTTGTTTCTCAGGGATATGTGCTACTTCATACTGAAATTCTTAAAAGAAAAATTTGCCATCTGTCTGCCTTTAAGCTTTAGTTCGTTTTTACTAATGCTACATTTTTACATCCGTATAAAATTTAAATGTTCTCTCATCTCAAAAGACCATTTCTAAGTTTCTTCAGAGGCCTCTACTTCAAGTGCGTAGGTAATTCAACGTTTTTTCTTGGAACAGAGGCGTTCTTACTTTTGTAATGGATCGGTTAAAACTTTTATCATCATCTTGTAGTATAGTACTATGGTGACCTGTTTTTTCACAATGGAAAGGAGGACGCGCGCAAAAAATTTTAGAAAAAGTCACAATGTAAATATAGACTTAACTCAGTGGCGCGACAGCCCATGAGGGTCAAGGCCTACTGTGCCCAACTCAGTCAGTATACGTGACTTTGGGCCCTGAAGTACATGAGCAGATGTTCCGGTCGGTGATCAATCTGACGCGAAACTCCCATTGTTAAGTTCCCTAGCAAGCTTGGTACTTACTCATTTTACCGACCCACTGAAGGGATGAAGGCTCAGTCTACCTTGCCCATCCCGGGGCTTGAACCTTGGACCTGTGGTGTGGAAGTGCGATGCACTAACCACTCACTGATCTTCTACAACATTTCTAAATGAAACATTTTTAATTCAAATAAAACTACGCTAATTACGCCTGCATTCCTTTTAATTATTTACTTAAACGAGTATTTTCTCATTGAATATTTTTTTTGTCAATATATTATTTTCTAAAATACATTAGAAATTTCAGAGCAAAATATATCCTTTATATTGAGCTTTACAGTTAAGTGCTACAGCGAAAGAAAGTATCAACATTCAATCTTGATTTTCAACTTCACAAAAATCATTCTGAAAAACTCTTTTAAAATTTCTGCATTACTTCCAGGCCAGCACAACGTAAATTCATCAAGAATAACTAAATTATCACATGGAGAGCGTTTATTTTTGTAATGGTTTAATATTTCCACCCATCTTTTATCAATTTCAGCATGCTGATTTATCAATTTTTCCAATTTATTATAATTTAAATGTACAGTCAGTCTTCTAATTTATTCAAACCGACAATTGTCATCGATTTTGGTATCAGGCATTTCTTTCGATAAGAACTCAACACAATTTTCTATACCTGCCCAATTTACTTGCGATGAAGTCAAAAAACACCATTGAAAACTGGTATTTCCTGTGATATCTGTTTCATACCATTCTTCGACCTATTGGAAACATGTTTGGTTCATCTCTGAATTCAGATTAACAGATCAGTTTGAAAAGGAGGACAAGTAGGAGGAAGGACAGAACCTATAAAGAAAGGAGTCCCCCCTCCCGCCTAAAGGAGGACGGTTGGTCACCTTAAGGTATCCGATTACGTTCGGAACCGTGATTTTAAAAAAGCGCTTAAATGGATAATTTTCTTGATATTTAGTGTCACTTAGATTAGAATACATGTATGAAATTGTTTTAAGGATATTTTGACAAAAAAAAAATTATTTAAATACAATATTTCGGCAAAAAATTAACTTAGAATACAACTTTTTTCCAAAATGTTCTTCTTTTGTGAAAAATGCTTCTATTATAATAATATTTTGCCTTTATATAGCTCAGACCTCTGTACAGAGGCTCAACTATGATTTTTGAAAAAAAAATTCACATTATTTTCAGAGTAACAACCCATTAAAATAATTATCGGCGTTTTTTTCTTAAAATTTCTCCCGTTGTCGTAAAACATGGAAAAACCTACTTATATATATTTCAAAAATTCTAGTTGAGCCTCTGTACAGAGATCTGAGCTATATACAGGTAAAATATTATAATCGAAGCATTTTTTGCCAAAATATTGTATTTAAATTATTTTTCATTGTAATACTATTCTTAAAACAATTTTATATACATTTTCTAATCTAAGTGACACTAAATATCATAAATACTATCCATTTTACGCTTTTGCAAAATCACGGTTCCGAACGTAGTCGGATTTGGAGTTTGAGCTTTGCTCCAATAAGAAGATGTAGTATGGATTTCACTTGACTAAGTGTTCATAAATCTCTGAAAAGTGTCATATATATATATATATATATATATCAAAGCTTAAAAGGTTTTGATCTGCGCAATGAATCTATAAAAGCCTAACTCTATCATGGCATAGTGAGGTATTTTTTTCTAAAATATCGAGTCACCCTCAGGAAGCTCTGTGCCTCTAACATTTTAAGTCCAGAAAAATTGTGAACTGCTTTTGTCTTCCAACGAAGGTTGATTGTACCACTTTGAATTACATGCCCAGAAAAATAAAAATAGTTATGCAAAGATTGAACCACTTCTGATTTAATTCAAGTCTGTATTTGGAATCCATCGCTAAAATGCGAGTTAATTCATTTATGAGCTTCTTTCTCATCAATAGCTTGGACTATAAATGTCATCTAACTAAATATAATTAAAGTACTGTTCCTTGATAAGTCTCTGAGAGGGTGTTTAATATATCTTTGGAAATAACTACTGCTAATGGATAAAATCACTTATCGTAAAATTCAATATGAAGGATATTTCGTGCTCCAAAATTTTCGATGCATTAGAAAATAATATATTGACAACAAAAATTCATTCAATGTAAGGTGACCATTTTTTTTTACAATGACGAAAAAATTAAGAAAAAATTACAATTTAAATATAGGAAACATTTTATTAATTCAAACAAAAATACGCTAATTACGCTTACATTTTTCTTAATTATTATCTTAAACGAGTATTTTTCCATGGAATGAATTTTTTTATTTTTATTTTTTTGTCTACATATCATTTTCTAATATATCGGAAATTTTGAGTAAAAAATCTCCTTCAGACTGAATTTTACGGTAAGCACTGTAGCTAAAATATTAACATTCAATTTTCTCTCTCATGTCTCATAGTCTCTCTCTCTCTCACACTTCTCAAAAATCATTACCAACTGAATAAAACTCTTTCAACTGCTGCATTAATTTCAGGGCAGCACAACATAAATTCAACAAGAATAATTTTTTTATATGGAATGCGTTCATTTTTTGAAATAGTTCCAAGTAATTTCACACATCTATTACCAAATTCTCGGCATGTTGATTTTCCAATTGTTATAATTTATTAGAATTTAAATATACGGTCAGTCTTCTTTCTACTTCAAACAGACAATTGGCATCCATTTTTTTATATCAGGCTTTTCTTTTGATAAAAACTCAACGTAATTTTCTATTTCTGCCCAATTTACTTGCGACAAAGTCAAAAAATACAATTGAAAACTTATTTCCTGTGATATTTGTTTCACTTCGACATTTTGGAAACATGTTTGGTTTATTTCTGAATACAGAGACTAACAGATCAGTTTTAAACTATTGAAAAGGAGGACACTTTTCGAGGAAGGACAGAACCTATAAAAGGAGGACGGTTGGTTACCTTATTCAGTGGAAATATACTCGTTTAAGTAAATAATAAAAAGGATGTAAGTGTAATTAGTGTATTTTTGTTTGAATAAATAAAACATTTCACATATTTACACGTTGTAACTTTTACTTAAATTTTTCCTTCTTCTCTTCATTGTAAAAAAGTTGATCACCTTAATAATATTCTATTAGTGCATGTGGACTTAGTTCCTTAAATTGCTATCTAAAATATCTTGCAGGTCATAGCAACAGTCATTCGCCTCTAATGCTTTTAGTAAAAACAAATCAGAAGCACCCATACTTTTCCCGCGAATCAGCTAATAAACGCAGACTCATCGCATTCTGATTTTTTTCTTCTTTTTGTTTAATAATTTAAATGAACTGGGGCATATAATTTCGCCGTGTTCTTGGGTCTCATTCAAATTTTAAGAGCAACTTTACAAGGGCAATAATTCATTTGCGTTTATTTCGCAGACCCGTCGAGAGATCAAAATTAAGATCCAATGAAAGCAATGTACTGAATGCCCTTAGAAAAAGAACAGAAAAACTAAATTTACGTGTGAAAAATGTAATGAACATATTGTGTATTTCCTACTTTTCTTCCTTTCTAACTGTTGTATACAAATTTTACTGTAAAAACAGAATGTAAACACCCTTGGGTGTGAGATACCCTGCGCGATAACTTTAGGTCGTTTTTCTTTCGCGTGAGTGATGCCGGGTTAATTCGGCACTGCTACTACTCCAAAAAAAGTAACAATTGCATTCATACGAATTTCACTACTACTAGATTGACACTATGAATAAAGTATAATACATCAGGTTCGTGGGTAGCTTGGTGGTTAGAGCATCGGACTCCAGACCGGAAGGCCTGGGTTCGATGCCACCAAATACCCTCCGAGTACACGCAAAGTACGTGCTCGTTAAATGAGTGGGTCTGAAAGTCTAGTGAGCTGAATCACGAGTGCAGGGGACTGGAGAATATTTCCCTCCCCTCCAGTCATATGGCAAAATTGTGGAGGTGGAGATAGGTGGTGTTGTCATCTATCGTCCCTTCGGGGAATTTTGCCGAGCTAATTCGTACTGTCACCTGTATGGCGCTCAAGGCCTAGACCAAAGACAGGCGTACTTCTAGCCCCTTGCCACGATGAATTTCGTGGGCTCGTTCTGACTACGTCAGACAGGTGGTATTAGCCACAACAACATAATACATTGCGTTAATATAAGTATTATATTTGAATAGTATGTTGTATAAGTATTATATTTAAATAATATATTATATACACTAGATAGAAAAAGTCTGCGTTCACGTACTATTGCTTTCATGAACAAAAAATTTTTAAAAAACTGGAAATTAAAAAAAAATTAATTATATTTTATTTAGTTCATTTTAAGTATTCGGAATTTTTAAAGTAAATGTAGTTTGCCTTCTTAGATTTTAAAATAAAGACAAGTTTGTAGCGATAATAACAAAATCAAGTAAAAAAAGTCTGCATTCAATGTTTTAGTAGTAACTATAAAAATTATTTAAAAATGGAATAATGAGCTATTTAGTAGTTGGTTGGATAACCTCATCATTTGAGAACCTCCCGAAGTCGTTTCAGCATTGAACTAACAATTCTGGTGGTTTCTTCAGCGCTTATCTTCTCCCATTGGTCCTTAAGAATAATACTCTTCAGCATAACCTTGTTAGATACATTGTGTTGGCGAATCCTATATTTCAGCAAATCTCATAGGTGCTCTTTAGGATTCAGATCAGATGACTGCGAGTCCATGTGCAGTTGGTTAGGGACATTATACAAGAGCCAAAGCTTCACAATCTCAGCAGTGTGCTTAGGATCGTTGTCGTGTTGGAAATAAAACGATTATTCTAAGCCGAGTTTGGTGGCACTTTACCTTAAAATGTTTTTAGGACATCAAAGTAATCATATTTGTTCATAATTGATTCTATATACTCCAACTTGCCAACACCATTGCTCGCCATGCACCCCCACACGATGACTCCACCGCCGCCGTGCTTTACCGTTGGTACTGTAACGTCGTGGACAGACATCGTGGAAGTAACTCACAGCCAAATGTAGATATAAAAGAAAATTATATTTTCACATCAAATTAATTATCATGGATGCAATAAAGCAAAGTCTCTGCGCCAGGCCGGTGCATTCAGTCTATTCCACAGGATAAATAGTTCACTTCTCCGCACTGCTTTGTCCGAAGGACACTTGCCCCTATTTCGCAGAAGTTGTTTCGATAACTCCTACAACGCCACCGGCGTTCATTCTCTCTCCTCCATCCTGATCCCGGTTCGCACACTATTACACTCCCTGGCAGTGGGGAATGTTAAGACGCCAGTGTTCTGGTGAAACATCTGGACATTTTCTTCATCACACCCCTTTGTTCCTTAAACCCATTTTCTCGTCACCGGCCGGGCGACAGGGTTCTTTTTAGACAGGCTTGGCCTATTGTCAATGGGGTGCCGGCTCTCCTTTGACCATTATGACTGCCAGTCTGGGTGTCGGTGCTTTCCCGAGGTCAAACAATAAACAATGACCCCACGGCCACGTGTTCTGGTCACTTAAACATCTGATCTGAGCCGTAAAACTTGGCGTGAATAGAAGGGTGGTGTTCGTATCAAGTGAAGTCGTTTCTGTACTAAATGCTCTTTTTGAAGCGCTGTGCAAGGTTTTCTCCAGACTAATTTACGACCTTTTATGCCGATGATGCAAAAATTTCCCTCATCAGAGAATATCAAAGAACTCCAGAGAGGCTTATGTCTCTGATCTTTTGCAACAGCTATCCGCTTAAGCCGGTTGGTCATGTAAGTATAAGGTTTTCTAGGAACCACTCGACTACGGTATCCGGCCCTTTTCAAGGTTTTTCTTGCAGTATCCTCCCAAATATTTTTGTTAAAACGTCTCGTGAATGTCTGTTGCTATTTGAGTTGCAGTCAAACACGAATTTTTTTTTCATTTTCACCAGTGATGTCATACTTCGTTTTTCTCTGATTGTGAGTTTAAGAGGGACGACTTAAACGAGGTTTTTGGATGTGTAAACTTTTGTAGAGTTAAAGTTATAAATAACATGCTGGATAGATGAATACTGCCGAACGATTTTTTCCCTCTTTTTACACATTTTCACAATGATTTTAATCTCACAGATAATTTCCTTCTTTTTATTGTTCGTTTCCTCGAATGGCTTCGTATCTCACAGAAACGCAAGAATTATTACGTCACAATTTTCTTAAGTTATTTTACTTCATAACTGAATGCAAAAACTATGTTAATCTATAGCCTGTTGATACAAATTTCAAGAATATTTAAATTGTGAACGCAGACTTTTTCTGCCTACTATTCGTGTGTTTTGCTACAAAACTCCCGTTTCCCTGAGTAGTTTTAATTCAAAATTAACGAATTCTGCATGCTCAATATTTAAATAATAGCTAACAAATTCATGAAATTTTGTTGGGAAAAAAATTATATTTCTATTAAATTTTATCTTTGCTGTATGATTTCTTATGTGTGAACGCAGACTTTTTCTAGCAAGTGTAAGTATTACATTTGAACCTAAAATTTGTATCTCTAAAATATTGTATTTTTGTTAAAAAAATGTTTAGGAAACAAATCGATAAATAAGTTTTTTTTTAAGCACGCCCACACTGTAGCAGCTTAAAAAAATATTTTGAAAACGTGTGATAATATAAAAAGAAATGAAACTTTTTTATAGTTCTAAGTGTTGGATATTGTATTTGTCATAAATCTAATATCTAATCTAATATATATTATAAATGCGAAAGTTTGTGGATATCTTTGTGGGTCTTTCACGCAAAAACTACTGAATGGATTTTAATGAAACTTTACAGTAATACAGCTTATACATCAGAATAGCACATAGGCTATAATTTATAGCATAGACCAGGGATGGCGAACCAATGGCACGCGTTGGCACGCGACAGAATATTTTGGGCACGCCATCCATCAAAAACGATTTGCATTTTAGCTTAAAATAATTAAGTTTACTATGAAGTATTATGAACAAACACGAGTGATCCGTCGAGACGCCGACAAGTCGGGGAGCAGACTCGTTTGTTATGTCTTGCGTAAATACTTGGTATATTATAAATTGCTAATGATGCAAAGTTTATCTACGCATAGTGTGTGTATGTAACTATTTCTAAATATATTCAAGTTGTTCAAAGAACATATTCTAATGTTTACGTTAATAGTTCAGCTTGTATTCATCTATTTTTTTAATGTGATCTAATTCTTGTCTTGTAAGTCTAATTGGTAAAATAACTCTCACTGCTTTATTTTTAAAATTTTTAATGACCTGAGACAAAAGCGAAAGAGCAGACACTACAAAAATCTTGTACAAGCACTCAATTTCCTAAAAACAAATAAATCTGCCTATGAGCCCGCAGTCGTGCGCAGTCAGTAAAAAGAATTTTTGGCGGGGGAGGAATCAAGCGAGAGCACATAGAACAATCAATTTCATCGACACTACTGCTGTACATTTAAAGTTTTGTGTTAAATTTGCGATTTTTAACTGCTATTTAACATGGCTAGTTCAACAACAACAAAAAAAAGTGAAAGATAGTAAGTAGCAGAGAATTTCAAACTTGGTGGCTGAGAAATATGGCATGATCAATAAAGGCGACAAAGCGGTGTGTGTTTTATGTTCTGGAACAGTGGTATGCAGAACAACGTCTGTAAAACGGCATTTTGAAACAAATCACAAATCCTTTTGTGAAAAAAGCGAACCAGAGCAAAATGAATTAATTGCAAGTGCAATAAAAGACAGAAATAAACAGTCGACGCCTATGTTTAAATAAGTAAGCAAAAATTGTCACACAAGTGCGGGAAGTTACTCGGCTGCAAATGCCATTGCTCGGCACGGTAAAACTTTTCAAGAGGGAGAGTTTTTGAAGGAAGCTTGGTTGGCATGTGCGCCCTCACTTTTTGATGATTTTGATAATAAAGATAAGATAATTCAGCGCATCAAAGATGTTCCTCTATCTATAAGCACAATGAAAGATAGAATCTTGAAATTGACAGAAAATGTTACAAATCAACAAAAAAAATGACATTTAACTCCGCTCCTTTTATATCGCTATGTCTTGACGAAAGTATTGACATTCCTAAATCGGCACGTTTAGCTGTCTTTGCTCGATATTGTGTAGGAAACATCATTAAGGAAGAATTAATTGCGATAACATCGTTGTTAACAACTACAAAGGGCACATATACGGCAGATTGATTTGAAAAAAATTGTTTCAGTAACCACTGATGGTGCGCCAAATATGATAGGCAAAAAAAAAGGTTTCATTTCTTTATTTAAAACAGACGTAGGCCATTCGATTCTTGAATGCCACTGCATTATTCACAAAGAAGCCTTATGTGCAAAAAGTGGTTTAACATCTCTTGATAATGTTATAACTTTAGTCACAAAAATAGCCAACCTCATATCGTCGCAGGCTTTAAATAAACGAAAGTTTGATGCTTTGTTGGATGAAGTCAATTCGGTATTAATGGCTTAATAATGTATAACAATGTTCGCTAGTTGAGTCGCGGAAACATACTTCAAAGATTTATTGATTGCTTGGAAGAAATCAAACTGTTTCAACAAAATGAGAGCAAAATTGAACAATACCCACAGTTGATGGATATTATGTGGCTTTTAAAATTTGATGTTATTTACAGACATATGCCAACATTTCAATGAATTGAACATAAAGCTTCAAGGCCCGAATAAAACAGTTATCGTCATGATGGATCTCATTCACGCTTTTGAAGCTAAACTATATGTTTTCAGAAACGATATTATTACAAAAAAACTACAAGTACTTCCCAAACTTTTAAAAAAATATCAAAGATTTAGCTGCCCAAGAGAAACGAAATGAAGAAAAAGTTACTGATGACTTTATTTCCATAATGGATTCTTTAATCAAAGAATTTTCAGCGAGATTTTCTCAGTTAAAGGCATCGGAAACGTTCAAAGTTATTATGTACCCTGATGAGATTTCGTTTGATAAACTGAACTTGTCTCAATTCGATTGGTTGGAAATTGAAGAACTTGAAATACAACTGATTGATTTCCAGTCTAGTTCAATATGGATTCAAAAGTATATTGAAACAAGGAAAAAGTTGGAATTGATTGAAGCAGAAAGATTGACACAAGCAAGATAAGTAAAAATACCAGTAACGAAATTTTGGAAACATGGAATTCGATTCCAGACGCATTTAACTGTTTGAAGAAGTTGGCGTATGCAATTTTAACCATATTTTCCTCTACGCCTGCGAGTCATTATTTTCAGAGATAAAAAAATAACATCAAAGACTCACTTAGAAACCGTTTAACATACGACTCTAATTCAGCATGCCTTCTACTAAAAGTAACATCTTATAATCCTGATATAAGTTATTTGTCATCTAATCTACAACAGAAGAAATCACACTATTGCTGTTTAAATATAAATTACAAGTATAACTAAAACATTTACTACTATACATTGCAAAATGTAATTTTCGTATTAAATAAAGAATTTTGATTTGTTCGTATTTAGTTTTATTAGTTCTTCAATAGTCACAAGTCAAAATTATTTGATGGCACGCCTAAAACTCATTAAACGTATTTTTAGAAAAAAATGGCACGTTGACCCAAAAGGTTCGCCACCCCTGGCATAGACTATAATTTATAAAAATATTGTATGAAGTGTCCAAAATATAACGATAATTTGTCAACTAAGTAGGAAAAAATTCTGTCATCTGCTAGCAATTTTCGCATGCGCTGCAAAAAAAAAAACCACGTCTGCATATATCTTATCTTTTGTTTGTGAAAAACCTTTTTTGTTTTTCGGCTACGCAAGGTGCTCGCTTCTAATTAATTCCTATGATATAATTCCTATTTTGTTTTATTTCAGAATCAAGCTCGCTTCTAATTAATTCCTATGATATAATTCCTATTTTGTTTTATTTCAGAATCAAGCTCGCTTCTAATTAATTCCTATGATATAATTCCTATTTTGTTTTATTTCAGAATCAAACTAAGTTCTGAAGGGAGAGGTTGTTATAAATCTCTCTTTTATTTTGATGGGTTTTTTTTTTTTAACATTTTATTATGCATATTTGGTAGTAAGAAATTCATCTTTTTTCCAAATAAATGCTTTTATCAGTTCTGATACTTAAAGTAAATAAACTTTCTCTTTCACACTGCATCATTTGGACAAATTTTCAAAATTTGTTTGAGGTTAGTAGTTAATTATAACACTATAATTTTAATCGAATAGGCAGATATTGCATTTTTAAGAATAAAAATAATTAAAACTACTGTACTATATCTTTTGGAACGAGTGAATAATTAACGTCGCACTGTTCACCTACATGAGGGCTTTTGGCAACGGATCACGTAATTTTGAACCGTGGTCAAGTGACGTGGACGACACCTGAGCTGGCACCCTCTTCTAACTACCACACCACACCAACTTAGAAGGAATATTCTACCAATACTTAGCAGGAATATTCTTTGAAATCCACTCTTCCAAGATATATAGCAGCACGGGTTCCATGATGAGTATTTTAGCGGAAAAAATAGTTTGTCAAAATTTAAGTGTCTTATTTTTTTGTATGTTGATGAAAACCTTAGAAAATTATTTGACTACTTATTTTAAGTGAACGGTATATATAATTAATTTTACAGTGGAATATCTCTAACTAATTTATTAGCTCTAACGGATTAAATTTTCCAAAGTGGAGTTTTTTTTTTTTTTATGTATATCCTTTAATTTTAAATGTAGTGATGCAAAAAAATTTGTATGAAAAATGCAGTAAATCATAATGCGGTTGGATAAAGTATTAATGTGCATCGCTCCCCTACACGGCTAATAAAGCTCGAGTTATGAAAGTAGCTAGGCATTTGCCAACTTTAGTCTATCGTTAACATTTCGCTATGTTTTTTATTGAATCGTCATTATAATTTAAGAAACGGCGTTGCTTGCGAATATTACAATTTTAACATAAAATAAATACTACAGAAAGTAATATTAATGTATTATAATTTCAGATAAAAATTATTTACACTATTTTAAGCGTTCATTACACAACTTTTAACAATTGTGTTTCTTTTACTGAGCAGAGATCAGCTTAGGAAGGTATTTTCAAAAATCGACCCTCAAGAGTGTTACGGGGAGTTTATAAAATAAAAAATCCTTTTTATCAGCTATTAGATCTACATACTTAAAATTTAACTAAGGTGTTTTATTTCTCTTTTTTTTTTGTTTAGCTGAGCTACGCAAAAAAGCTTTTTTTGTTTAATTTGCAATTCACGTAAAATTCATTAAAAACTTCTTTATCCTTCAATCTGTGTTTAATTTTTCAGTTCACCCGTGCGAAGAACGGGTATACCAGCTAGTGTACTCATATTTTTTGACGGAATTCAAAAAGCAAATGTTGCCAAATGTCACGGGATTGAATTACTAAAACGGAACCTTCTTTATCTTGTTATTCTTCATCCATTTTCTGAAATCGAAACGAAAAGTTAGTTCCAAAGGTTTCTTTGAATCGAACAATGCAATTTTCTTATACGTACATGTTAAATAATGCTATTAAATATTTGTAAATATGTTTTAACATTTGAATTAGATCATTTGTGGTGTAAACGCTTGGCAAGAATGTATTTTTATTAAATCTGCATTTTAAAGTTAAAATATACACAACAAATTTTTTTTGTGTGTAAAAGAGTTTTTGTTTTAAAATATAGAATTAGATTATCAAAATATGAACAGACAAATGTAAGTGAAAACAAACAACAGCACCACGGGTTGCACGGCTAAATAGTCGGAAAAATGCATACCCACTAAAATCGCTGGGTGCGCAAATTTTGCTACATCTACGTTGTCCATGCAAATCGCGGCATGTGCAGCGGGCATGATAGTCATCTTTTTCCATTGTTCTTTGAATTGTAATTAAAGTCGCACTTTTTTGCAATAACTCAGCAACACTTTTAGATATTTATGAAGCTTATAGTCTTGGATTTATTTTTATAGAGCGTATTACAAAGCAAGATTCTCAAGGTGACACTACAAACGGGTGACCGGATCTTGACCTAGACGTTAAATTTTTAGTTAATTTGTAGTATTATGAACACTTTATTATCAATGAATGTCACCGATTAACAGTTTCATCAATTGTTTTAAAATTTCCCCCTTTTTTGAAGATCTATGTTGATTTTTCTTTCAATAAAATTTTCTGTTGCCTGTTATGAAACCACAAAAGCTATCAAATCTCAAATCTGTACTATAAATAAAGTAAACGGAGTTGAATGGACGTAACTTAGCTTTTAATGACTTAGAAGTGAGGTTACATGATTGTTGTTTACACAATGACTGTACAGGGTGTTGCCAATCTAGAAAACAAAATTAAGTGATGCCAGATTACATAAGAATAATATTACGTTTGCCCCCCCATTAATTTTAATCTAGTTATTTCAGTCCCTGATGTAGTCCTTAAGTATGCAGGAGGTTGCCTGTGACGAGCTGTAGTACGCAATACTACTGTGTTCATGTTCTGTTCAGTCGAGTCTTCTAAAGTAATGGCTGAGTCTGAGTTTATTGGCTGCAGATCTGGATAAGCTTGAACATTTTCCTCTGCACCCTTGTTGTCTTCAGATCTGGTAGTTCCCCTCTTGGAGCCAAGTGTCTTATAGAGACAGTTGTTTCCCTTTCATCACCAAGTTTTACATGCGCATAGTCAGGATTAGCTTCAATTAATTCCACTTCTTGAACAATTGGCTCATATTTGTTAGCACGCATCTGATTTTTCATAAGAACTGGATCAGGCTTTGTAAGCCAAATAGGTATGGAACAGCCGTTATGGGATCTTCGAGGATGAGAAAACATTCGTTCATGAGGAATGGCATTTGTTGCTGTACACAACAAGGAGCGAATGGAATGCAGAGCTGTTTGGATAACTCCTTCTCATTGTTCAGTTTCCATACTATTAGATCTTAAAGCAAGTTGTATAGTTTTCCAGATTATTCCATTATAACGTTCAACCTGTCCATTTACTGCTGGATTATAGGGAAGTAGTACGACTTGTTGCAATTACTTGAGAAGTTAAAAATGATTTTAATTCATGAGACATGAAATATGATCCTCTTGTCAGAATGAATAAATGATGGCATTCAAAAAATAGAGAAAATGTTCTTCAAATGCAATATTACGGTTTTTGCAGAAATGCCACTACAAGGGATCGCGAATGGAAATCTAGAGAATTCATCAACTATTGTTAAAATATAGTGATTTCTTGAGACACTAAGTAAAGGTCCTTTAAAGTCAAGATTCAACCTTTCAAATGGAGCAGTAGCTTTCACAAGTGTTCCAACATTTTTAACAAACCTTTGCTTTATTAATTCATTACATATTAAACAGGAGTTTGTGACTTTCTTTATATCCTCTAAAGAAAAAAGGGAGATTTTTGCAACGAACCCAGTGGTGCATTCGTGTCACTCCAAGATGACAAAGAGTTGTGAAGATAGTTTAAGTCGACTCTCTGGGAGTTATAGCACCAGTTATACGTGAGAATGTATCAGCAATCACGTTTTGCTTTCCAGGACGATAAATAATGTCAAATTTAAAACTAGAAAGTTCAAGTCTCCAACGGATTAACTTTTCATTTTTAATTTTTCTACCATGTCGCTGATTGAATACAGACGCGACTGCTTGTTGATCAGGGAATACTTAAAAATGCTTTCCCATCAAGAAGTGTCTCCAATGACGAAGTTATTCCACAATGGCATATGCTTTTTTTTCTGGGGATGAATGTCTCAATTTAGATGCATGTAGGGTTCTTGAGAAAAAGGCAACAGGACGTCCTGCTTGGCTCAAGGTAGCTCCAATCGCAAAATCAGATGAATCAGTTTCTACTCTAAATGGTATGTCATCTTCAATTGTTGCCAAGGCAGCATTTGCCACATCATCTTTCAGTGAATTAAAAGTCAATACAGCATCTCTAGAAAGAGGAAACTGTTTCTTTCCTAGAAGAGGACGTATTTTCTCTCGATCCATCGACAATAATGGGCAAACATTCCTAAAGCACGTTGCAATGCAGATGAGTCTTTCGGAACAGGCATATCTCGCAAAGGTTTTAGTCGTTCAGGATCCGGTGTAATTATACCGTCCTGAATAATGTAGCCTAGCAAATGAACAGAATTACTTGAGTAGGTACACTTATCTTCATTTAGAGTCAAATTATACTTCTTTGCCACAGTCATGAACTTCTCTAAGTTGTCATCATGTTCTTTCTGATCTTTTCCGCACACAGTAACATCATCAATGAATGGATATGTAAGGGTGAGTCCTTCATCCTCAATAATTTTGTCAATGACTCTTTGAAAACAAGCTACTCCATTAGTAACCCCAAAAGGAACACGCAAAAACTGGTAGAGCTTTCCACAAGCTTCAAAAGCTGTATGTCTCTCGCTATCCTGGATAGGAATTTGATGGTAGGCGCTTTGGAGATCAATTTTGCTAAAAACTTTATTTTTTGAAATTTTCAAAATTACCTCTTCTATTTTAGGCAAAGGGTACATCCAGCAAAGTGTATTTATTAATTGTTTGAGAGTAGTCAACCACCTTTCTGGGCTTATGATTTTCTCCACTAATGACAAAGGCTTGAGCCCTCCATGGTGAGTTACTTGGTTCGATGACTCCTTCCTGGAGAAGTTTCTGAACTTCCAATGCCATAAAAATATTGTCTTCAACAGTCTGACGCCTCGATTTTGTAACCAAAGGTCTACAGTCTGGATTCAAGTTAGAAAATAACGAAACATGAGGTACTTGTGCTACAGCCAAAGAACAAATTGTTAGTGGAGGTCTATTACCATCAAATCCAATTTCTACTGATGAATGTCCGTTTAGAATATCATGGCCAATCAAAACATCACTACAAAGATCTTTCATAATTAAAAGTTCCACATTTTGATAAGTGAAGCTTTCAATTTTCAAATTAACTTTACAAACACCCTCTGTTTCAGTCACCGTAGAGGAGTTTGCCATGAATATTTTTCCCAAATATGGTTCAACTTTCAATTTACATTTCGCCACATGTTTTTCGTTAAGAAAACTAAGAGAGCTTCCTGTATCGATTAATACACTGAGCTGAATATTATTAACCAATGCCTTAATTATTGATTTCTGGAGACAGTGAGTAGATCCCGAAATATAGCTGCCAGTGTGTTTGACGAAGCCGTTACATTTGAAGAGTTTCTCCCAGGTCTAGATTTGCACACTCGCTGGTAATGTCCCTTTTTTCCACATTTTCTGCAAGTAACATCTAGCTGGACAAAGAGTTCGTGAGTGTAAGTCATTTCCACAAAAGAAGCATTTTTGAGACCTTGAGGAGGAGGAGGAAGCCGCTGATGTTGCTACGGTTTCTCCTGAAAAAGCTTCTGTTTTCATAGCTGCGGGTTGTACAGGGAATGGAACTTCCCATATAAGAAGCTGCATGCACTTCAGCTGATTCTTGATCGAGAGTCATCGATGTATTTTCGAGGAGTCGTTGACGAATACCAGGACATTTTAATCCTCGTATGAAAGCATATCTAATATACTCTTTTTCGGTACTCTTCAGCCTTCACATCAGTAAAGTCACAGTCTTTGCTCATTTGGTTTAAAATTTGTAAATATTCACTGACAGTTTCTTCAGTTTGTTGATTTCGCGTTGACAAGCAATGTCTAGCGAATATACGTTACGTTTCTTTATAAAAAGGAGAATCAAGTATCGCAATAGCTTGAGCATAAGTTGTGCAACCATTAATGAACTGATAAACATTTGAGGTTACGTAATTACATAGCAAAGGAAGTTTATTTTCTTGTAATGGTTTTTAGGTCTCCTAAAAAGTTTTTTTCTAATGACGCTATTTTGTTTCCGAGTTAGAACACGTAGGATCTATATCAAATCTTTCAAGTTTCAGCAATTGTTCCATTATCAAATTTAGAAACAGAAACTATTCAAGAAGATTTCTAAGTCATTAAAATTGTACTATAAATAAAGTAAACGGAGTTGAATGGATGGAACTTAGCTTTTAATGACTTAGAAGTGAGGTTACATGATTGTTGTTTGCACAATGACTGTACAGGGTGTTGCCAATATAGAAAACAAAATTAAGTGATGCCAGATTACATAAGACTAATATTACAAAATCCTAAATAAATCGTAAAAGAAGCTTATATTCACTTAAAAACACGATTTAGTGCAATTATTTTACAATAAAAGGTCTTTAAAAGCTCTTATTTTGTAAGTGTACGCAGACTTTTGGCGCGAATGGTTTGTGATTATTTGGTGGTCATTCTTGGGGTTTTTTTTTCTTTCTTTAGGTGAATTTTGTTACTGTTTTTTGAATAAGGAAATTTTGAAGAATTGCTGACAAGTATTTTGATTTTCTAAACCAAGATTTTAATAGTAATTGTAACATAAACACGTAAGATGATTGCCTGTACACAGACTTTCGGAGGCAAGTGTATATTGGAATTATATGAAATGCGATCGTATGCATGATTCTTTCAAAAAATAGGTAAAACATTTTTGCAGTGAAATATTCATGGCTTCTCTTTGTAGTCGACGATATTTCTATACATTCGTGGATTCGAGTCCGTACAACATTTAAGTCCTCAAATTATCGTGGTGCAGAAGTTAGGAGTGTGGTGTCGTGATATTTTCTACCGCAAAAATTTCAATTTCTTTAGTGAGTGAATATTAACTCGCACTATTCAGCTACGCGAGGGCTTTTGGCGACGGACCTCGTAATTTTGAACCATGGTCGAGTGACGAGGACGACACCTGAGCTGACACCCCCTCTCCAAACTACCACACCACACCAACAGGAAGACGTTTGAGCTCTCGACAGATTTAACGTGCATCGCTGCCCTACACGGCGGGTCTTTAGTGGTACTGGGCTCGGTACTCGTAACAAGTCAGCCACGATCCGACACCTTGACCACTAGACTACCGCGGCCATTTAATTTCTGTCTTTAAATAGCATTTTTTTTTTTATTTGTTGACGTTTGAGTTTTTTTTCTCTTTTCCCTGCTTTTCTAGAGATGTCCAACTGTTCCGATTGATTGATTGAATATTAACGTCGCACTGCTCAGCTGCACGAGGGCTTTTGGCGACGGACCACGTAATTTTGACCAGCTGTTCCGAGGAAGAATGGTGAAGTATATGAGCGTTTTGTGGAATCCTTCTCACTACTTAGCCTTTCGGTCGTATGTGCCCACAGGGGTATTTGAATGATGAAGGATAATATTGCGATGGTATGCTAATTCCTCTTCGTTGATTATTTTATAATTATGTTTACTGATTTTTTCTTCTTTTGATATGAACTTTTACTTTATTCATTTGAAAAGTAACCTAACGTATGATGATCAGTTATAGTTCTTTTCATTTTTATTCTTTTTTGTTTTGTGTGACCAAACTTTTTCACTACACTTAACTCCTTCTCTTTTTTTAGAAATTCTCAACTGTTCGAGAACGAATGATGAAGTATATTTTCTTTTTATGGAACTTCTTCTTTTCTCACTACTTATGTCTTTCGATCGTGTGTTCCTGTATGAATACCGGATGATGAAGAATAATATTGTGACGGTATTACTAATTTATCAACGTTGATTAATTTATAGTTTTCTTTCCTGCTTTTACCTTTTGATGTGATTCTTAACATGTGGTCGCGGTGCATTGAAGACGCGCCGTGTAGAGAGCGATTGACGTTAAATAGGTCAAGGCTCAACTCCTCCCTTTCGTGTAGTAATTAGAGGAGTTGCCAGCTCTGGCGTCGTCCTCGTTTCTTTTCGAATGTTCGAAATTACGAGGTTCATTGCTAATGGCCCTCGTGTTGCTTGAATGTTCGACGTTAATCTTATTCTCACTCGTGTGTACATTACATTTTGTGTGTGTGACTAAGCAAATACTTCCGTTGAACCAAAACGTATTTATCAATTTATATGTTATTTACACTCATTGCCGTAAAAATGTACGCACCAAGAAATAATTGTGGGATCATAACGAAACTAGGCATGAAGGTACATGGGAGCTGCGGTAGCCCAGTGGTCAAGGTATCGGATCACGAAAGGCATGTCATGAGTTCGACCCCAGTACCACTAAAGACCCGTCGTGTGGGGCAGCTATGCACGTTAAATCTGTCGAGAGCTGAAACGTCCTCCCGTTGGTGTGGTGTGGTAGTTTGGAAAAGGGGGTGCCAGCTCAGGTGTCGTCCACATCACTTGACCATGGTTCAAAATTATGTGGTCCGTCGTCAAAAGCCCTCGTGTAGCTGAACAGTGCGACGTTAATATTCACTCACTCATGAAAGGTACATGTCGGACAGATATACCAATGATTAGAAATGCTGCGTAATGCCACTAGAGAGCGTTGAACGTCTTTCGATTTGGAGTGTAAAACAGGTAAGCAGTGCTTGTATGAGTGTACTTAGTTTTTGCAAAGGAATCACATAGTTTTTGCAAAGGAATCGCGGATGTTGACATGCCCTTATGCAACCATCGAAGTCAATATGAGCAGCTGTCCGAGTTCGAGATGAGAAGAAACCAACGGATGATGTAATCTGGGTGTTCATTCTGATTCATCGTTCTGATTTGACTGTGAGTAGGTTTGGGAGCTAGTGGACAGAAGAGACGTCATTTACACGGTGACCACGCTCAGGACGCCCTCGGCAGACCAGTCTTCGAGAAGACCGTCGCATCGTATGACACGCACGCGTAGAGTCGACTGCCTCATTGGCAACTATCCAGAGACAATCAGAAACTTCTATACGCGCCCCTGTGTCTTTCCGAACCATTGCAAGGCGTCTGGCTGAAGGACATTTGGTATCGTGGCACTCATTACGTGTGCTGCCAATGACACCCACCCACCGACGCTTCTTTTTGGTGTGCTGTCGCTTACGACGAGTTTGTACTGCAACGGAATGCAACCAAGTCGTCTCCAGCAACAAATCTAGATTCAATTTGAGCAGTGATGGCACTTTAAAGCGACACACAGCTGGTGTGATGGCATGGCATGCCATTGCTTACGATGCATGGTCACCCCTAATATTAATACATGGCACAGTAAGAACCTAATCATATATCCATGACATCCTTCAGCCACATATGTTGCACTTATTGTAAGGCTCCCAGGACTCGATGTCACAAGACTGCCTCCACCCTTTCTTAGCCTGCTTGATCACCAGATTTGTCACCAATCGAGAATATATAGCATCATTTCGCATTGCAAGTCAGACAGCCTGCTAGTTTGGTCGAATTAGAGCAACTGTGGAGCGAGATGTCTCAGGACATCATACGGAACTTGCATGCCTCAATGACCGCTCGTATTGCAACTTGCATTCGCGCCTACAGGGGGTCTAACAGAGTACTAAAACTTCCGTTCATTTGTACTTTTTTTCTGCAATAATATACCCTTTTTCCTTGATTTTCTTAATCCCTTACTTATATCAAAAAAGTACTTACATATGTAAAATTTTGTTTGATTTTGACTTTTTCTTTCTTGGTGCGCAAATTTGTATGGCAATGAGTATATTTGTAAACAACTGTCTGGTAAACATTCGAACAAAATTTTATTATTAATTTGAAAGGGAGGGGAAGCAAAGTTGTGTTTTTAATTGTCTTAAATAGTTGTGTGTGTCTAATTTTTTATCAAGAATTACATGTGTTGGATGAAATTTTTGATATATCATAGAATTTTACCGGTTGAGCATAATCCCATCTAGGTGGGTAATATCCCATCTTTGATGCACTATTATCAGAAAACAAAACAGGTGTGAGCCCCTCCAGAAACACACACGATACTTTGGAAATGAAAGTGATTTTATCAAACCCTAAACTGTTTCAGTGAAATGAACAAGTCAGAATTTGCATTGGTAAAATGCTGTCCAGAGGGGAGGGGGAGACACCTGGGGGGCGAGTCCTTGTAATTCCTACTAACCGTACAGGTAGTACTATCGATCCCCTAAATATCAACTCCATATCTTTTTAAAAAATGGCTTATTTGTTCATTTCATCATATCCCTAAAACAGTTCGGGGATTTGATCAAATCACGAACTTACATAAGGGAAATGACCTCAGAGAGGCGTTATTTTTTAACGTCTTGCGTGAATTGATCATCTCGGATTCGATGAAAGTCCTAATTTCATGATTTTCCTGCGACGTATACAAGGTAAAACAGGGGAAAAGGTAATGTAAAAAATATAACTCAAGTGAAGGGAATTGTATAATTAATTTTAGAAATTGCATCGTTGTTTAAGGAAAAGTTGAAACCGCATTGCAAGAAGACACGTGCAAGCTATCATGATATTCTTTTACTAAGAATCGCCAGTAAATCTATCAAGAATTCAAGGTCTAATCCTTTTAACGAGAAATCACTAGTAAATCTATGTAAATAAGGATTTAATCCTTCTGGGGAAAGAATCGCATTTCGAAACAGATTTTTCGGATTTTTGAATTAGATATTATGAATAAATAAGATTCGCGAATTTTGAATAAATATTAATTTAAGTTATTACATATATATAACTTGAAATAACTTTTTTAATATTGAAATACATAATTTCTTAATATTTTTAGGATGATCATGGTGGAAGTCATTCCATGTTTCTACAGTTTCATTAATCAATAAAAAGAAAAATCATGGATGTGGACATTATTGAAGGCAGAAAAAATTTTTAGTGCTGATTTGTTTGCATTTTATATGGACATATAACCTTTAATCAAATCTTATAAATAGCCGAGCAAAAACAGTATAACATCTATAACAAAATTTCAGATGAAATCGAAATCATTTATTTTTACCTGTGATTTTATACCATCTCACTAAAAAGAAAAGAAAGAGAAAATATGAATTATAATTAAAGAAGTTATTTGATTGATGGTACAATTCATCGAGTTCTAATTGTTTAATGGGACAATAGTATTACTTAATAAAATATCGATTTAAACATGAACCTAAAGAGTTTTAAAGAGATTCTTGTATAGAATATTTCGTTATATATATGTTGTCTAATTTTTTTGGTAAGCATTTTTAACTAATTTTTAATATTTATGTGGAACAAAAAAAAATTGATTCGTTGTTGATTTGATGTTAAAAAAAATTTTTTAATGGAAGTTTTTTAGTGGACTGTTAAGATATAAGAATATTTATATTGTAAATCTATGGTTATAATTTTCTAAAAGGATAAAATATGTTTCTCAAGTTGTGTTTTAACGTCTGAATTTTAACGATGAATTAACAATTATTAGAAAAATTTTGTTGATTATATTTCTTCAAATAATTTTATAGTTATACTTTCAAGAAGTGCAATTAGAAAGAAAAAAAGTGTGTAAATAAATTGATTTGTGAAATTATATAATTTTGTATTTGATTTAAATTCTAGCTTTTTACTGTATAAAATTGCATTTTCAAATAATTTCAGCTATTTTAAGCTCTTAAACGGGAAAAGAAAAAAAATAACTAAACACAGACCCCTTTCTCTTTTAAATGCTATATTTAAGTTCAGTTGAATACCGTTCTTTTGGAATTAAAATGATAAAGCAAGGAATTATTGTTTATTTCGAATTATAATTAATTTATTGTTCAGTGAAAATTTTTTTGTATATGATTGCATTTCATATATGATACACTACAGCTTTTCCTATGATAAAGTACTGACAAAAAAAAATTGGGGAGAAATTATACTAAGTTAGGCAGAATCGAATAATTTGTTGGAAATAGATTTAGTTCCAGTATATCAAATATTCCAAATAAATAATTGTATTTTCAATTAGCAGCGGTCATAAACAATAATAAATAACAAACTGTATGAAAAAAAAGTTAATTATAATTATGAAAAGTTTCTCTTCCATTTCATTGTTTTGAAAAAGCTGAAATGAAGGCTTTATTATTGTAAAAACCAGGTAAAGAGGAACTTTAAATGCCAAGAAAAACGATGACAAGAATTATGTGCAATTGTAATAAAATTTTATATCTGAAGCAAAATTACGAAGTAAATTATGTATACCATGCAATAAAACTTTATATCTTCTCATTTCTGTTGACCTTGTTTTCTCCTTAGAATTAAATTTAAACTAAATTAAGTCGGATGAAAATATTCTCATATTAAAAAAAAGAATACCTCTAAATGTGTTATTTTTTATGTATAAATAAAGAAGCTTATATTGTCTATTGTGTGTATGTCTTTCCTTTCAATTGAAATGGGTATTAAAAGGAATTCAATTAAAAACACATATTTCTGCCTCTAATCTCAACATTAATTTTTCTGCAGTGTTTGTAATATTTTCAACTCATTATATGTTACTAAAAATTAATAATAAATGAACACTTCATACTTATTAAATTTTTGAATAAAAATATCCGATTGAATACACTGATCAAGCAAAAATTGCGGATGAGATATTTTTAATGTAACGTGCAAAACTGTAGTTGCAATATTGTTATTGCCCCCCCCCCCATTCCTTTCGAACACCAGAAGCTAGAAAAAAAGAGGCAGCTTTAGCTGCCTAGATTCAACTATCTTTCCTTTTTAACATGTTTGACTGGATTTAGATCGGGGGATCTTGCCAGCCAATCTGTGCATTGAATGTCTTCACTCTGACAGCTATTGTATGATAAGATGCAGCGGCCATGAAAAAAGTTTCGAGAGCCGATGTCGAGGAAGACACAATGAAAATTTAAAAGGATGGCCGGAATCTGAGATTGAAATTCCCAACATTCTCCAGTAAATTTTTGAACGCGTGTTTATTCTTCAGAATCACTAGTCAGACTTGTGACTCTCTCTCTCATTTAAAAATTCTGCTTTCTTAAAAGATAAATATTTATGGAAACAAGACTGCATAGAACCTTTTGAATTACAGAAAGAGACAATAGCAACAAGAACGTAAGTCTTCTTAAAGCTTGACTCTTCATTTTGTACTAACACGATTTTGTTTATGCCTGTATCTTTTGTTTTCATAACATGTTTTTTCATTAAGTAAAAACACACTAGCTCTTGCTACCGAGTATACAGGATATCTTTAGGTTTTATCCCAGCTAGTTGCCTTGACGATAAACATCAAGTATGCGTAAAAATATGGTTCTGTTAATAAAAACTGATCTCATGTTTACTACTCGACAGTCGCGTTGTCCATGTGGGCCCCGTATCAAAATTCCTTCGAGGCCCATTTTTGGAAATGGGAGCTTTGTCAATGGGTATATTGCTAACATTTTGCGAGTAGTACTTACACATGTTGGAGGCCCCGTATCATTGATATGGCGGTAGCTACGCCCCTGCTACTCGATTAATATGGATAAACATAACGTGTTCATCACTATCGCGAATAGTTTTTTGATAACTGCAGCAACATGGTAGTCATGCTTGTCTTCGTTTCAGACTTAGTCCATATACTGTTTCCACAGATACGTTCTTTCGAGAATCTCCGTAACCAAGTCACATGGATTCAAATTCGAGGAACAAGGAGGTACAAGACTGATAATTTCGAGAAGCTTTTCAATCGCCTTCAAAGTACGAAGGAGTGTCGTCAATGGTAGAGAAATGTTAGGTGGTACACATTCTTACATATACAAAAAGAACATAGTCTAAACACTTGCTCTTGTAAGGCTGGAACGACTTTGTAGGTTACAGTAATGAATGACACGACATAAGGAGTGTTCTAAAGAAAAAGGGACTAAGAAATGAAACTAGAAGTAAAACCACTAATGTAATCAGGATCCAGAGATCGTTCCTGCGCAATATTGGGACTGACAGTATTCCATGTAACAACTTTGAATGAATATATTCGCTGGTTCTACTTCATGTTAAAATGTGCCTAATCCAATAAAATGTTGCAAGGCCCTTGCGTGTCACTAGCTTTTCTGACCGAAGTATTTTAGCACATAACCTGTGTCTGCAGAGTTTAGCGCTTTCACACCTTGAATCTTGTATGGATGGCATTTTACAAAGCATAGAAGAAATGTAGACCAGTGCTAACCAACTTTCTAATCATCTCTGCCGGTCAACGTTTGAAACTTTTACCGTGGCCCGCTGTGGGGGCGTTGATCGTTTAGATTTTAGAATTATTTGTATTTAGTAATTTTATTTATATATGCCTTTAGAAAAAAGTTCAATTACACCCAAGAACGAATAAAGTGACTTAACATGGAATACAAAGAAATTTCCGAGGAAAGTCGCAAAACCCCGAGTTAGTTAATATTAACGTCGCACTGTTCAGCTACACGAGGGCTTTTGGCGACGGACCACGTAATTTTGAACCATGGTCAAGTGACGTGGACGACACCTGAGCTGGCACCCCCCTCTCCTAACTACCACACCAACGGAAGGACGTTTCAGCTCTCGACAGATTTAACGTGCATCGCTGCCCTACACGGCGGGTCTTTGGTGGTACTGGGATCGAACTCATGACATGTCTGCCATGGTTGGATACCTTAACCACTGGGCTACCGCAGCCCCGCAAAACCCCGAGAGAAACACACATAGTAAATAAAATTTAATATTCTTTGGACGCGGCCGGTACCATTTATTCCTGTGGTTGGGGGACCACTGCTTTAGACCAAGGAAAAGATGCAAGTCACGTGACATTGGAGCACTTGTTGAATAGGGGGTCTCTTTTTTCGACCAAGAGGCAATTCTTCCTCTATTTCATGTGGCCGCGAAGGCATTTACTGATGAAGACCCGCCGTGCCAGTGCCGATATCAGCCAATTTCGGGTCTTGGGCGCAGAAGAACCGCTGTCCTCCTTGGCACTGGCGGATCGAAATTTATTACCAGAAAACACGATAAATCATGCTTATCCTGGCTTCCAATGGATAAACTGGCACTGACCTGTGCAGAGGGGGAGATGCACGTTAAAATATATGGAGGCTCAAACGTCCTCCAGATGGTGTGGTAGTTAGGAGAGGAGGTGCCAGCTCAGTTGTCGTTCTCGTCACTTGATCATGGAGGTCCGTCGCCAAAAGCCATCGAGTACCTTTATAGCGCGAAGTTAATATTAACTCCACGATTTCATTTGGGAAGCCTTTTCCGTCCTTCAATTTTTTTTTTTTTTTGAAAACTTCTTTGACATCAGCATTTTAAGGCTCTATATTTTCCCAGTGCAGCACATTACTATCGTTCGGAAAAACGGGTGCACTACTAACGCTCTTTCTACGGTTATTGATAAGCAGCAGAATTCATTTTACGGTAGTCTATTAGTAGGGGTGTACTTACCGCCGTATAAATGATACGGGACCCCTAACGCATGTAACTACAGTCCCACTAACGGAGCGCTCATATCTGAAAATAGGTCCCGCAGGAATTTTGATGCAGGGCTTACTCGGAACTAGGTACGCCAGTGACTTAGCTTTTTAAACCACTCCAAATTTACATTATTTTCTCATACATGGAAAACACACAGGCTTCTATTAGGTATAGGTTTTGAAAAACACGTAGAGGAAAGCGCAGAGACATTAACTTTAAAAATCTGTGTGCGATGGAAAGGGGAGGTGAAATACCAAATCCTACTTGAGTTTGCCGGTGCTGCCCTCTGTCAAAATTTTAACTTGTTTTAAAAGTGTTGATTTTTTTTTTTTCGTATGGCCTAAACAGGAATTATAACAGCCTTTTTTTTTACGAACACTTTATTTTGTTAAAATAAAATTCTTATTTAATCACCAAGTTTTCTTGGGAACTTAAACACTGGGGGTTTTGCTTCAGACTGACCACCTGATCGGGACATCTGCTCATACACTTCAGTGCTCAATGGTCACGTATACTGGGATGGGCACAGTAAAGCCTGGCTCTCATGGGTTGTTGTGCCATTGTTTATATAATACGAATAAAATACTCTTAATTGCCAACATACAGAAAAAACTGCTTCAGACAATCTGGTCTCGAGAAATTGTGAACCAGCACGTGGTTTATGTTTGAGTGAGCGCTTTAAAGCAACACGAGGGCTATCGACGGCAGACCGTGCAATTTCTGCCAATGTTTGAATGAGGGTATCTTTTTGCACATTTTTCTATTACGCCGGCTGGGAGGAGTGGTTGGTTTGTCGCTAGCCTTCTAAACCCAAGGTTGCGACCCCGGCCCAAGTCTGGATTTTCGTGATCCAGAAAATCGACAGCGGCCATGTCGTATGATTATACGGTATGAAAAAGATCCCTTGAATGTTCGTTTGGCTTTGATACTCTCGGCGAAATTAAATTCCTTAGCATAAATTTCGCATCGGCAGAGCTCAAGGGCCGCCCTCTGGGAAGAAACTGGGCATCAATATTACTTGTGGCAATTGGTATCGCCTAAATGGTGCTGCACTAAAAAGCTATACCAGCTCCTGGGAAATGTATTAGGTCTGTAAAGGTAGAGATACCAATATGCAACCACATTAGAGAAAAAAAAACATTTTGCTATTACTGATTGTATAACGTTGGTGCACTTCACATATCTGATGATGAATGTCTATATTGTTGAGAAATTCTTTACCATTAAGAACCACATAGTTGAGTTCCCAGTTGATGGAACGTTCACCTATTTTAAACATAATCCACGACATCGAAATTTAATTTGATATTGTGCAGGCCATGCTAGAGACTGACACACATTAAATGCTAGAAATCTACATTGGTACTGAGAGAGTAATTTTTTTGTCACACTATAAAGCAACATGAGGGCTATTGGTGATGAGGACGATGCCCAAACCGAGATCAACTGATCACATTTAAGTTATTAGATGTAATATGCAAATAGCATGCAGAGTAGATAAAATTTCAATTCTATATTTTAAAGCACTAACATCAAAAGGTATTCAAATTCAATAAACGATAACCAAAATTAAAACTATTCATTGGTTTTAAGATTTAATTTCATTAAATGTTTAATTATAAGATAGATAAATTTCATGGTATAACATGACATGCTGAGAACACATCCACTTGCAGTGAGGCAACGAAGTTGCCAACTTGCATAAGGTAAAATGAGTGGGTTGCCGAGGCAACTTGTAGAAATAACAATTTTCAATAAGATCAGTTATTTCAAAAATTTCGGAGAAAGTGGTCAATTATTGTAAAACAGCCCCAACACTTATTGTGTGATGTTTATTATAAAATAAATTATAATGGATGCTAATTTTTATTTTATCTTTAACTGCTTTGTGTCCTTGATCAAAAATAAAATCATTTTAACCACAACTTTAAAAATTCCATGCTATCACATTAGAGAAAATCAATTGAATTGTTGATTTTGATACCCATTCACATTTGTACAATTAAAGTGGCAAAACTATATTTAAATTTTAATATCAGATTCATTTGAAGTTAAAATAGCACATTCCAAAAATTCAATTAAAAATAATTGCACACAAAAACTGAATTTTTAAAATGTTTTATTGAAAAAGGTTTAAATCTACAATCATACCATTAACTCTCTAAAACAAAAAGACAAATAATTGAATCAAGAATGCGAATTAAATATCTAGTAATATAATAAAAATGATTATTCAGGTCATTTTTAAATAAATGCTCATAAAAAATGATACCTTAATTAAAATTTGCAATGTCTACAATATGAAAATAAGAAATCAGTTTTTATCACAGTAGATGAAATGATAAAATTTCATTCGTAACTTATGCATGCAATACGCCAGCATACTCAAAAGCATTAAATAATAGCTGCAAAATCTTGCAGCTGCCTCAATTTTCTACATTGATTATAAATTCTGAGATACATTCAACATTACTTAAACAGTTTAAGTTTTGATTCTCACATCAAGATAAAATCTAAAAGCATTCTAAATGACATAACTTAAAAAGGACAATTAAAAACACTGCATTACATTACATTTAAAAATTAAGCATCTTAAAATATGATCTAGTTGCAGAACCCTGGAAATGACTAGAGAAACCCAGAGGATTCTGATCAATTTAAAAAAAAATCATGAAGTACTTAAATATTATTATTCTAATTTTCCCTTACTTATTTTAAGATGCTCAGTTTTTATCTCTAATAAAGATTAGTACAAACTTTAGAAGCACCATCTCGAAGAAAAAAAAAACTATAAATTTATGACATAAAAATCTATTTAAAAATTATACATGAACAGTAGCTATAAGTTGAACACAAACACATGAAGAATATTGAAAGATTCCACACAGAAAAAAAAAGTTATGGAATGTTATCAAAGCTTCTATGTGAAATAATTTACAAAAGGAAAGGTACATGGACAGTATGGTACACGTTATGGTCATGAGAAAGTACACAGTGATATTTCACTACGAGTCTCATCTTCAGTAGCATCGAGTAGATGAATAAAACTAAAATGCACCTGCATCATGCGAGTTCTTCGGTAGGTATTGTCGTTATTTAACTGTACAAAAATATCACTTCATTTAGAGCAATTTCAACCAGCCCACTAGCATACCAAACTTGCCATGATGTTACAACAGCAGTGTGGTAGTCTATTGCTATAGTTCATTTAGTAAGCTATTGAATGGGCTGCTCTCATGAAACTAACAACACATAATGATATTACAATTGCACATAAGTTGTACAGAAGAGATGAAGAGGAATTGACTCCATCAGGAAGCTCATTGCATCCATTACCGCAATCTTGTCCTTCACATACATTGCACAGGGTGATGGCTTTGGGCTCATAAAACATTCTTGCACTTTTAGCTAAAGAAAGGAAAATGGAGTTTAAAAACTTAGTTTTAAATAATTGCATAAAGTATAAAAATTAGTTTTTAATGGCAACATTAAAAATAATAAATTCCTGAAAGGCAAATTTGTAGGTAGTTTTTAATTGCATTATCTTTTTATAATATATTTCCAAATGGAAAAGAAACACTTAAATAAAAAATTTCTCTTAAATTTTTCAATACGGTAATGTATATTATTAGTAACATAAATGGCAGCTTCAATCATAACACCCTTCACTAAAAAATAGTTTTGGAAAAAATCAATTACAGATAAAGTACAGTCAAACTTTGATTTTACGAATTTTTTGTTGGAACAAACCTGAAAGGTATATTGAAAAATGAATTTTCCACATAATGAACTATTTTCAGGATTTAGCGACTTTGTTAAATAGAGATCCAACTCTATAGGAAATTATAATCTTTTTACTTTACTTATATATCTAAAATAGTAAATGCTTTACCCTGAACTGTATATTAAATATAATTTGAAAATAATTTTTTTTTTTCCATAGATTTTAAAATTCTGTACCAATCATGTATGTGCATGTACAATATATATGTAATGTGATTAAATTACTACTTATATAAACTGAAAAATGAGGAATTAAGAGGTAAATGAAGTAGATGAAATAAAAATACTATAACTAATATTGTGAAAACTTAATGATACTTTGAAACATGGTTTCTATAAAATTTAAAGAGAACTGTAGAAAGAATTTAATACTTACACAAGTCATAATAATCATAAACCCGCACTGGTACAGGTTTCTGATTGGCAACCTTCTGATTTCTGTATGCAGGAACATTAATACACATCTCATCACTACCAATCTGAAAAATAATGCAAGTCTTAGCAAAAAAAGTATTTTTCTTGAAATAGTATTAAACTGAAAACATCACATCTTGATAGATAATTTATATAAAGTATATATGATTTCCAACTAATATTAACCTAACTTCCATTCTGTACTAAAAAATAAAGTTGCACATTTAAGTATAAACATAATTACATGCTTATCTATAAAGCCCACAGGGGTATATTCAAATGATTAAAGCTTTTAAAATCTCTTAAATCATTGTTACAATCCCAAAACATAAGTAAAATTCATTTTCCAATTTTTTGTTGGATATTTAAAAATTTATGGCCTTTTTATAGAAAACACACAAAAAGATGCAAGTCATTAAATTGTTCTTTTAATATATAGATTACAATGCAGCAGGCTGAACTTTCTAATTTACACATACATATATATAATGAATTGAGAATAATCAGAAACAATCTTACTCTATCAAAGTAGATGACAACATTAGTATCACCATCTTGCGTCTCAACCCTCTTAATTTTTTGGAGTTTCTTAATCATTGGGAGGGTTTCTGTATCAGCTTGAAATCCAGAAGGTAAACTAACTTCCATTACAGCCATATTGCTTGAACCATCTTCTTTATAACTAAAATATATTCACATAAAATTATAACTTTAAAACAAATTACTGTAGTATTTATAGCAATCTTACATGATTGTTTAATAAATGATACAAAAATGTATACAAATAATAATATAAAATTAAAAAACTAAATTTTTTAAACAGAAGTAGGTAGAAAAAAAATTCATACAATAAATTTTTATTCCACAGTCTCCAACTCAAAAATTGATAAGATATTGCAATTTTACCTGGTACAAATGTCAAGTTCCATGTAATCATCAGTGGAAGCTCTACTCAAAACAGGTTTTAAAGCAAAGGCTGGAGCTTTTTCTGTGGATTCAAGGTTGTAAGACCAGGTCACCTAAGAAGTGAAGTAAAATGTTAATCATTTGTTAAAAGAAATACTTGTTTCAGAAACAATTTCATTTCATTCTACTTTAATAAGAAATGCTAATATTTTATTGATATATTGAATGAATACATACTTGAACAATGGCAACACCAAATCCTTCAGCCTGAAGACTAACCGATTTTGTATCAGCTGGAAGCTACATGAAAATAAGCAAATGTTCGTTAATTTATAAAAAATCAAAGTATTTATTTGTTCATTGTATACGAGTGAAAAGATAAATAACTTACAATAACTTTTTGTAGGACCATAGCATTTTCTGAATTGATAGACAAAGTCTTCCTCATATCATTTGAGTTGTATGTAATATTGATCGAAATGGATGTTGAAGCAAGTCTCATTCCTAATGCAGCTAAAGCTTGGATTCCAACAACAGTATCCTGTAAAAAGTTTTTCAAAACTATGATGAAGTATCAACATTGCTTATTAAAATACCTTACAGAAAAAATATTCTTTATAGAGCTTTATTGAAAGCACTAAACTCAATAATTACAAACATTTATAATATGCAATTAACATTACCTGCATCATCAATATCAGCAAATTTTTTTTTGTTAATTGGGTAACAAATTATAATGAAGTGATATTTCTAATATACTCTATAAATATATCTAAAAATGTCAATTTTTTTTACCTTTCAATATTACATATAGTCTAATTCTCTACAAACAAGAGATAATCATTCATCAATCACATCCAAAAAAACACAGACAGTGAAAAGATCTACAATGAAGGACACTAGATTACAAATTATTAAATGGATGCTGCAGTATATATATATATATATATATATATATATATATATATATATATATATATATATATATATATATATAACTTTATAATTATTTATTAATTGAAAAGAATTCAAAACCATAATTTATAGCATGAACTAAATAGAAGTCTATTTAGTTATACAAGATGAACATAACACTAGAAAACTCCAAAATCAATTATTAGCCTCATTTTTCCCGAAGAGAAGAAAATACAGGTATGGGATGACTAAGAATATGATATTTAATTTCAGTTCTCATTATTGTGTCTGAGCTTTACTTATGCAAATCCCGAATTTCATACTTCCTGAATATTATACTCTTACTCATTCTATAGTAGTAAGTTTCTGTAGTTTTCATTATATAGTTCTTAAACTATTTATGGGTGTGATTAAATTGAAAATACCATTATTTGGCTAAAACTCCAATTTTCTTTAAAATGTAAAACTTGAAATATAGAAACTTTTAAGATCTCCATTTCAATATTTATATTTATAACTACAATTTATTTAAAGTAGGAATAATTACCTGAGTAGATGAATATCCACCAAACTCATTCTGCTGAGAAATAAGCCACCTTAGAATTGGCAATGAACCTGCTACATCACCCCTCACAGTATAAGTAAGAAGAGCATAAGCAGTCATTTCAACATCCTGAGATTGTGGCGTGTAATATGATCCTGAATTATCTCTAGGTTTTTGCCAGTTAATAGTCTCAGCTGAAAAATTAACATTTAAAATTTTATAATGCAAGATGCACACATAAATATAGTTAAAATATTTTAAAATATTCTTTAGGAGTAATGTATTAAAAAATCATATTGCTGGCACATATAGGAGATGCATAAGATCTGTGGGACCTTCTCAACTACTAAAAACATTATCTAAAACTCAAAAAATTACAAATATTAGCAAGTTATCTTTATCTTCATATCTATTTTCTTTTTAGTGTTTTTAATCCATGTACTAAAAAACAAAATAGCTACATTAAAAAATATAGAATACTGCCGAAGTATGCTAATTTTGTGAAAGTTATTACTTGCTTGTGTTATGCCATTAAAAATTAATGGCCTATCACTTTAAAAGTAGCAATATATGCCATTAACTACTGTATTTTATTCTGAATGTTATACATTGGACAATTTCATGCCAAGTGAGTGAGTGAATATTAACGTTGCACACTGTTTAGCTTTTGGCCATGGACCACGTAATTTTGAACCATGGTCAAGTGACGTGGACGACACTTGAGCTGGGATGCCCCCTCTCCTAACTACCACACCAATGGGAGGATGTTTGAGCTCTCGATAGATTTAACATGCATCGCTCCCCTACACGGCGGATTTTTAGTGGTACTGGGCTCGAACTCATGACAAGACCAGCCCTGATGCGATACCTTGAACACTCTGCTACTGCGGCCACCAATTTCATGTCAAAAACAATTTTAATAAATATAGCATGCACTTGACAGTGATCTCTTTGTTTATATTATTACAGTATTCTAATAACATGCTCGTTTTTAAATTTTGATAATCATATTCACAATGTAAACATAACATACCTCCTCTTGTTGACAAACTGAGAAGTTTCTGCAAAGCTACATCTTTCTCACTATGTTCAGACAAGTGGAATGCATAAGTCACTATTGCAACAAAGTAAGGATCCTGGGAATTCTTTAATTCACGACTTAAGAATTTTGAGGCCTTGTCCATTTCTTGGCCAAATGTTTTCTGTGCCTGTAAAATGTTTATATAAATTGTTTATTTCACTTGCAAAAAATAAATTGCAAATTTCATTATTTTAAAAAAATATTTCATTCACCTGATTTTCCAAGAAAGCTAGAAGAACATATGCTGTCAGAGCATTTTTGGCACCAGATCCACCCTATAAAATGTAACATATTTAATACTAATGATTAAGAAACATTCTGTAACAAATTTATAATTCAAAAAGTTTTACAGTTACATGGATGTATGGAATGGATTGCAAACTAGAAGTACAAATGTTAATTTATTCTATATTTAGAAAAAATAGGGTTCAATGACAATTTTTAAAAATAAAATAACTAAAGGTTTTCGGTGAGAGTTCTTAAACGGTTATGTAAAAACATTTTTAATATCCTATAATTTGAATAATAAAGAACCATTGAACTCATTAATAAAATAAGCTTTTTTAATTATCAAGCACTTACTTGCATAGCTTTATGATGGATTTCACCAGGTTCATCAAATGATCCATCAGCTTTTTGTTGCCTTGCCAACCACTCCAATGCAGTATTCATAACATTTT